>JACEEZ010018991.1:22500-27500 GCA_016584305.1 Chionoecetes opilio
TCTCTCTCTCCTCTCTCTCTCTCTCTCTCTCCTCTCTCTCTCTCTCTCTCTCTCTCTCTCTCTCTCTCTCTCTCTCTCTCTCTCTCTCTCTCTCTCTCACACACACACACACACACACCACAGACACACACACGCCATTTCACTCCATTTGAACCTCTGACCCACTATTCTTCTACCATCTCTGTAGTCTTTCAACCATTCAAAAACTTGTACTCCCGTTCTATTACTATTTTCATATCTATGTGTACTCTCTCCCTCTCCATAAATCTGCTTGAATAATACCTTCACCTTCTTTCTAATTACCTTTACGTGTTCTGTAATCATTCACCTGCTTATTAAAGTGTTCCGTACTCTTCCTTAGCAGTAATACACATCAAGGGACTCATTTGACACGACCAGTACAACATTTTCTTTGTTTCCACGTATTAGTGTACAATTTACCTCTATAAAGAATGATCACGTTTCAGGTTGCTACAAAATATCCTGTAAACTCAGATCCTCCTCTCGAGAAGTCTATTTAACCCCTTCACGCCCAGATCTTTCCTTTGCTATATAAAATCATCTGTTGTTAACCATACAATTACGAAAAGTAGCTTAATATACCAAATTTGCTAGTGGACAAGGATACTAAACAGGTCATAGCGATAAAATATTGCTTATATTCATTAAAATCGTCTAATGGTACCCAGATTAAAATGGAGGTTACGTTCTGGGCCTTAAGGGGTTCAACGTATCTCGATGAAAACAAACAACGCCGTACTTTTGTTGATTGCCTAATACATCGCGTTGCTCCTGAAAATTTATTAAACACAAAGAGTATTTATTTATAAGTCTTAAGAAATGGTAAGGGAGTCTTTTGGTTACTCTGCTCCCTTTCCCTCCACCACTCCTTCTCTTCCCTCCACTCCTTCTCTCCACTCCTTCCCTCCACCACTCCTTCTCTCCACTCCTTCCCTCCACCACTCCTTCTCTCCACTCCTTCCCTCCACCACTCCTCCTCTCCACTCCTTCCCTCCACCCACCTTCCTTCTCCTCCACTCCTTCCCCTCCCCACTCCTTCTCTCCACTCCTTCCCTCCACCACTCCTTCTCTCCACTCCTTCCCTCCACCACTCCTTCCCTCCACTCCTTCCCTCCACCACTCCTTCCCTCCACTCCTTCCACCACTCCTTCCCTCCACTCCTTCCCTCCACTCCTTCCCTCCACTCCTTCCCTCCACCACTCATTCTCTCCACTCCTTCCACCACTCCTTCCCTCCACTCCTTCCCTCCACTCCTTCCTCCCTCCTCTCCCTTCCCTTCCACTCCTTTCCCTCCACTCCTTCCCCTCCCTCACTCCTTCTCCTCCACTCCTTCCCTCCACTCCTTCCTCCACTCCTTCCCTCCACTCCTTCCCTCCACTCCTTCCCTCCACTACCTCACCTTCCCTCCACCCTTCTCCCGCCACCACTCCTTTCCTCCACCC
This sequence comes from Chionoecetes opilio, assembly GCA_016584305.1. Classification (NCBI taxonomy): domain Eukaryota; kingdom Metazoa; phylum Arthropoda; class Malacostraca; order Decapoda; family Majidae; genus Chionoecetes; species Chionoecetes opilio. Next base: position 23,964 of record JACEEZ010018991.1, read on the forward strand.
TTCCTCACCCTCCCCATTCCTTCCCTCCACTCCTTCCCTCCACTCCTTACCCTCCACTCCCTCCTTCCCTCTCCACCCCTCCTTTCCTCCACTCCTTCCCTCCACCACTCACCTTCCCTCCACCACTCCTTCCCTCCACTCCTTCACTCCTCCCTCCACTCCTTCCCTCCACTTCTTCCTTCCCTTCCCTCCCTTCCTTCCCCACTCCTTCCCTCCACTCCTTCCCTCCACTCCTTCCCTCCACTCCACCCCTCCACTCCTTCCCTCCACTCCTTCCATTCATCCAATCTTCCCTCCACTTCTTCTTTTTTCTCTTCCTCTTAGTGGTTGTACGCCAGGTTTCTTCTTTCAGCCTCTTCAGCTTTTTTTTATTTTTTTCAAGAATTTCGTCAACCCTCAGATTTTCACCCTTATGTCCCTTTTTCCCTCTACCTTCTTGAAGCTCTATTATTTTATCCTTTCAGTATAAAACCTCTACTATTAATTGTACTATTACTTTACTACTATTTCTGTTCACTTTCTCTTGGGTTGACTTACATACTCGCTGTTGAGTGTTGTCCCTGATTTACTTGTCCCCCGTGCATCACTCTTGATCAACTTATTGGCCGATGCGATAATCTTTTCACCCCTTCACACCTATCTTTCCTTTGCTATATAATTATGTTGTCGAGCCATAAATCACGAAGTTATACTAAATAACCATTTAGTTATACAGGACAATTTGACAAACCGTCGAGATTACCATTTAATGGTCTTTTTTTCTACCTTGAAGCTCTATTATTTTTTCCTTTGGTATAAAACTACTATTAATTTGTACTATTACTTTTACTACTATTGCTGTTACTTTGTTTGGGTTGACTTGACATGACTCGCTGTTGAGGTGTTGTCCCTGAATTACTGGTCCCCGCGTGTCATCACTCTTGATCAAACATTAATTGGGCGATGCGATAATATTCTTTTCAACCCCTTCACACCCAGATCTTTCCTTTGCTATAAATAATTGTATGTTGTCGAGCCATAACATCACGAAGAGTAACTAAATATACCAAATTAGTTAGTCGACAAGGACACTAAACAGGTCATATCTATAAAATATTGCTTAAATTGACTAAACAGCGTCTAATGGTAGCCAAATTACAATGGAAATTACGTTCTGGGTCCCAAAGGGTTAAGGCAGGTAAAACTCCTTTAATGACTACTATTTCCACTACTGTCTGTCTATTTCGTTTAACTCTTACTTATCTACAGAGAGAACGATGCTATAAGGTATACGTCTCTTTTTCTAACTTATCTATACTCCTCTGTGACTAGAAATTTCTCCTCCTAGAATTTATTCATTTACTAACCAACCCTGAAAGGAAGGATGAACAGCTGGATGGACTGGACGCCGACTGTCCTGGCCTGGATTCGAACTAGGGCCCGCAGATTCGTAGTAGGCGCGCTAGCCACTACACCACGGCCCTCCATTATTTCCTGTAAACCGCACGTTCTCTCGCTTACTGTATATATAAAGCATGAAGGTTATTTTCGTGTTTATTCACTTGTATAACGTTTTTCATACCTATATATACACACAAATCCATAATAACCTCCCTCTACACCCTCTACACACACACTCTCCTTCTCCACTTCCGTCCCTCTATCCATCATATAAGTAAATAAATAAGTGTATCGGCGTATAAAACTCTACGGCTTTTTGGACCCCATTTTCACCTGCCTCGCTCCTGCCTCGCTCCTGCCTCGCCTCCCTACCTCAATCTCCTGGAATCTCTCGTAAGCGTTGTAAGCTCATCACTCTCCTTCACTGATACTCGTGAAAACAACAGCAACAAAACAACAACAACAGAAACCTTGGTTATCTTCCTTTCTCTTCCGACTTACATTAATTTCACACATCTTCGTTAGTTTTCCCTAAATATCTCGTTCGTAACACTATTATTTGTCTAGTACATTTCACATATCTTCGTTTACGTCCAGTTTTCCCTAAATATCTCGTTCGTAACACCATCATTTTTTTAGCTAATTCCACATATCTTCGTTTTTACCTAGTTTTCCCTAAATATCTCGTTCGTAACACCATTATTTGTCTAGTACATTTCACATATCTTCGCTTTTACCCAGTTTTCCCTAAATATCTCGTTCGTAACACCACTATTTTCTAGCTTCGTTAATAAGGAAATGTGTATTTGTTAAATCATGAAAAAAGAAACATTGTATTCCTTTCTGTTATGAATTGTTTTTATCGGCTGATTTATCATTGGGGATTCTTAGATCTGATTTATTTGCACGTATACCATTACATCCCTTCCTATCTATCCTCCCATCCTCCCACCACTCCTCAACGCTCCCTCCCACCACTCCTCCCCCCCTCTCTGCCTCTGCCTGTTCGCAAATGGCGTTATAATGATGAGAAATGAGAAGGAGAAAGAATAATGAAAGAGGAGGAAGAGGAAGCGATGGAGGAGAGGGGGAGAGGGAAGGAGGAGGAGGAAATTGCAAGAATGGAACACTTGAATACTTGGGGAGGAGGGAGAGAGAGAGAGAGAGAGAGAGAGAGAGGAGAGAGAGAGAGAGAGAGAGAGAGAGAGAGAGAGAGAGAGAGAGAGAGAGAGAGAGAGAGAGAGAGAGAGAGAGAGAGAAAAAAAAGAGAAAAGAAAACCACTCAGCAATTGTGAAAGAATAAAACTGTAAGCAGAACAAAACAGGAAATACTGAACACGATCCCTTCTTAACCCAAAGCTGAACAAAGACACACAACACAAACACACACACACAACACACACACAACACACCACACACACCACACACACACACACACACACACACACACACACACACACACACAAAACCGTCTCCACTATTCGTTGTTGCAAGTTCACCAACCGAAAACCTGAACTAATCCCTGTTAAGCCAGAGAAGCTCAACGCAATAAATATGGCTCATAATTTCTCCCCCATTCTCTACTGCCTACCCCCTTCCTTCTCTATCCATTACCCCCTTCCCTCTCTATCCATTACCTCCTTCCTTCTCTATCCATTACCCCCTTCCCTCTCTATCCATTACCTCCTTCCCTCTCTATCCATTACCCCTTCCTTCTCTATCCATTACCCCCTTCCTTCTCTATCCATTACCCCCTTCCTCTCTATCCATTACCCCTTCCTTCTCTATCCATTACCCCCTTCCTCTCTATCCATTACCCCTTCCTCTCTATCCATTTACCCCCTTCCTTCTCTATCCATTACCCCCTTCCCTCTCTATCCATTACCCCTTCCCTCTCATATCCTACCCCCTTCCTTCTCTATCCATTCCTACCTCCTTCCTTCTCTATCCATTACCCCCTTCCTTCTCTATCCATTACCCCCTTCCTTCTCTATCCATTACCCCCTTCCTTCTCTATCCATTACCCCCTTCCTTCTCTATCCATTACCCCCTTCCCTTCTCTATCCATTACCCCTTCCTTCTCTATCCATTACCCCCTTCCCTCTCTATCCATTACCCTCCTTCCTTCTCTATCCATTACCCCCTTCCTTCTCTATC
>JACEEZ010018991.1:32500-37500 GCA_016584305.1 Chionoecetes opilio
GCACTGTTCCAGGGGATTCATTGCAAGACGAAACATTAATTCCACACACACACACACACACACACACACACACACACACACACACACACACACACACACACACACACTGTAAGATCACGAAGTATAGCGAAAGATAACCAAACAGTAGAACAAAACAACAGCTCTTCGTTCTACCCAAGGTTTCCATCGATGAAGAGAAGAGATGAAAGAGAGAGAGAGAGAGAGAGAGAGAGAGAGAGAGAGAGAGAGAGAGAGAGAGAGAGAGAGAGAGAGAGGAGAGAGAGAGATGTACCACCGTCTTTCATTTATACATGGCAGGAGTTATACATTGACAATTTATACAACAGTGTCTACGAATTGATGGGAATGGAATATTATTTTATGTAATATTGGTCATTTTTGTTTATTGGTTTATTGACTTTGCACGTATTGATAGAGATGTGTATTCATCTAGTTGTATTCATCTAGTTGTATTTTACAGGGCCAGAGCAATGCTCGTGTGGCCCCGTCTCCATATCAACATTTTTATCATTCATCCTTATTGCTTTGTGTTGGCCGAAGCCAGCACCCCGGAGAGCAGGTCACACACCCCGGCTAACACCCGATACCCATTCACTGCTGGGTGGACAGGGGCTCGGGTTTTAAGGAAACAACCCATCTGTTTCCGCTCCGCCCGGGGATCGAGCCCGGGACTTCTCGGTTGTGAACCGAGCGTGCTTCCCTTACACCACGGAGTACCCTACCCGGAGTGGTGTGTGTGTGTGTGTGTGTGTGTGTGTGTACCCCCCTCCCCTTACAAACTACAGCCCTATGTAGATTGGGTTTTGGCGTCAACACAAAGTCATCTTTCTCCACTGTGTGTTGACCTCAATGGACTAATAGTGAATGGGACTCGAACCGAGGCTAGCACGTCGACCTTTCAAACCATTCTGTCATCGAGGACCTCCTGCCATTTCAATATGTGTAGGGCGTTGCTTTTTTGTGTATTCTACGAGGGTATATTTTGTTTGGAAAGAAAGCGAGAGAGAGAGAAAGAGAGAGAGAGAAAGAGAGAGAGAGAGAAGAGAGAAGAGAGAGAGAGAGAGAGAGAGAGAGAGAGAGAGAGAGAGAGAGAGAGAGAGAGAGAGGAGAGAGAGAGAGAGAGAGAGATTGAGAGAGAGTGAGAGAGTGAGAGAGAGACACACACATACACATACACATACACACCCACACCCACAAATACACACACACACTCACACATACACACACACGAAACGACGCGACACGAAAGCTTCCTAAGAAATTAATTAATGACATACTGAAACAAAATACACAAGAATATAAGGGAAAAACAGAACTTGGCATCGTAGGTAATAAATGATGTGGCTAATTACACGTGCTCGGCCTTGGAGGTGCACGTAAGCCACAACACATTAAAATTCCTTAATAACATGAGTTGGTATTTTGTTCCCAGTTTTTGCTATCATGTTTTCTAGGCCTATTATCTTCTTAGCTTCTCTATTTTTTTTCGCTCTCTCGTCGATGGAGGAGAAAGAGAGAGAGAGAGAGAGAGAGAGAGGAGAGAGAGAGAGAAGAGAGAGAGAGATGAGAGAAGAGAGAGAGAGAGAGAGAGAGAGGAAGGAAGTTTTTTTTTTAGTGCCTTAGGTTAACGCATAGTACACAAACACATGTACACACATTCTTACTTGTTGATACACACACACACACACACACACACACACACCACACACACACACACACACACACACACACACACACACACACACACACACAAATACACAAAGGCTACAACATAAATAATCTTTAGGGAATCATAACAGTACAATAAAGAAGGTGTAGATAAAGGATAAAATATAGACAAATAATTATGTTTCTTTTTCCCATTTACTAACAAGCAATTGGTGAAATATTAACGTTGGAATATAATAAATAGAAAAGACTACCACTAACCACTACGTACTACCACCACTAACCACTACGTACTACCACCACTAACCACTACGTCCTACCACCACTAACCACTACGTACTACCACATAACCAACTATACCCATAACTAGTACTACCACCACTAACCACTACGTACTACCACCACTAACCACTACGTACTACCACCACTAACCACTACGTACTACCACCACTAACCACTATGTACTACCACCACTAACCACTATCTACTACCACCACTAACCACTACGTACTACCACCACTAACCACTATGTACTACCACCACTAACCACTACGTACTACCACCACTAACCACTACGTACTACCACCACTAACCACTACGTACTACCACCACTAACCACTACGTACTACCACCACTAACCACTACGTACTACCACCACTAACCACTATGTACTACCACCACTAACCACTATGTACTACCACCACTAACCACTATGTACTACCACCACTAACCACTATGTACTACCACCACTAACCCTATGTACTACCACCACTAACCACAACAAACCGACACCACCACTGCCACAAACCACAACACCACCACCACAACACCACTAACCACCATTACCCCCACAACAACACCACCAGCACCACCACCACCAGCACCAACAACACCACCAACACCACCAACATCATTATCATCACAACCACCATCAGCATCACCACAAACCGACACCACCCTCACCACCGCTTCTCTCTCTTTCTCCATCACTAACACACTCGTCACCTTTCCCTTTCTTGGTTAACTCGTAGCCATTTCAGTAAGAGTCAAAATAACTTTCTTAACACTGTAAAAATCAACCCTAATGGATATTTCATGCTTAGTGGCCCCCTCTTCCTCTTTCTTCTCCTCGTCCTCTTCCTCCTCCTCCTCTTCCTCTTCCTCCTCCTCCTCTTCACTATCGTCTCAAATACCGTCATTATTCCTAGTTATATAGATCATCTCATTCATGTTTTCCATCTTTTATTCATTAACTTGACTTCCTTAGTAGTAGTAGTAGCAGTAGTAGCAGTAGTAGTAGTAGTAGTAGTAGCAGTAGTACTAGTGGTAGTGGTAGTAGTGTTAGTAGTATTAGTATTAGTATTATTAGTAGTAGTAGTAGTAGTAGTAGTACTAGTAGTGATAGTAGTAATAGTAGTAGTAGTAGTAGTAGTAGTAGTAGTAGTAGTAGTAGTAGTAGTAGTAGTAGTAGTAGTAGTAGTAGTAGTAGCAGTAGTTGTAGTAGTAATATTCATTGTTCCGCCCACTCGTTACCACTCAAGACGAAACGCAATGAGGAGGAAAAAAAAACTACCGACCATTAATTTCCCTAACGAGGCCAACAAAGCGAGAGTTTCTGAGGCGTCACGACCGTGACTTTGCTTCCTTCAATCCTATGTGTGATTTAGTGGTCTGCTGAATGTAGTTTTCCTAGTTATACAGCACCGCCTTCCTCCCCCCCCCTCCTCTCTCTCTCTCTCTCTCTCTCTCTCTCTCTCTCTCTCTCTCTCTCTTACAGGAACTACCACGCGTAAGTTTCACGGCCTCTTGTATCTTCCTTATGTTCTTATATTATTATGTTCTCTCTCTCTCTCTCTCTCTCTCTCTCTCTCTCTCTCTCTCTCTCTCTCTCTCTCTCTCTCTCTCTCTCTCTCTCTCTCTCTCTCTCTCTCTCTCTCTCTCTCTCTCTAATCTATCTATCTGATCACCACCACCACCACCACCACCACCACGATCCTCAATGTATGCCTTCAACTCTCTATAACTTGGGCGGGAATGTCGAGGCCCAAACGCCGTCACGTGTGGAGGGCGTGTAATGTAAGGTGTGTGGCCGGGACGCGCGCCAGCACAGGGCCGGGGAATGCCTGGTATGCTCACCTCTACCTCTCATGCCTACCTGCCTCTTTGTGGTGCAGATAGCAAGGCAAGGTGAGGAGGAAGAGGAAGTGGAGGAGGTGGAAGAGGAAATGGAGAAGGTGGAAGATGAAAGAGCACAGAAGGGGATGTTTGAATTTAATATGTAATTATTTTTAACCCCTTCACGCCCAGATCTTTCCTTTGCTATAAAAAAAAATGTCTGTTGGCGAGGTATGAAATTACGAAAAGTAACTGAATATACCAAATTAGCTAGTGAACAAGGATATTAAACAGGTCATAGCTATAAAATATTGCTTATATTCACTCAAATCCGTCTAATGATAGCCAAATAACAATGGAAATTATGTTCTGGGCCTCAAGGGGTTAAAAGAAGGATCATATGACATGTTTTCAAGCCAATCAGTACAAAATATAAATGGCTAGGAAAGAGTCAGCTAAAAAAGGAGTTAAGCGAGGAAGAAAAAGCACAGAAGATGATGTTTGAATCTAAAAGTAATAATTAAAGAAGGATGAAAAAACGTGTTTCATGCAAATCAGTATAAAATATGAAGTAGTTAGGAAAAAGTGAGTTAAATAGAAGGAGTAAGGCTTCAGGCTGCCACTAATGTATAATAATCCCACTGCTGCCATCAATATATAACAATCCCACTACTGCCACCAATGTATAACAATCCCACTGCTGCCACTAATGTATAATAATCCCACTGCTGCCATCAATATATAACAATCCCACTGCTGCCACTAATGTATAATAATCCCACTGCTGCCATCAATATATAACAATCCCACTACTGCCACCAATGTATAACAATCCCACTGCTGCCACCAATGTATAACAATCCCACTGCTGCCATCAATATATAACAATCCCACTGCTGCCACCAATGTATAACAATCCCACTGCTGCCACCAATGTATAACAATCCCACTGCTGCCATCAATATATAACAATCCCACTACTGCCACCAATGTATAACAATCCCACTGCTGCCACTAATGTATAATAATCCCACTGCTGCCACCAATGTATAACAATCCCACTGCTGCCTTCAATATATAACAATCCCACTGCTGCCACCAATGTATAACAATCCCACTGCTGCCATCAATATATAACAATCCCACTGCTGCCACCAATGTATAACAATCCCACTGCTGCCATCAATATATAACAA
>JACEEZ010018991.1:42500-47500 GCA_016584305.1 Chionoecetes opilio
GCGTGAGTTGTCTTTCCGTCAGCCCAACTGTCTATGTGTTGTCAGTTCTTCGCCTAGCCTGACCTGGCCTGACCTTCCCACGCTCTCTGTCCCGTATCGCGGCAAGAACAATCTCAGCTTTAGTCTGTTCCCCACGTCCAAGATGGTCCCACGGAATGTCTCTTATTATTCTCTCTATTCTCTCTCTATTCTCTCTCTCTCTCTTCTCTCTCTCTCTATTCTCTCTCTCTCTCCTTCCGAGTATCTCTAAGTTTACGGTTCACCACTCTTGTAAAGCTTCAGTTTTCTGCTCCATAAATTATGAGTGGTGGAATGCATTACTCACCGCCTTTTCTTCTGCCTTCGGTTTTTGTACACGGTGAAGCTAACATAAGACACACCTTACGACGTTCATACTTACGACGTGTTTATAGTATGTGGATAGTGTCGCGGCAGCTCCTTATCAATAGCTTTATGTGTGTCGTTGCTATCCTGCTTTCCGCCAACCTAGCTCATAAAAAGTATCTTGCCAATGTGTGTATATATGATCGTTTAACTTTACCTGATGCACAAAGTGTCAATGTTTTACCTGTATGATGCGATGCGATTTCCCTCTCTGATTATTGAAATACTCATCACTAATTATGCTACACAGCTTTTTAATTAGGCGATGTAAAATAGATCAGAAAGGAAAAGGATCTAACTTAAACGAGCAATGAATAAACCTATCAATAATAAATAAATATAAACACAAATAAACCAAAACAAATAAATAATAAATAAACATAAACACAAATAAACCAAAACAAATAAATAAATCTATACCAATACAAAAAAATTCATATCAAATACTCGAAAGAAACTCATAAAAACACTCAAATAGACAAAAAAATAAAGATTAACCCATAACAATTATTTAAAAATCCACTTGAAAATACATCACACTAATCACACACTTCCTTTCCCCTTCCTCCACTACCTTCACCTCCACCTTCACCTACAGGCACACTTCCACCTCAACTAACTCCACCTCCACCTCCACCTGAGCACCCCTGTCCCAGTCCTGTATCAGTCCTGTCCCAGTCCTGTCCCTGTCCTGTTTCAGTCCTGTATCAGTCCTGTCTCAGTCCTGTTTCAGTCCTGTCCCAGTCCTGTCCCAGTCCTGTCTCAGGCCTGTCTCAGGCCTGTCTCAGTCCTGTTTCAGTCCTGTTTCAGTCCTGTTTCAGTCCTGTTTCAGTCCTGTCCCAGTCCTGTCCCAGTCCTGTCTCAGGCCTGTCTCAGGCCTGTCTCAGTCCTGTTTCAGTCCTGTTTCAGTCCTGTTTCAGTCCTGTTTCAGTCCTGTCCCAGTCCTGTCTCAGTCCTGTTTCAGTCCTGTCTCAGTCCTGTCTCAGTCCTATTTCAGTCCTGTCCCAGTCCTGTTTCAGTCCTGTCCCAGTCCTGTTTCAGTCCTGTATCAGTCCTGTATCAGTCCTGTATCAGTCCTGTCTCAGTCCTGTCTCAGTCCTGTCTCAGTCCTGTCTCAGTCCTGTCCCAGTCCTGTCCCAGTCCTGTCCCAGTCCTGTTTCAGTCCTGTATCAGTCCTGTCCCAGTCCTGTATCAGTCCTGTCTCACTCCTGTCCAATTATCACGCGGCCGCCGGAACCCCGCTGCCGATCACACAAACTTTCATCGTCGGAAATTGAATCAAAACACATCATTTCCCCACCAAGAAGTTACCTACCGGAGCCCTTTAACAACGGTCTTATTTGTGGTCTTGTGTGTGTGTGTGTGTGTGTGTGTGTGTGTGTGTGTGTGTGTGTGTGTGTGTGTGTGTGTGGTGCGTGTGTGTGTGTGTGTGTCATTGCCCTTTTACCCTCCCTTATCCGGTAACTTTAAACTGGATATGGTTTTAAGTTCCTTTTTCTCTCTCTCTCTCTCTCTCTCTCTCTCTCTCTCTCTCTCTCTCTCTCTCTCTCATCTCTCTCTCTCTCTCTCTCTCTCTCTCTCTCTCTCTCTCTCTCTCTCTCTCTGTCTCTCACACACAATACATAATCTCTTATCTGTCTCTTAATTTCCGTGATAAGCTTCCTGTTTTAAGTTTCCTGTGTAATCATCAAAGTCAACCTCTGTGATGTTATCATTATGAGCCTTTCACTGTTAGCCCCTTAGAGACCAATTTCCACCTGTTAATAATTCTTCTAATTATAGGAGTGTCTTTACTTTATTCTTTATAGTATATATTCTATATTCCCATTAATCTTAAGGTGACGATTTTCTATTATATCAGTGATTTTGTATTGCTTAGCTCTCAATTTTCATATGGTTCCCTTTATCTACTTGTAAAATTAGTCTTTTTTTGCCTTAGATATCAATAGGTAGAGGCATTGGTAATCTTTTAGTCATTATTAACTTCTGTTCTCAAACTTTTAATTACTGTTTTTGTTGAATCTTCTTTCGTGCTGTCATTTCATCACATCATTGCAGCTGCACTTCAATTTTTTGCTCCAATTTCTATACAAATTCAATATTTTTCACGTATTGTTTTGTCTAGTTTTTCCCTATAGTCTCACAATAAGTGGGTCACGGGTACGCGGGGGACCCAGAGAGAATTGGGGCCGTGTTCCCTGGCCTGCCTCACTGCCTGCCTCACTCCCTGCCTCACCACCCACCCACAATGCTCCCTAAGCTCCTCTTCACCCTACAATGCAACCCATTACTTCACAATCGCCAAAAATTCACGACCCGAGGCTACACTGACACAACATCACAGGTTTAAGAGCAGTTGTCTGCCCTGGACTTTTCCCTCTCAACCATTTATGCACAAAGAATGCTCCCCTCGACTCCACTATCGCTCAGAATGCTCCATCAAGGCTCCGCTATAACCCTGAAAGCTGCTCACTGCTCTCACATCATCCAGGAGGCTCACCATGGCTCCCAAATACTCTAGGACCGTCAAGAGAAGCATCAACAACGATATAGAAGGCAGAGTCCATTCCCTTGAAGATTAATCCCGCCCCAGTCGCCTCCCGGGGAACGTTTAGATCCGCGGAACGGCCGAGAGGAAACCAATAACACCGTCCCACAATCTCCCCGGCGACATCCACCACCCGAAGACCGCATTCGGATCCGAGTGACTGACTGATTAGTTGGCCGGATAACTGGCTGGCTGACTGATTAACTGAATGGCTGGCTGGCTGGCTGCCATGCTTGCTGGCTGGCTGGTTGATTGCCTAGCTTGTTGGCGGATGAATAAACTGACTGAAGTAGAAATAGGTCAAAGAGGATAAAATGATATATCCTTTTGACTTCACAGCAAAGATATTGTATTGTTGAGGGCGGTTATGTATGGAACTGGCCACACACACACAACATAGTCACTCACACTCACACACACACACAGACACACACACACACACACACACAGACACACACACACACACACACACACACAGACACACCTGAGGATCCACCTACCTGGAAGAAGAGGCAGAAACACACCCACTGGTAGTACTTGACATAACGCTTCTCCTCCTCATCCGTGGACTTTTCAATGCCTGGATGCGCCACGTCCACCCCGAGCCGCTTGCTGAAGGCCGAGGGGATGGTGTAGGTGGAGTGTATCCAGCAGTAGGTGTTGATCACGTCCTCGGGGATCTCCTTGGCGTGGATGCAGTCGATGGGGTTGCCCACGTACTGGCGCGTGGTGACGATCAGGCTGAAGGCGAGCAGGATCATCACCGTGATGGAGTAGTGGAGGCGGAACACCGACGAGTCGATGTGCACGTGGGAGACCTTGATGAAGTTTTTGAGGCCACGGAAGATATCCAACATCTTGCCGGTCGTCTTCTTCTTCTCGTCGCCGCACTGACTAAATTAACTCTCATTCACTTTGAGGCTTTTTATCTCGTGCTCTCTTTTCAACTTTTATTATTATTTTTATTTTTATTTTCCAAGTGTCGTGATGCTCAGCGCTGTCTTGGCTTCCACGTTAACTGAAGAAAGTCTTTTTGTCCCAGAAAAAAAGCATCATCTCTGACTACATCGGACTAGACTCTCTCCTTGGCGGTGAGGGGAAGCCATTGAGCTAATTCAGGATCTGGGGTTTGGGGGCTCAGTGAATTTTTTGAAAAAAATTATTCCAATTGTGCTAAATTATTTTAGGAAGTGTTTTGATTATGAGGAGGCCGATGGCAGGGTGGGAGGAGGAGGAGGAGGATCAGAAAGCCATGACCGCTCAGCATGACATACACTGCTTGCACTCACAACACAGTCGCGCCAAGCACGCCACAGAACGCCCTCAGTCGCGGCGAAAACCACTGCCTTAGCGACGCCCTTTCCTGGGGCTGATCAGCGAGCAAGAATCCTGCGCCAGAGGGAAGGATCTGCACTGACACCACCGCAGACTGTGGCCGCGAGGACGTGGCGGAGACGAGGGGCGGGGGGCGAGAGGCGGCACAACACTCAGGGCACTCAGGAGCACACAACACCACGCGCGGTCTTCGGCAGACGAAGATCAGACCATCTCATCGTGGCTCGATTCGGCACCGTCAGGGTCACACACACTTACAATAAGGCTCAAGGATTCTCCGTGTATAATTAAGGCTGCGGCTGTCGTTGACGTGAGGTTGAGGGAGTGGGAGAAGGGCGGTGAGCAGGAGCCGCCGTCACTAGTCTGGCACCCTCGACGTCGTGATGCCCACTGGAGGTTTGTTTGTGGCGGCGGGGGGCCGGTGGGCGAGGGGCGCAGAGGCCTGGGGTGTGATGGGCCTAGTTATCGTGTGAGACTCTTCCCCATTGATCTCACTGCGGTACCACGGGCGCACGACTCCCAGCCTCCCGCTACACTAGCTAGCAGCCACTGGCCAGCCGCGCCACCAGGCCCCGCCCTCACCCAATCACAGGCCGCCGTGGCACTGGGGACACGCCCCCTCCACCTGACCTCACACCCACCTGGTACTCTGCCCACACACACACGGGCCTCTCAAATCACTTCCAGCTCACACAGTGATACAGTTGCATATAAAATGCAATGAAAGCTACAA
>JACEEZ010018991.1:52500-55000 GCA_016584305.1 Chionoecetes opilio
CTCTCTCTCTCTCTCCTCTCTCTCTCTCTCTCATCTCTTTTCTCTCTCTCTTTTCTCTCTCTCTCTCTCTCTCTCTCTCTCTCTCTCTCTCTCTCTCTCTCTCTCTCTCTCTCTCTCTCTCTCTCTCTCTCTCTCTCTCTCTCTCTCTCTCTCTCTCTCTCTCTCTCTATCATTACATGAGGTTTTCGAATTTAAATTTCTAGGGATATATATAGATAGTAAGTTGAAATGGAAAGAACATATTGATATGGTGAAATCTAGGATATCGTTATACACAGGCATACTTTACAGACTAAGGCACTATTTGAATGTAAAATGTTTACTACAAGTTTATTTTACCCTAATATATCCACAATCTTTTATATTGTTCATCTTTATGGGAGGTGCCTATAAAACCTTCATTGACAGCTCTTATTAGTCAGAAAAAGTTGTTACGTGTTATGTTCTAAAAATCGTTATGACATACCTATCAGTATTTTCCGAACTTAGAGTTACTTAAAGCTCCAATATCATACTCTTCAAACCATCTTTGTACAAAATCCTCACTGCTTTACCTTTAGACCTGGCTTAGAGCAATACCCTACAATGTAACCCGAATACCACACTACTTACGTATACCTGTGCAGGAATCACATGCCAAACATGAGTATCTTGTCAAGAGGACCCTAAAAGCTGTACACTTACAGAACATCTTTATACTGATGAAACTAAAATCCTTTCTCAACGAATTTGATAAAAGCATCTTGACTATATACAATGAAATGTATAACTCTTACAACCATAAATTCATATGGGTTTTTTTTTCTTTTTTTTTTTTTTTTTTTTATGAGATTCTTTTTTTTTATCCATTTGAAATGATTGTTACATATTGTCCATTTCCATATTATCACCATAAAACTTTCAATTTTCAACCATGCCTGACCAGCTCCTTTCTAGTTATTATGTATTATAGCTTCAGGTCCAGTGAAGTTCGGCATTTGCCTGGCTTGTATTTCAACCATACATGTAATGTCATAGTACAAAATAATGGCGCAAATAAATATATCAATATCATATCAATACTCTCTCTCTCTCTCTTCTCTCTCTCTCTCTCTCTCTCTCTCTCTCTCTCTCTCCTCTCTCTCTCTCTCTCCTCTCTCTCTCTCTCTCTCTCTCTCTCTCTTGGGATTAACTGTCTCAATATTTGGAAACTATTGAGACAGTTAATCCCAAATTCTGAGAAAAAGTCATGTGATTCAATAGCAGAGGAGGGAGATGAAGCGAAGTCCCTTGCAGATAGTTTTAATAAATTTTTTGCCAACGTGGGGAAAGAAACATTCATAAAATCCAAGCAAAATGTATCAAAAGATCACCCCGTAAGTGCTGCAACAAACCAAGATATCACTAACCTGCCAAGTAATACTTTTAGACCACAACCCATTGACAATGACACAATTATACTAATAATTAAGTCTATGAAAAACAGCAACTCCTGTGGTTGTGATGGCATCCAATTACGGTTTTTGAAAGACTCTCTCCCGGTGGTAATCTCTTACATAACATGCATACTAAATACATCCATAGTGACTGGAACTTTCCCTAAACAGTGGAAGGAAGCCATTGTTGTCCCAATTTTAAAGTCTGGCGATGCTAACCAACCACAAAATCATCGACCTATATCTCTGTTACCCATTCTTTCAAAAATACTAGAGAAGGTTATAGCAAATCAGCTTACTAACTATCTAGAAGAGAATCATCTGTTGAGTAATACCCAACATGGTTTCAGAGCTCGATTATCAACCGAAACGGCTCTTACAAAACTCTCTAATGTACTATACGATAACATTGATATATAATAGGAAAATTTCACTTATTATTCTTTGTGATTTGTCAAAGGCTTTTGATAGTGTTAATCATGTATCCCTAATGAGTAAGCTATCGAAGATGAATATTGACAACTTCTGGTTTGAAAGTTATCTGCATAACAGAACACAACGTGTACGAATGGGAAAAGCACTATCAGAAATCTTTGAAATTCCATATGGTGTGCCACAAGGGTCAGTACTCGGACCAATTTTATTTCTAATATTTGTTAATGATTTTTCACACTATATCTCTGACTGTCATGTACTCCAATATGCTGACGACACCCAGCTCATACATACCGGTACCATTGACAAACTTGATGAGCTCATCCTCAGGGGCGAAAACACACTGGCCCTAACTAAAAACTACTTCCATGCAAATGGTTTGATGTTGAACACTAAAAAGACCCAGTGTATGTTTGTGGGAAGCAGAAAGTATATCTCCGAAATACCACCCAACCCTGCTTAAGAGTTGACGGATGCGTGATTGTTCCAAGTAAAATCATTAAAAATCTTGGTATCCATTTCGATAATTATTTGAATTTTGATAGCCACATAAATGAAATTAGAAGGAAAACTCTTGGTACGTTGATTTATGTAAACCGAATCAAAGAAAATTTGAACAAAAACGCACGACTAATATCCATTCACTCTCT
>JACEEZ010018991.1:60000-67500 GCA_016584305.1 Chionoecetes opilio
GATAGCTAGTCAGTCACTCAGTCAGTCAATCTGATAGCTAGTCAGTCAATCAGATAGCTAGTCAGTCACTCAGTCAGTCAATCTGATAGCTAGTCAGTCAATCAGATAGCTAGTCAGTCACTCAGTCAGTCAAGCAGATAGCTAGTCAGTCACTCAGTCAGTCAAGCAGATAGCTAGTAAGTCACTCAATCAGTCAAGCAGATAGCTAGTCAGTCACTCAGTCAGTCAATCAGATGGCTAGTCAGTCACTCAGTCAGTCAACCAGATAGGTAGTCAGTCACTCAATCAGTCAATCACTCAGTCAGTCAATCAGATAGCTAGTCAGTCACTCAGTCAGTCAAGCAGATAGCTAGTCAGTCACTTAGTCAGTCAATCAGATAGCTAGTCAGTCACTCAGTCAGTCAAGCAGATAGCTAGTCAGTCACTCAGTCAGTCAAGCAGATAGCTAGTCAGTCACTTAGTCAGGCAATCATATAGTCAGTCAGCTCTTAGGGTAGCGCCGGCCAAACAGCTATTCAGTCTACTCAGTCAAAAAAATAGATAATTAACTGTCATCCGAGATTTAGAGAAAAGAGAGCTTCAGTTAACATCTTCAGTCAGCCAGTCAGTCAGTCAGTCAAGTAACCATTAAGTAAACCAAACAGTCAGCTATTTATCCTATCCCTACCATCCAAATAACTGATAATCGAATAAAGTATCAAGAAAAAAAGTAGCTGAGAAAAAGGATGGTTGATTTAAATTAGTTTTGGTTAGGTTATTGTGTTACCTATTTCTTATACTTTGTTTTCTTGTTACTCTTTTTCTGTTCCACATATTCAGCCACCTAAACGTATTTAAACTTGAACTTAAACTTGACCTACAGCCTACCTAACCTAACTAGTCTAACTCAACCTAACCTAACTCAACCTAACCTAACCTAACCTACCCTTAAACTTACTAACCAACCAACTTAGCCATTACTCATCCAGCATTTATTAGCCAAGTTACCCATAAACCAGGAAATCACCATGACAACTGATCAAGCAACAAAATAATCTCTCTCTATACACATCTCACACAACCCACACAAAGGACAAAACTCGAGACAAAGGAAGAATTTCAGGACCCGTTTTAACCCCTTCACGCCCAGATCTTTCCTTGACTATAACAAAAATGTCTGTAGTTAGCCATAAAATTACGAAAAGTGACTAAATATACTAAATTAACTAGTGGACAAAGATTACTAAACAGATCATATCTATTAAAATATTGCTTATAGTCACTAAAAATCATCTTATGGTAGTCAAATTACAATGGAAATTACGTTCTGGGTCACAAGGCATGTCAGTGGATAGTCATTGTCAATCATACGGTACGTGAGTGAGTCAAGTGGAGTAGTAAGTAAGTGGATGAGTGAGTCTGCCTGGCTGGTGGTTGCCTCAGTATTCTTACAGCAAGGCATTCATTCTTCACGTCCTCTTTAAGTCGTCAGGCTTGAAAAGTCGAGCTCCATCCGGCATCCGGCATATTACGGAGGGTAGATGCGAGCGAGCGAGCGAGAGAGAGAGAGAGAGAGAGAGAGAGAGAGAGAGAGAGAGAGAGAGAGAGAGAGAGAGAGAGAGACGAGAGAGAGAGAGAAGAGGAGCAGAAGAGAGAGAGAGAGAGAGAGAGAGAGAGAGAGAGAGAGAGAGAGAGAGAGAGAGAGAGAGAGAGAGAGAGAGAGAAAAGAGAGACAGACAGACAGACAGACAGACAGACAGACAGACAGACAGACAGACAGACAGACAGACAGACAGACAGACAGACAGACAGACAGACAGACAGACAGACAGACAGACAGACAGACAGAAAGACAGATGGAAAGCAGACAAAATGCCCCCAAAAATATGAAGACACGAGACAAGGATAAAGAGCAAATACAAAATACAAATGATACAAAAACAGATATCCAGAGACAAGAGAAATGTAAAATCAGGTAAAAACACATCCTAGTACACATAAATACAAACAAAAGATTAATAACTAAAACATACCAAATTTTCTCTATCCATTAGTTTAGATTTTTTGTTCTTTCCTAACATTTCCTCCATACCCCCTCCCTCCATCATAACCTCCTCCTCCTCCTCCTCCTCCTCCTCCTCCTCCTTACAACGGATTTAAAATAAGCAGGAAACGGTTTGTAACGAACGAAGCAAAGTACTTCTTCACAAACCGTGTTGTAAACGTATGGAATGGGCTGCCGCAGACGTAGTCAACTCAATACAATAGAATCATTTAAAATCGCCTCGTAAATATTTCATATCAATCCCGCCGGTTGTCACTGTTTATTCTCGAATGATAATTATCTCGCGGCGCCTCTGATACTTACTATCTTGGAGGGGGGTACTTACTCTCCTTGCGTAAAATGAGTGGCGAGTCGCCGTCTACACAACCCCTCCCACCCGTCTCAAACGCCGCCGAAGTAAACGGTCCACTAACTACAACTTTTGACCTGTGACGGTCTGTGGTTCAGTAAAGGTCCCCTTCAGTTAGTGACCACCCATCGGGATTTATATACCGAGGGGTCACTGCTGCAGGGGCATTGAAGTGCCGGCTCCTACTTGGAAAGTGCACTACCGCAGTGAGGATTTGAACGGAGCTGGGGCCTGATTGACTGTCCTGCCTCCCAAGAAGCCGCCAGGCAAGGCTGCTGCCGCACCCTTGACCTCCACACTGTGGTTCACAACCATTCACAACCACATAACATGCCCTATCTATCAGCACTTAACCCTACTCCCAAACTAGTAGTAGTTAGCCATAGATTACAACTTTCAACTTTCCTCACCAAATTCCATGCAGTTTTTCTATATTGCATGGTATCACTTCTTTTTCATGCCAGCTTCGGCTTGAGGGATGGTGGGTGGGGAAGAGCCTTCTACTTCCTTCCTTTCTCTCTTATTATCTATTAGTGTAGTGTATTTAAGCAAAGAACAGTCTTGTAGGACCTATCGTCTGTTGCTGTTTGTGTTTTTCCTGTTGTATTCCTTTGTTTCTCCTCCCCCTTCTCCTCACAAACAACCCAAACCCCTTAACCCCTTCAATAACCCTACAACCCTCCCTAATCCCCCCCTACACCACAAAAACAAACAAGGATTACCCTCTTACACCATCCCACACAATAACTATAAATAAAACGTTAACAAATGCTATACAAAAAAGTTGAAACAAAGCATAAACAAGAACTGGACACACCTGGACCCGCTTTAACGATACCTTTGTCCGCCGCGGCAGCCAAATACCCGGGCCAGACAATACCGCAGGCCAGGTGAGCACAGTGAGGGCCGAGGCGTGTACAGCTAAGCGAGGAACGAGGGAGGGAGTGAGGTAAGAGGATAGAGAACCGGATTTAAGGATAACTGCTCACCATACAGTGTGGGGGGAAAGAGAGAGAGAGAGAGAGAGAGAGAGAGATAGAGAGAGAGAGAGAGATAGGAGAGAGAGAGAGAGAGAGAGAGATAGAGAGAGAGAGAGAGGAGAGAGAGAGAGAGAGAGAGAGAGAGAGAGAGAGAGAGAGAGTGTGAGAGAGAGAGAGGGTGGTAGAAAGTGTAGGTAAACAAATTGATGTAAACAAACAAGCTTGAGTGGATGTTTAGTGTGTGTGTGTGTGTGTGTGTGTGTGTGAGTGTGTGTGTGTGTGTGTTTGAGTGTGTGTGTGTTTCATATATGTTTACATTGTCGAACTCTCTCTCTCGTCGTCCTCCTCCTCTCTCTCCTCATCTCTCATCTCTCCTCTCTCTCTCCTCTCTCTCTCTCTCGCTCTCTCTCTCTCTCTCTCTCTCTCTCTTCTCTTCTCTCTCTCTCTCTCACATCTCACAGGAGCACTGAAGTGGCGAGGCAGTGAGTCAAGGAGAAAGGAGAGACATGGAGCAGAGTGGAAAAATACGGGCGAGTGAAGGGGAGGAAGAATGGAAGTGGAAGAGAAAATAGAAGAGGGGAGGGAGGAATGTTCTTGAGCGTAAAGCAAAAGGGAAGAAACGCAAAGCTTTTTCCTAAGTGTCTAAAACTAATACTGATACTGATGCTAATACTGAAAAAAGGTTTCTTCCTATAGTCTGATTTTTTTTACGAGGCAAGAAATCCTGTCCCCTTGCTGCTTACTAACTGCTATTTGATGCCAGGAGAAGGGAATACTACGCTTCTTCTAAATTTCAGTTGTATTTTATCATAGTTAACCCTAGTATCAGGTAAACAGAGGCATCATTTTAAGCATGAGACCTTAAGATAACATTGAATTTTTGCCATGTTAAAAAAATAGACTATAGTCAACAACAACAAAAATCTGATAGAAAAAAATAAGTCACTTCAACAAAACCTTGAACATTTGCGTCTATCAAAGTCAACAATATTTACCTCAAGTTTTCGTGATTTTCTATTTATGTTTTTATTATCACAAGCTTCTATAAATTTTACAGCATTTTCTTATTGTTAGAGGAGGATTACTTTTTATCCTGCTTTGTATCTTCTATTCTTCCTTGGTCATGCTGATAATTCACTCTTATCATATGACAATCTACCTTCTGTCGCGGGGCTGCACACACACACACACACACACACACACATATACAGGGGGGAGGCAAGGGGGGGGGCTTTTTGAGAGGAGGGGGGAGAAAAGGTGGGGCTTTTTTTGACAGAGGGGGGAGAAGGGGGGGCTTTTTGAGAGAGAGGGAGAAGGGGGGGCTTTTTGAGAGAGGGGGAGAAGGGTGGCTTTTTTGAGAGAGGGGGAGAAGGGGGGGGCTTTTTGAGAGAGGGTGAGACGGGGGCTTTTTTGAGAGAGGGGGAGAAGGGGGGGGCTTTTTTGAGAGAGGGGGAGAGGGGGGCTTTGAGGAGAGGGGGAGAAGGTGGGCTTTTTGAGAGAGGGGGAGAAGGGGGGCTTTTTGAAGAAGGGGGAGAAGGGGGGGCTTTTTTGAGAGAGGGGGAGAAGGGGGCTTTTTGAGAGAGGGGGGAAGTGGAGTCTTTTGAGAGGAGGGGGAGAGGGGGGCTTTTTGAGAGAGGGGGAGAAGTGGTGCTTTTTGAGAGAAGGGTAGCAGGGGGGGCTTTTTGAGAGAGGGGAGAAGGGGGGCTTTTTGAGAGAGGGGAAGAAGTGGGGCTTTTTGAGAGAGAGTGAGAAGAGGGGGCTTTTTGAGAGAGGGGGAAGGGGGGTGCTTTTTGAGCGCAGGGAGAAGGGGGGGGGGGGCTTTTTGAGAGAGGGGGAAGAAGGGGGGGGGGCTTTTTGAGAGGAGGGGGCAGGGGGGGCTTTTTGAGAGAGGGGGAGAAGGGGGGCTTTTTGAGATAGGGGGGCGAAGGGGGGCTTTTGAGAGAGGAGGGGGAGAAGGGGGGCTTTTTGAGAGAGGGGGAGGAAGGGGGGGCTTTTTGAGAGATGGGGGAGAAGGGGAGGCTTTTGAGAGGAGGGGGAGAAAGGGGGCTTTTTTGAGAGAGGGGAGTAAGGGGGGCTTTGTTGAGATGACGGGGGAGAGGGGTGGCTTTTTGAGAAGTGGTGGGAGAAGGGGGGCTTTTTGAGAGAGGGGGAGAAGGGGAGGCTTTTTGAGAGAGGGGGAGAAGGGGGGGCTTTTTGAGAGAGGGGGAGAAGGGGGGGCTTTTTGAGAGAGGGGGAGAAGGGGGGGCTTTTTGAGAGAGGGGGAGAAGGGGAGGCTTTTTGAGAGAGGGGGAGAAGGGGGGGGCTTTTTGAGAGATGGGGGAGAAGGGGGGCTTTTTGACCTTTACACCATTCCAAATCATAAATATTATCATTATTCTCTTCACATTCGTTATTTCATAGTAAATAAACCATCGATGTTTATAAGGTCCTTCAACTTCTAATACTAATGATTATAATGAAAATAATACTAAAACTTATAATGCCGATATGATAACAACAATAATGATGATAGTAATAACAGTAATGATAATGATTACAACAATAATAATTCTCGAATAGCAAGTTTTAGCAGAATGGTTCATATTTTCATCATTGCAATAAGCTGCGTTTTGTTGCATTACGTTCATTCTACCCAAAACACTTTTCTCGAGTTTCTCTTGCAACACAACTACAATTATTTTTCTGCTTCGTGTTTTACCGTGGAACCCTCGGAGTGGGAGTAAACTGTTGTTGCAGAGCTACCTTTTTATGGAGTAATCTGGTTAAGAAGATTTACTCTCTCTCTCTCTCTCTCTCTCTCTCTCTCTCTCTCTCTCTCTCCTCTCTCTTCTACGTCTCTCTCTCTCTCCTGGGGGTCATCTCCCTCTCGCTCTCTCTCTCTCTCTCTCTCTCTCTCTCTCTCTCTCTCTCTCTCTCTCTCTCTCTCTCTCTCTCTCTCTGTGTGTGTAACTCTGTGTGTCTCTCTGTCTCTCTCTCTCTCACTATTTCTCTCTGTGTCTATATATCTCTCTGTGTGTCTCTCTCTGTCTCTCTCTCTCTCTCACTATGTCTCTCTCTGTGTGTCTCACTATATCTCTCTATTTGAGTGTGTTTCTCTCTCTCTCTCTCTCATCTCTCATCTCTCCTTCTCCTCTCGCTGCTCTCTTCTCTCTCTCTCTCTCTCGTCATCTCTCTCTCGTCTCTCTCGGTCTCATATCTCGGTCTCTCTCTTCTCGTCTCTCTCTCTCTCTTACTAAGCTTTAACTAATGGAACTATCTCAAATCATTTCTCAGTGGCTATTTCTACAACGGTTAATCAAATATTTCTGATTGGACCGGATCATTAACCATATCCAATTTATTTCACAGAAATATATAATTTTGTCATACTTTGTTTCCACCCTCTTCTCTCTCCTCTCTCTCTCTCTCTCTCGCTCATCCTCTCTCATCTCTCTCGTTCGCTCGACACTCTCTTCTCTCTCTCATTCCTCTCCTCTCTCTCTCGTCCCTCTCTCTCGCTCTCGTCATCTCTCGTCTCTCTCTCTCTCTTCATTCCTCCACGACACAACTGGGGATTTTATTTTTATAGATTTCCTGACGTAACTTTTGTGACTGTAGAAACGTGACTTGATTTATGAAGCAAAAAGAGTGAAAGGGTGAGGGAGCGAGAAGAGGAGTGGGTGAAAGAGAAGGGGGAAGGGGAAGGGAAGGGAGTAAGGGGAAGGGAAGGGGAAGGGAAGGGGGAAGGGGAAGAGAAGCGAAGAAAAGGGAGAGAAGAGGGAAGGGGGGAAGGGAGGGGGGAAAGGGGAAAGTTAAAGGGGAAGGAAGGGGAAAAGGGAAAGAGAAGAGGGAAGGGGGAAGGGAGGGGGGAAATGGGAAGCGGAGAGGAAAGGGGAAGGGAAGGGGGAAAGGGAAGAGAAGGGGGAAAAAGGGGAAGAGAATAGGGGAAATTGAAGAGAAGAGAGGGAAGGGAAGGGGGAAAAAGGAAGTGAAGAGAGGAAAGGGGAGAGAAGAGAGGCAAGGGAAGAGAAGAGGGAAAAGGGAAGAGGGGAAGGGAAGAGAGGAGGAAAAAGGGAAGAGAAGAGGGGAAAATGGATAGAGACAGAGGAAGGGTAAGAGATAGGGAAAAATGGGGATAAAGAGGAAAG
>JACEEZ010018991.1:70000-72500 GCA_016584305.1 Chionoecetes opilio
ATTAATGGAATAAAGCATTCTGATTCTGATTCTGGTTCTGATTCTCTCGTTCTCTCTAAGCTTTCACTAATGGAAAACGATCTAAAATTATTTCTCAGAGGCTATTTCTACAACAGGTTCATCAAATATTCTGATTGGACGGATCCTTAACCAGATCAAATTTATATTACACAGAAAAATATAATTTGTCATATTGTTTCCATCCTCTCTCTCTCTCTCTCTCTCTCTCTCTCTCTCTCTCTCTCTCTCTCTCTCTCTCTCTCTCTCTCTCTCTCTCTCTCTCTCTCTCTCTCTCTCTCTCTCTCTCTCTCTCTCTCTCTCTCTCACCATGCATGACCACCTTGCTACCTCTACCCTTAAAAAGCAATAAAGAAAATAGATCTACGTCAACATACATTTGTGGAATATATACATATCAAAATATATATATAATAATGATAACTTTTAATTCATATCTACACCTAATACTACGAATTCAGTTACAAAACACAGGTAATCGCAACAGCTTAGTTATTTTGCCATGTCGAGCTTTACTAATTCTGGCGGCAAAATGTTCATGTGTTATGGTGCATTAATTCGCTATTTTGTTCTTCTTCGCTTTTTTTTAGAATTTAATCTCGCTCTTTGCTGCTTTTTTTATCCCTTCATCACATCAAACTGATTAAAAACTGAATCTAACTTGAATTATTCTCTCTCTCTCTCGCTCTCTCTCTCTCTCTCTCTCTCTCTCTCTCTCTCTCTCTCTCTCTCTCTCTCTCTCTCTCTCTCTCTCTCTCTCTCTCTCTCTCTCTCTCTCTCTCTCTCTCTCTCTCTCTCTCTCTCTCTCTCTCTCTCTCTCTCTCTCTCTCTCTCTCACAAAATCAACCCTCTCCTTTTCCTTTATCTTTCCAACGAACCATTTTCCTTCCTTTTTTAATTTTCTTTCTTTCCCTTCCCTCTCTCTCTCTCTCTCTTTTCTCTCTCTCTTTTCTCTCTCCCCTCTCTCTCTCCCCTCTCTCTCTCTCTCTCTCTCTCTCCTCTCTCTCTCTTTTTCTCTCTCTACCCTTTTCTTTATCCTCCCTCTGTCTTTCCCTCGCAATGATCACCTTCTCTCCCCGCCTTACTTACCACCAGCCACCCTTTCCAAACCCTTCCCGCCTTGAGAGAGAGAGGAAGAGAGGAGGAGAGGAGAGAGAGAGAAGAGAGAAGAGAGAGAGAGAAGAGAGAGAGGAGAGAGAGAGAAAGAGAGAGAGAGAGAGAGAGATGGAGAGAGAGAGAGGAGAGAGAGAGAGAGAGAGAAAAAAAAAAAAGTGAAAGAGAAAGGGGGAGAGAAAAAATAGAAAAGAGAAAAAAGAAAAAACGAGAGAAAAAGAAAAAGAAAAAAAGAAAAAAGAGAGATAAAGACAAAGAAAGAGTGAGAGAGAAAGAGGAGAGAGAGAGAGAGAGAGAGAGAGAGAGAGAGAGAGAGAGAGAGAGAGAGAGAGAGAGAGAGAGAGAGAGAGAGAGAGAGAGAGAAAAGAGGAGAAAGAGAGAGAGAGGAGAGAGAGAGAGAGAGAGAGAGAAGAGAGAGAGAGGAGAGAGAGAGAGAGAGGAGAGAGAGAGAGAGAGAGAGAGAGAGAGAGAGAGAGAGAGAGAGAGAGAGAAGAGAGAGAGAGAGAGAGATGAGAGAGAGGAGGGGAGAGAGAGAGAGAGAAAAAAGAAAAAGTGAAAGAGAGGGAAAGAGAGAGAAAGAAGAGAAAAAAAGAGAAAGAAAAAAAAGAAAA
Organism: Chionoecetes opilio; assembly: GCA_016584305.1. Classification (NCBI taxonomy): domain Eukaryota; kingdom Metazoa; phylum Arthropoda; class Malacostraca; order Decapoda; family Majidae; genus Chionoecetes; species Chionoecetes opilio. The sequence goes on from JACEEZ010018991.1 coordinate 71,743, forward strand.
AAAGAGAGAAAGAAAGAGAGAGAGAGTGAGAAAAAAATAAGTTAGAGGTGTGGGGATGGAAAAAACAAGCACAGGTGTTCAGCAGTACTTAGGCACACCTGTAGACCCTCTTTAAATAAGGGGATGGACTGTAATGGCTGTGATTATAAGCTGACGCCAGCTAATGAGGGTTAAGGTGGCCTTACCCGCGCGGAAATATAGGCAATCACGCGGTGCAGTTTATGAAATGTTACTTAAAAGAGATTAAATAAAAAGACTTGGCGTATATAAAAAAAATAAAAAAAAAATAAAAAATATATGAACAAAAAAAATAAATAGAATGGTAAGAAATAAGGAATACAAAAAAAAAAAAAAAAAAAAAAAACATATGAACAAAAAAATAAAATAGAATGGTAAGAAATAAGGAATACAAAAAAAAAAAAAAATATATATATATGAACAAAAAAATAAAATAGAATGGTAAGAAATAAGGAATACAAAAAAAAAAAAAAAAAAATATATGAACAAAAAAAATAAGAGAATGGTAAGAAATAAGGAATAAAAAAAAAAAAAAAAATAAAAAATAAAAAAGAAGAAAGAATATAATATAATTGAATAAAAGGCTTGGGAAACAGTGCTAATGATGATGATGATGATGATGCTTATAATGATGATGATTGTGAAGATCCACGTTATCATCATTATTACTATTGTTATCATTTTCATTATTATCATCATTATTATTGATATATTTGGGGAGACAAAAATAAAAAATACAT
>JACEEZ010018991.1:77500-80000 GCA_016584305.1 Chionoecetes opilio
GTGTTCTATCTGTGTTCTATCTGTGTTCTATCTGTGTTTTATGTGTTCTATCTGTGTTTTATGTGTTCTATCTGTGTTCTATCTGTGTTTTATGTGTTCTATATGTGTTCTATCTGTGTTTTATGTGTTCTATCTGTGTTCTATCTGTGTTTTATGTGTTCTATATGTGTTCTATCTGTGTTTTATCTGTGTTCTATCTGTGTTTTATGTGTTCTATCTGTGTTTTATCTGTGTTCTATCTGTGTTTTATGTGTTCTATCTGTGTTCTATCTGTGTTCTATCTGTGTTTTATGTGTTCTATCTGTGTTTTATCTGTGTTTAATGTGTTCTATCTGTGTTCTATCTGTGTTTTATATGTTCTATCTGTGTTCTATCTGTGTTATATGTGTTCTATCTGTGTTCTATCTGTGTTTTATGTGTTCTATCTGTGTTCTATCTGTGTTTTATGTGTTCTATCTGTGTTTTATGTGTTCTATCTGTTCTATCTGTGTTTTATGTGTTCTATATGTGTTCTATCTGTGTTCTATCTGTGTTTTATGTGTTCTATCTGTGTTCTATCTGTGTTTTATGTGTTCTATCTGTGTTCTATCTGTGTTTTATGTGTTCTATCTGTGTTATATCTGTGTTTTATGTGTTCTATCTGTGTTCTATCTGTGTTCTATCTGTGTTTTATGTGTTCTATCTGTGTTCTATGTGTTCTATCTGTGTTCTATCTGTGTTCTATCTGTGTTTTATGTGTTCTATCTATGTTCTATCTGTGTTTTATCTGTGTTTTATGTGTTCTATCTGTGTTCTATCTGTGTTCTATCTGTGTTTTATGTGTTCTATCTGTGTTCTATCTGTGTTTTATCTGTGTTTTATGTGTTCTATCTGTGTTCTATCTGTGTTTTATGTGTTCTATCTGTGTTTTATGTGTTCTACCTGTGTTTTATGTGTTCTAGCTGTGTTTATGTGTTCCATCTGTGTTCTATCTGTGTTCTATCTGTGTTTTATGTGTTCTACCTGTGTTTTATGTGTTCTAGCTGTGTTTTATCTGTGTTCTATCTGTGTTTTATGTGTTCTATCTGTGTTCTATCTGTGTTCTATCTGTGTTTTATGTGTTCTATCTGTGTTCTATCTGTGTTCTATCTGTGTTTTATGTGTTCTATCTGTGTTCTATCTGTGTTTTATGTGTTCTATCTGTTTTATGTGTTCTACCTGTGTTTTATGTGTTCTAGCTGTGTTTATGTGTTCCATCTGTGTTCTATCTGTGTTCTATCTGTGTTATATCTGTGTTCTATCTGTGTTTTATGTGTTCTATCTGTGTTCTATCTGTGTTTTACGTGTTCTATCTGTGTTCTATCTGTGTTTTATGTGTTCTATCTGTGTTTTATGTGTTCTATCTGTGTTCTATCTGTGTTTTATGTGTTCTATCTGTGTTTTATGTGTTCTATCTGTGTTCTATTTGTGTTTTATGTGTTCTATCTGTGTTCTATCTGTGTTCTATCTGTGTTCTATCTGTGTTTTATGTGTTCTATCTGTGTTATATCTGTGTTCTATCTGTGTTTTATGTGTTCTATCTGTGTTTTATCTGTGTTTCATGTGTTCTATCTGTGTTCTATCTGTGTTCTATCTGTGTTTTATGTGTTCTATCTGTGTTCTATCTGTGTTCTATCTGTGTTCTATCACCTCTTTTTGTGACTGGAGGCTTACGGGATGATAAGGGTAATAGATAAAAGGCTGTGTGTGTGCATTTAAAATCAAAACAATCTGTGTTTTGGTAAATATTTATGTGTTTTTGATATTTCTGGAAGGTTTTGACGTGATTTAGTATCGATTTTTTATTTACGTAATCATTTGTGACACAAGCCCGTACACCCACACGCGTTTTGTACTCCGTTTTCGCGTTTTCGTTCTTCCCAATTTGTGTTCAGGTAAATATTCTCGTGTTTTCTGACATTTCTGAAAGGTTGAATGACGTGATTTACTATTGATTTTAATGTTACGTTTTTTTTCTTCACTCAAACCCATACACCTACAGTACCCTACACGCTTGTTCTTCCGTTTTGTTCTTAACCCCTTGAGGCCCAGAACGTAATTTTCATTGTAATATAACCACCATTCGACGATTTTAATGAACATAAGCAATATTATATAGATATGACCTGTTTAATATCCTTGTCCATTAGCTAATTTGGTTTATTTAGTTACGTTTTCTTAGTTCTATGGCTAACAACAGACCATTTTATATAGCAAAGGAAAGATCTGTGCGTGAAGGGGTTAAGGAGTGAACACCTATACTCTATTTTTTTACGAAGTGAAAAATCCTGACCCCTCGCTGCTTACTGACTGATATTTGATGCCAGGAGAAGGGAATACTACGGTTTTTCTAAATTTCAGCTATTTTTTATCATAGTTAGCCATATTATCATGTAAACATAGGCATAATTTTAAGCATGAGACCTTAAGATAGAATGGAATTTTCGCCTCGTTAGAATATAATACTCTAGCATAGACCACT
>JACEEZ010018991.1:97500-110000 GCA_016584305.1 Chionoecetes opilio
GTGTGTGTGTCAAAGTATTCCTTACTGCCACCATCCAATCACGTCACGTACTGCTCCCTTACTCGGCATCTGTGCCCCTAAGTATGGAAGTTAGTGTCAATTACCTTAAGTGGGGTCCATCAGAGGCGTTCGTCCCCTGCGGGCGCCTTGTTCGTTTGGGTGACAGGCGAGTCTGGCGCTGAGATATTCATCCCTGGGTATTTTAAAGGCAGGCCGGAGGAGGAGGAGGAGGAGGAGGAGGGACCGGAGGTAGTAGGAGGAGGAGGAGGGAGGAGGAAGGTAGAGGAGGGAGGTAGAGGAAGGACGTCAGGAGAATGAGGAGGACGTTAGAGGGAGGAGAAGGAGGTGTGGGAGGAGGTGGAGGAGGCGGAGGAGGAAGAGGAAGATGGAGAGAGGGGGAGGAGGAGAGAGGAGGAGGAGGAGGAGGAGGGAGGAGGAGGAGGAGGAGGAGGAGGAGGAGGAGGAGGCTAATGGGAAGGAGGAGGAGGAGGAGGAGGAGGAGGAGGAGGAGGAGGAGGAGGAAGTGTTTAAAGAGCTGAGGGGTAAGCGAAGTTATGCCTTTACTCTTGGGTTATGTTAAAAAGCCCCACCCAAAAAAATAAAAAATAAAAAATATTGTTTTACGCCTGCTTGTATTTTTTTTTATTCACAAATCTCTCCATGGAAAAAATAATTATAATCTATGTATTTTTTTTTCTGTTATATATGTAATTTTTATTGTGTATTTCATGTTTCTTATGTTATTTTTCCTACCTTATCTTTTACCTAATCTCTCATATGACTTCATCGTTAATATCAACCACATAATTTTCCTAACATATCTTTAACCTCTATAATTTTACCCATATAAAATAATCATGCTCTAAACCCTTAACAATACACTTAATCTCCCTACAAAACAAACACTCTAAACCCCTGAATAATAGCTAAATCCCTTACAAAGCAGTCTTCACCCCGAACAAACCACTTTCTATCCCTTACAAATCACTCTCTATCCCTGAAAATACTCTAATTCCCTGACAAATCACTTTAAACTACAAAAATATACTCTACAACCCTAACAAAACACCCTACATCCCTCAACCCAGCCTTTACCCCTAACACAGCCTTTCCCTAACACAGCCTTTACCCCTAACACAGCCTTTCCCTAACACAGCCTTTACCCCTAACACAGCCTTTCCCTAACACAGCCTTTACCCCTAACACAGCCTTTCCCTAACACAGCCTTTACCCCTAACACAGCCTTCCCCTAACACAGCCTTTACCCCTAACACAGCCTTTACCCCTAACACAGCCTTTCCCTAACACAGCCCTTACCCCTAACACAGCCTTTCCCTAACACAGCCTTTACCCTTAACACAGCCTTTCTCTAACACAGCCTTTCTCTAACACATCTCTATGCTAAAAACACATCTCTAAAACTCCCCCCTTCCCCCACACCGTCTCCCTTAACCCCTTCACGCCCAGAATGTTCCTCTGCTATATAAAATCGTCTGTTTTAAGCCATAAGATTACAAAAAGTAACTAAATAAACCAAATAAGCTAGTGGACAAGGATACTAAACAGGTTATATCTTTAAAATAATGCTTATATTCACTAAAAATCGTCTAATGGTAGCCAAATTACAATGGAAATTACGTTCTGGGTCTCAAGGGGTTAAGGCGCTCATACCCACTCCGGCAGAGAAGTCAGCGGGGCAGCACATGCCACGGCTCAACACATCAAACCAGAAACACCAGATATAGATATAGAACAACACGCACGCATAAGGTGACCTACGATGATGAAAACAATATATGTATACAAAAATAAACAAACAATATCTCTCACAAGAGGTCATAGAGGTCATTTCAAATCGACATAAGGTTAAATGTAGGCCTATATATAAGAACTTTAAAAACAACATGGATTTTCACTCCTCATGAGACGGAATGTTAAATCAAAACGTACGAAAATAAACGTTGTGTAATCTATTACTATGCATATACAAAGAGAAGAGAGAGAGAGAGAGAGAGAGAGAGAGAGAGAGAGAGAGAGAGAGAGAGAGAGAGAGAGAGAGAGAGAGAGAGAGAGAGAGAGAGAGAGAGAGAGAGAGAGAGAGAGAGAGAGAGAGAGAATGAGGGTGTGTAAGGTAAGAAAAGATACCTTAAAAGGGACCGAGAAAACATGATAACACGCAAGATAAGTTCGAACAAGGGAAAAAGAGGGACGAGACATGAGGACTGCGAGGAGGGACGAGCGGAGGAAGCAAGGAGGAAAAAGACAAAGATGACAGTGAGTGAGTGAGTAAGTGAAGGAGTGGATGAGGCAGCGTGTATTAGTATTCAAGTATGCATGAACCTAAGTTAGCAATTATGAATGTGTGGAAAAGAAATAACAGTGTAGGAGGAAATGGAGAAGGAAAGAGAGGGGAGGAAAGGGAGAAGGAGTAGGAAAGCGAGAAGGAGAGGGAGAAAGCGTAGGAAAGAGAGAGAAGGAGAGGGATAAAGAGTAGGAAAGAGAGAGAAGGAGAGAGAGAAAGAGTAAGAAAGAGAGAGAAGAGAGAGAGAAAGAGTAGGGACGAGAGAGAAGGAGAGGGAGAAAGAGTAGGGACGGGAGAGAGAAGTAGAGAGAGAAAGAGTAAGAAAGAGAGAGGTGAGAGAAGGGGAAAGAGTAGGAAAGAGAGAAGGAGAGGGAGAAAGAGTAGGAAAGAGAGAGAAGAGAGGAGAGAAAGAGTAGGACGAGAGAGAAGTAGAGAGAGAAAGAGTAGGGACGAGAGAGAAGTAGAGAGAGAAAGAGTAGGAAAGAGAGAGAAGTAGAGGGAGAAAGAGTAAGAAAGAGAGAGAAGTAGAGAGAGAAAGAGTAAGAAAGAGAGAGAAGTAGAGAGAGAAAGAGTAGGAAAGAGAGAGAAGTAGAGAGAGAAAGAGTAAGAAAGAGAGAGAAGTAGAGAGAGAAAGAGTAAGAAAGAGAGAGAAGTAGAAAGAGAAAGATTAAGAAAGAGAGAGAAGTAGAGAGAGAAAGAGTAAGAAAGAGAGAGAAATGAGAGAGAAAGAGTAAAAAAGAGAGAAAGTAGAGAGAGAAAGGTAGGAAAGAGAGAGAAGTAGAAAGAGAAAAATTTAAAAAAGAGAGAGAAGAGAGAGAGAAAAAGTAAGAAAGAGAGGAAGTAGAGAGAGAAAGAGAAGAAAGAGGAGAAGTAGAGAGAGAAAGAGTAAGAAAAAGGGGAGAAGAGAGAGAGAAAGAGTAAAAAGAGAGAGAAGTAGAGAGAGAAAGAGTAAAAAAGAGAGAGGAGGAGAGAGAAAAAGAGTAAGAAAGAGAGAGAGTAGAAGAGAAAGAGTAAGAAAGGAGAGAAGTAAGAGAGAAAGAGTAAAAAAGAGAGAGAAGTAGAGAGAGAAAGAGTAGGGAAAAGAGAGAAGTAGAGAGAAAGAGTAAGAAAGAGAGAAATAGAGAGAGAAAGAGTAGGAAAAAGGGAAGTAAAAGAGAAAGATTAGAAAGAGAGAGAAATAGAGAGGAAAGAGTAAGAAAGAGGAATAGAGAGAGAAAAAGTAAGGGAAAAAGAGGAAGTAGAGAGAGAAAGGTAGAAAGAGAGAGAAAAAAAGAGAAAAAAAGTAAGAAGAGAGAGAAGAGAGAGAGAAAAAGTAAGAAAAAGAGAGAAGTAGAGAGAGAAAGAGTAAGAAAGAGAGAGGGGGAGAGAGAGAAAAAGGGAAGAAAGAGAGAGAAGTAGAGAGAGAAAGAGTTTAAAAAAGAGAGGAAGTAGAGAGAGAAAGAGAGGGACGAGAGAGAAGGAAGAGGAAAGAGTAAGAAAGAGAGAGAAGAGAGAGAGAAAAAATAAAAAAGAGAGAGAAAAATAGAGAGAGAAAAAAGTAAAAAGAGAGAGAAGTAGAGAGAGAAAGAGTAAGAAAGAGAGAGAAGTAGAGAGAGAAAGAGTAAGAAAGAGAGAGAAGTAGAGAGAGAAAGAGTAAGAAAGAGAGAGAAGTAGAGAGAGAAAGAGTAAGAAAGAGAGAGAAGTAGAGAGAGAAAGAGTAGGAAGAGAGAGGAGAGTGAGAGAGTGAATGAGCAAGCAATAGAACAAATTAACGAAGTGGTGAAAAAAGTATGGGGGATGAGTAAGCAAGAGAGTGAGTAAGTTATTGTGTGTGTAAGTTAATATAAGTCATGGAGTGAGTAAATACAGAAAAGAAGGGACAGTCTTGACTCAATATAGCAAAAGCACAAATGAATTAAGCGGTCCAAAAAAGTATGGGCAAAGAGTAAACACAAGAGTAGTCAATGATACTGTGAGTCAATAGGAGTGAGTTATGGGATGAATAAATGTAGAAAAGGAGGGGCATTCTTGACGCAATACAAAATGACAGACAGACAGACAGACAGACAGACAGACAGAAAAGCTGGAAACACAGACAAACAGACAGACGGACAAGCTGGAAACACAGACAAATAGACAGACAGACAGAGACAGAAAAGCTGGAAACACAGACAAACAGACAGACAGACAGACAGACAGACAGACAAGCTGGAAACACAGACAAACAGACAAACAGACAAGCTGGAAACACAGACAAACAGACAGACAGACAGAAAAGCTGGAAACACAGACAAACAGACACAGACAGACAGACAAGCTGGAAACAGACAAACAGACAGACAGACACAGACAGAAAAGCTGGAAACAGACAAACAGACAGACAGACAGAAAAGCTGGAAACAGACAAACAGACAGACAGACAGACAGATAGACAGACAAGCTGAAAACACAGACAAACAGACAGACAGACATACAGACAGACAAGCTGGAAACACAGACAAACAGACAGACAGACAGAAAGACAGACAAGCTGGAAACACAGACAAACAGACACAGACAGACAGGACAGACAAGATGGAAACACAGACAAACAGACAGACAGACATATAGACAGACAAGCTGGAAACACAGACAAACAGACAGACAGAGAGACAGACAGACAAGCTGGAAACACAGACAAACAGACAGACAGACAGACAAAAAGCTGGAAACACAGACAAACAGACAGACAGACAGACAAAAAGCTGGAAACACAGACAAACAGACAGACAGACAGACATAAAAGCTGGAAACACAGACAAACAGAAAGACAGACACACAAAAAGCTGGAAACACAGACAAACAGACAGACAGACAGACAAAAAGCTGGAAACACAGACAAACAGACAGACAGACAGACAGAAAAGCTGGAAACACAGACAAACAGAAAGACAGACACACAAAAAGCTGGAAACACAGACAAACAGACAGACAGACAGACAGGAAAGCTGGAAGCACAGACAAACAGACAGACAGACACACAAAAAGCTGGAAATACAGACAAACAGACAGACAGACAGACAGGAAAGCTGGAAGCACAGATAAACAGACACAGAAAAGTTGGAAACACAGACACAGACAGAGATAAAAAAGCTGGAAACACAGACAGACAGACAGACAGACAGACAGAAAAGCTGGAAACACAGACAGACAGACAGACAGACACAGACAGACAGACAGACAGACACAGACAGACAGACAGACAAGCTGGAAACACACCTGTCTAGGCCTCCAGTCGGGACACATCGGGTTGTATCGCCTTTCCAGAAACGCTCCAATTAGTCAGAAACTTTCCATTTTTCCCCTCGGAGGCCTGGCCGTCTGCCCGGTGACAGCTGTTTGCCGCCAACCCTCCCGCCCTCACTCCCTCATTTCTCTGGCTCTCAAAACTTTCCTTTCTTCTGATTCTTCCTCCTGTTTCTCATCATTTTTCGTCTGTCTGTTTGTGTTTGTGTCTGTCTGTCTGTCTGTGTTTTTCTGTCTGTCTGTGTTTGTGAGTGCATGTATGTCTGTGTTTATCTGTTTTCTGACTCTCAAAACTTTCCTTTCTTCAGATTTTTCCTCCTCTTTCTCATCTTTTTTCGTCTGTCTGTCTGTGTTTGTCTGTCTCTATTGGTCTGTGTCTGTCTGTCTGTCTCTGTTTGTCTGTGTCTGTCTGTCAGTTTGTTTTTATCTGTCTGTGTATGTGTTTATCTGTCTATTTATGTGTCTACCTGTCTGTTTGTATGTTTGTCTGTGTCTATGTGTCTGTCTGTCTGTCTGTGTTTGTCTGTGTCTGTGTCTGTCTGTCTGTCTGTGTTTGTCTGTGTCTATGTGTCTATGTGTCTGTCTGTCTGTCTGTGTTTGTTTGTGCATGTCTGTCTGTGTTTGTTTGTGTCTCTATGTGTCTGTCTGTCTGTCTGTGTTTGTCTGTGTCTATGTGTCTGTCTGTCTGTCAGTGTTTGTCTGTGCATGTCTGTCTGTTTTTGTTTGTGTCTCTTTGTGTCTGTCTGTCTGTCTGTGTTTGTCTGTGTCTATGTGTCTGTCTGTCTGTGTTTGTCTGTGTCTATGTGTCTGTCTGTCTGTCTGTGTTTGTCTGTGTCTGTGTCTGTCTGTCTGTCTGTGTTTGTCTGTGTCTATGTGTCTGTCTGTCTGTCTGTGTTTGTCTGTGTCTATGTGTCTGTCTGTCTGTGTTTGTCTGTGTCTATGTGTCTGTCTGTCTGTGTTTGTCTGTGTCTATGTGTCTGTCTGTCTGTGTTTGTCTGTGTCTATGTGTCTGTCTATCTGTCACTCATAAATACACAGACACATCCTCTTCCCCTTTATACTTTCCCTTTCCTCCTCCTCCTCCTCCTCCTCCTCCTCCTCCTCCATCATCATCATCATCATCATCATCATCATCAAATCCCCGGTTGTCACTGTTTATCTCGGAATAATAAATTTATCTCGCGGGCCTCTGATACTTACTCTCATTGCGTGAAATGATTGCGAGTCGCGTTCTACACAACCCTCCCACACGTCTCAGACAGCCCCGAGTAAACGGTCACTACTACAAACTTTTGACCTGTGACGGGCTGGGGTTTCAGTAAGGGCCCTGTCAGTTAGTGCCCACCATCGGGATTATATACCAGGGGCACTGCTGAGGGGGCTTTGAAGTGCACGGCGTCCTACTGGAAAGTGCACTACCGCAGTGGTTTTGAAACGGAGCTGGGGCTGATTGACTGCTGCCCCCCAAGAAAGCGCCAGGCAAGGGGCTGCACCACCCTTGAACTTCCACACTGACCCTACACCAACACGACATTAGACCTATAACACACACAGATAGCCCGAAGGGTTTAAAGGTTACCACTACTACTCTCGACCTGTGACGGGCTGTGGTTCAGTTAGGATCCTGACAGTTTGTGACCACCATCGGGATTTTAAGGTACCAGGGGTCACTGCTGCAGGGGGCATTGAAGTGTACGGCGTCCTACATGGAAAGTACATAATCCGCAGTGGATTGAACCGAGCTGGGGCCCTGATTGGGCTGGGTGCCTCCCAAGAAGCGCCAGGCAAGGCTGCCGCACCACCTTGAACCTCCACACTGTGTTCACACCATTACAAAACCCCACATAAAAATGACCTATCTACCAAGCACTAAACCTAAACCCCCCCAAACTAGTAGTAGCTAGCCATAGATTACAGATTTCAACTTTCCTCACAAATTCCATGCAGTTTTTCTATATTGCATGGTATCACTTCTTTTCCGGCCAGCTTCGGCTGGAGTGATGGGTGGGTGGGGAGGAGCCTTCTACTTCCTATCCTTTCTCTCTTATTATCTAGTTAGTGTAGTGTAGTTAAAGCAAACAGCCTTGTAAGGACCTATCGGTCTGTTGCTGTTTGTGTTTCCTTTGTATTCCTTTGTATTCCTTTGTATTCCTCCTGTCTCTTCTTTCTCTCAGTTTTCTGCTCCCACTCCTGCATTGTCCTCCTCCTCTTCCTTGTCCTCTCTCATGCTCATCATCATCGTCCATAACACCACATCCCCCACCACACCTCCCCTCCCCTTTCTCCCCCTCCCCCACCCCTCCTACACCCCCACCACACCTCCCCTCCCCTCCTCCCCTCCCCTAATCCCTTCACCAGGCACTGTTCCAAAATTGTGTGCCGGACCCCACCTGTGACCTATGGCAAAGGTTAAAGGTCACGCACGCTGGTCTAGGGGCCTCCCACACGGCCTCGCGCAAGCACACTCCCTTCCACCCTGACAAACACACAGGCATAAACACACACACACACACACACACACATACATAACAAAACACATACATAACAAAACAAAAAAACGCACAACGTCTATTCCATCGGTAACTTGCATATTTTCCTATCATGTAATTCATATATTTTCCGTCCCATTGTCTATTTCTTCCTCGTCTATGTATCTCCTTCACTAATAATCCCTTGCCAATCAGCGCACGAGCCGTATCGATTCATCACATTCATGACAATTAATATCACATTCACGGACAATTTACAGGCGAATTCCATCTCGCTTCCACGATAAACCGCATCATCGCCGCACAATTAGACAGAGAGAGAGAGAAGATCTTGTATTAATTAACGCTAAGATGAATACAAAGAATAATATGAAATAGCACGTTCTTGCTTTCTCTCCTCCCATTCTTCCATGACTTCACCTTCACCTTCACCTCCTCCTCCTCATCCTCATCCTCATCCTCATCTCATCTTCCTCTTCCTCTTCCTCTTCCTCTTCGTCTTCCTCTTCCTCATCCTCATCCTCATCCTCATCTTCCTTTCCTCTTCCTCTTCCTCTTCCTCCTCCTCCTCCTCCTAATTCACCATCGACGCCCAATCGCCAAAAGCAAAAATAACACGATCGCGCTTTTCGTTAATTTTAGGTAATCATAGAAATATGCATGCGGTATTCTTATTTATTTACACCAATCAGAAACGCCCGGCCATGCATTTCCTCGCTCTCCCTGCCCTCTCTGTCCACCCTCTCCCTTTTCCTCCTCTCTCGGAATAGGACAACAGGGCAGTTCAGGAATATTTCAACAGTTTCAGGATTGCTGATCTATTATTTGGTGGCCGCAGGAGTGGAGAGGGATGGGGCGGAAAGGGAGGGTGGGGTAAATTTTGTTGCCAGTTGATTTGACGCTAGCCTTGTTGATCTCGATGTTTCATTACTATTAACGACATTGTCATTACTGTTACTGTTATCATTATTATTATTATTACCATTGCTATTAGTTTTGTAGGTGGCATCTTTACAGTAATAGACACAGCAGCAGTAGTAATTGTTGTTCGAGTAGTAGTTGTTGTTGTGGTAGTAGTAGAAGTAGTAGTAGTAGTAGTAGTAGTTGTTGTGGTAGAAAGTAGTAGTAGTAGAGAAAGTAGTTTTAAGTAGTAGTAAGTAGTATAGTAATAGTAAATGGGGTAATAGTGTAGTAGTAGTAGTAAATGGTGTAGTCATTGGTACTGAAGCGATTGGGTACTGAGGAAGTGATCATCAAGTCATTCGTCCCCCGGCCATTGGGACACAGGTAATTAGCCCAACCGTCTGGGCCACGATCAATTGGGACCCAACTCGAAATGCCATAGAGTCAGATAGGACCCAAAAAACCGGGGAGGAGAGAGAGAGAGAGAGAGAGAAGAGAGAGAGGAGAGAGAGAGAGAAGAAGGAGAGAAAAAAAAAGATAATATATACGATGAATACGCACACACACACCCTTGCTATTATGATTTATGTTAATGAAAAGAAAAGGTGGCAGTAAGATGACAAAAATAGCGTGAGAGAGTAGATGAAAGATTATGAAAGATTATACGGTTAAAAAGTACTAAAACCTTGCTTTATTAAAAAGAAGAAAAAGGTGACGAAAGTAAGATGACAAGAAATAGAGTCAAGAATAGTAGAATAAGGAATAGTAGAGGGGAGAAAGTAGAGAATAGTAGAGAGTATTTAGTAAGAGATGCAGCAGAGAAGAAAGAGTGTATATTGACTGAAGGAGAAGAATATCTTGTTAAATAGGATAGAGAGGAGAGAGAGAGGAGAGAGAGAGAGGAGAGAGAGAGAGAGAGAGAGAGATAAAGAGCCGAGAAAAAGTAAATAGTAGGGGAAAAGAAAGAATAAAAGAGTAGAGAAAAAAAGGGTAGAATAGTAGAGAAAAGAAGAATAAAGAGTAAAGAATAGCAGAGAATAAGGAATAAAGAGAAAAGATGACGAGGTAGAGAATAAAGAGTAAGTAGAAGAGAAAGTAGAAGAGTGGAGAAAGTAGAGATAGACAATTTAGTAAGAATGAAACGAAAAGAAAGAGTTATTATTTATACATTTGAAGGAGAAGAATTCTTGTTTAAATAGGAATAGAGAGAAAAATGTGCCCAAGGAGCTGCAAGACAGTGTGAGTGAGTAGGGAGGGTGGGATAAAAGTAACCCCGGGGATAATTGTAACACCGAGCGATTAAAAAACGCGAAGTGGTTTTGTGACGAAGTAAAGCATAGTGAACGCATGCGCAAATCCTTCTTTCGTTTCCTCCTGATTTTGAAAGCTGTACGAATCGTCTGCGCTGAGAAAACCGGTGGAATCAGTTTTTGATACTGTTAGTAACAAAAACCGTCTTTGTTTTCTTCTTCCTCATCCAAGGTTTAACATGATTGGGTCTAAACAAGCTACAGGCGTGGGATCTTTGATATTCGTCTACTGTGTATTGTGGTTGCCCAAAAACATTGTTGGTCGACAAGGGAGGGAATGAAGCAAAATTCCTCAGTAGGGTTGGGGATAGTTTGGTAACACCTGAATCGGGATGGTTGTTACAACTATCCCTTTTGGGACTAAGAAGATGAAATAATGTTTTTAAGGCTCTGTGTCGTTTTTATGGCTTTTTTTTACTCATGATAAGGCATTGGAATCTCTGTAGCTAGAATTAGGAGGTGGTCTTGTTGAATGTTGAAATTGTTGAGAAGCTCCTACATATGGGACAACTGCTTGTCTGACTAATTTTTTTTCTCTTTGATTTACAGTGTTTACGACTGGGTTTTCAGACCAATTTTAATGACTTTTGTGCTTTTAAAAATACTTATTTTGTGGCAAATACCCGTCTTGTTTCATTCATCCCCCGCCTCTGTTACAACCATCCCACCTATGGGATAATTGTAACACTCTTCAAAATGTGAAAAAATTGGCCATAACTTGTAAGCATGCTATTTTGTCCCAAACTGCTCTTATCATACAGTAGCTATCATATTTGCTTTCATTCACAAGTGTCAGAAAATTTCATACAGGGCAGAAAGCAAAATTTATCACATTTTTAAAAAAGTGTACTTATATCCCCATCCTCCCCTAGTTCTCCTCCCCTGCCCAGGTGAGAACGCGCGGGCCCCCCCACCCCCAGGAAACCCAACCCTCCCCCCCCCAGGTGAAAGGAGACAAACCAGACCCACTCACACCTTACACCCTGCCCCCTCCCCACACCCCTTCAACCCTACACCTTTAACCACCCCCCCCTGCCACCCCCCCTCTCGGAAACCCACCACACCTTATTAAAATACCTTTCTTCCTTTTCCCTTCAACACACAACCTTCACTCCCACCCCTGCAAGTCACATCACCCCTGCCACCCCCACCCACACCTTACCCTTGCCCCTCTACACCCCCTTTAAACCCTACCCCTACCACCCCCCCGGGGGGCAATTTACATCACCCCTCCCACCCCCCCTCTCGACCCCCCAAACCCCCACCCACCCCCACCTTCCTACTTCCCTTCCTCCCTACCCTTTTTTTTCCTATTTTCCTTCCTTCCTTTCATATTCCCTTTCCCTTTCCTTCCTAACCATATTTTCCTTCTTCTTTCCCAAATTTTCATTCCTTCCGTACTACCTTTCCCTTCCTTCCCCTTCTTACCTTTTCCCTTCTCAAGCGGGTTTTTCCCGGTAGGTTTTTTTTATGTAAATGTTTTGTTTTTGGTTTGGGTGTGTGTGTGTGTTTGTTGTGTGTGTGGGTGTTACTAAACACACAAACAACAACACACACACAGTACACCCCCGCCCCAATTGAAAAAAAAAACAAAACACACACACACACCAAACACACACACCCCGACACCACAACCCACGCCCCAAAAAACCCCCCACCAAAAAAAACCACCACCCACCAAACCCCCACACAACAAACCACCACAACCACACACACACACACCACACAAACAAACCGCACCCAAAATTGTACACACACACCCCAACCAAACTTCATTTCCCCAAAACGAAGTGTGGTCGGGGGGGGGGCGCGAAAACTCGAGCCCCCCAAAAGTCTGGCCCCCGACCCTCTTTCCCCTTTCCCTTGGATCTACAATAAACCTTTCTCCGCCCGTAATCTTCGTGCTATTTTTACATTACACTGCTGATCAACAAAATCATGGAACATAATGTTTTCGTCCTTTTAACCAGAAAGCGGAGGCTCTCAGGTGGTTTGGGTGCGACCCCTGACCATCAAAACAATCCTCATACCCCCCGTGACGGGTGTTAACATACATTATTTTAATCTTTTTTTATTACCCATAAGCATTATGTAAGTGTGTTTAATAAATCCTCTTACTCATTCTTCTCTCTGAGTAGTGTTGTCCTTCCCGGGTTTTGGATTTAGTACCTGTTAGTTACCACCCTCCCTCTTTGGGGTGGGGGTGTTTAAATTTCTTCTCTATATTATTCA
>JACEEZ010018991.1:122500-125000 GCA_016584305.1 Chionoecetes opilio
GCTGAGTTACAGTAGGTCACGTGTAGGTGTGCTGCCTCTTCGGTACAGGTAACTCGCATGCCCCAAACATCACAATGCTATGGTAAATACAGGTAAACAGAAGAGAGATATGGTTTCTTAACCCCTTGAGGCCCAGAACGTAATTTCCATTGTAATTTGGCTACCACCAGTTGACGACTTTTAGTGAATATAAGCAATATTTTATAGATATGACCTGTTTAGTATCCTTGCCCACTAACTTTTTGGGTATATTGAGTCACTTTTCGTATTTTCATAGCTAACAGACGATTTTATATAGCAAAGGAAAGATATGCGCGTGAAGGGGTTAATATATGGTAAGGTAAAGATGGGGGCTTAAGCTATGCTGCGCGTGGCCTCGGTGCTCATCTCCGTCGCATTAGCCCATGAGCCTGTGGTGGGTGACAACCCGTTACCCCGGGATACAGGGATAGTGTGACATCCGGGTTACCACAGTTGCCTTCCCCAGGTTTCCCCAGGTACTTATTTATCAACACGCAAGGGGAAATGAATAGCTAGTTAGGCTGGCCGCCGACTTTCCCTGGCCCGGATTCGAACAAAGTCCCACAGATTTGTAGCTAGGCGCGCTAGCCACTACACCACTGAATCGACATTAATATATGGTGAGATTAATTATTAATCCACATGAAAGCTGCAATTTCAGATCACTTCGTTGCTAGTCCGAGGCTGAGGCTAGACCTTATCATACCTTTCCAGTGTTTACATTCCCGCCACTCACTCCCTCCCACACGACCTCCCAGCTTCCTACACGCCTCCCACACGACTTCCCAGTCTCCCACGTACCATCATATCATCCCGTATTTCATGCTCATTCCTCCCCGCCTTAACATCGCACCACCACCGTCTAAATAATTCACTCATCACCACCACGCACCCCTCTGGCCCTATCCTAGCACTGCGCATCTGCCGCTGTAATATGTACCGTAATAAACTTTAGGTCAAACGCCGCACGAAAGACTCCTTCACTTGCCCTCTCTTGTCACTTCCCACAACACACACACACACACACACACACACATACACACACACACACATACACACACACACACACACACACATTCCCCCAGCTCTGTGTGTGGGTGATTCCACGAACACACGTTTTGATGTCATCCTGTCAGGCTTTGTTTCCCTGTTTCCTGACGCGGGCACAGATAGGGCCTCATTGGCACCATTTGTGACATAGAACGGTAATTACTCCACACTCTAGTTAACTTGTCATTGGGGCGTGAACATTAATTACACGTTCACAGATAAATCAATAAAATTATGTGTAAATTGGGTATTCTGGGTTTTTTAGGTGGCATAAGTGAACACTACAGAGGGCTGAAAATAATTGTTCTCCTTTGAGCATATTTTTTCGCGTTGTTTTGCGTTTGAGTTCAGTTCCATACAGATAATTGACATGGACTGCACTGAACGTCACGGCAAAACAATAACATCGTCTGCGTGTAACAATGAAATACCTGATTCCTACGCTACTACGCTTTAACCCCTTCACGCCCAGATCTTTCCTTTGCCATAAAAAATCGTCTGTTGTCAGCCATATAATTACGAAAAGTAACTGAATATACCAAATTAGTTAGTCGACAAGGATACTAAACAGGTCATATCTATAAAATATTGCTTATAGTCACTAAAAATTGTCTAATGGTACCCAAATTACAATGGAAACTACGTTCTGGGCCTCAAGGGGTTATGACATTATTTCCTTTTATCAACATACTGTAACACAAATCAACACTGTATTTTTTTACCATTCACTTCAGTTATTAAGACAAAAAAAAAACTCACGACAATTATTTCTTCCAGTCACTCTGAAGACAATAATCTACGAACACCAACACCTCCTCATAACTTTCTCAAAAAAACAATACTCAAGCTCATCTAATCACTAAGACCAATACAAAATTATATAACTTATGTCTAACATTAATAAAATAAGAGATTTAACCCCTTGAGGCCCAGAACGTAATTTCCATTGTAATTTGGGTGCCATTAGACGATTTTTAGTGACTATAAGCAATGTTTTATAGCTATGACCTGTTTAGTATCCTTGTCGACTAGCTAATATGGTTAATTTAGTTACTTTTGTTATTTTATGGTTAAATTATAGCTACAGACAATTTTTATAGCAAAGGAAAGCTCTGGTCTTGAAGGGGTTTAAAATACAAGCCTACCGAGTCGCTTTGAGTCTCCGTACATCAAATATTCTTACTGTTTATTACATCACTTTACTGACTCCAGCATAAAATTACTTCTAAGCCTCTTTACAATCCCACAGAGACGATAAAAGATAGCCATGCCTTTCTTTTTCCCTGCTAGTACTAGAACTACCATTTCAGCTACTACTGCTACTACTGCTACTATAACTATTACTACTACTTTCCGTGTAGTAACTTTATGCTCCTTTACAATCCGACAGACGAGAAAAAATTGTAATGCCATTCTTTGATCTGTTGCT
>JACEEZ010018991.1:127500-152500 GCA_016584305.1 Chionoecetes opilio
GTGGAAACAGCAAATGACCAATTGTAGTTGGAAGGTACAATAATGTTAGTATAGATGAAAGGTTATGTGTTATATGTACTGCACATGAGATTGGTGATGAATTTCATTATTTATTTATGTGTAAGCACTTTGAGGAGAAGAGGAGATTATACCTCAAGAAATATTATCATGATAACCCAAATATTATGAAAATGCAACAGTTGTTTGACACTACAAATACGCGTACTGTGTACAATTTAGCCAAGTTTGTTTGTTGTATTTTGAAGTGTTTTGAAAATATAACGTAGTAGGAATAGATATATGATATATGTTTGAGTCTAGGTTTAAGTGGTGTCTATTTTTTTTGTTTAGTGATTACTCTGTATGACCCCGTCTCGGGGTCGCTGGCGTGTGCTAAACCTTTCAAACACACCACACGCACGCACGCACGCACGCACGCACGCAGCACGCACGCACGCACGCACGCACGCACGCACGCACGCACGCACGCACGCACGCACGCACGCACGCACGCACGCACGCACGCACGCACGCACGACCACGCACGCACGCACCACGCACGCACCACGCACGCACGAACGCACGCACGCACGCACGCACGCACCACGCACGCACACCACACACACACACACACACACAACACACACACACACACACACCACACACACACACACACACACACACACACACACACACACACACACACACACACACACACACACACACACACACACACACACACACACACACACACACACACACACACACACACACACACACACACACACACACACACACACACACACACACACACACACACACAACACACACACACACACACCACACACACACACACACACACACACACACACACACACACACACACACACACACAGTACAAATGAGGGCGTTTTAAAGACCAGCTGCAGGGGTGGTTTTTGTAATGGCCGTTCTGTCAACTTAATTTGTACACAGTCTGTAGAGTCGCACTCGTTACGGGGCGGAGTCGAGAGGAGTCGGGAGGGGTCGGGCGGGGTGCGTGAGCGATGCGTGGGTTTGGCGTGGGGTCGCAGAGAGCAAGACCAGAGGGAGTGCAACGTGAGGCAATAAGGTTAAAGAGGAAGAGTGAGGCAGGTGGCGAAATAACGAATTGATTTGTTGGAGCAAGAGAAAGACTGGGATAGATGGACGCATTTGTGGTAATGGGTAGTGGTGAGGGATGGGTCAAGGGTAACTAGCTGGATAGGAGGAGGTTCTTCATAGAGTCAGGTGAAGGGAATACATAAAAGGTCTTGTTAGGAAGATTATTGATAGAAAATTGGCTTGTTTGTCTGTAGAAACGTGAGATGAAAGTTCTGGTAGCATGGAGAAGAAGAAAAACGATGAGGTGATGAAAAGATGATGATTATTCACAACTGAAAAGAGAATCATGGACGACGATGAAGACAAATCAGACAACAAAGACAACAAGAAAAGAAAATACACACATAAAAAGAGGGAAGACTAAAGAAAAGCCCCGAATAAACAACACTCTGGAGACTCAAGTTAAACGCTGATGAAAACAAATTGGTCAGAAAAGGTAAGGGAGGGAGGGAAAGACCTTCGGAAAACGAGAAGTGAGCAGGGAGGAGAGGGAGTGAGAGGGGAGTGATAGGGGAGTTACGATGAGAGGGACGATGAGAGGGAGGAGTGGTGTGTGGTGAGAGGAAAGTGGTGGTGGTAGAGGTGAGAGGATGGTGATGGTGGTGGTGGTGGTGGTGGTGGTGAGAGAAAGGTGGTGGTGGTGGTGGTGGTGAGAGGATGGTGGTGGTGGTGGTGGAGGAGGAGGAGGTGGTAATGGTGGTGGTGGTGATGGTGGTGGTGGTGGTGGTGGTGAGAGGATGGTGGTGGTGGTGATGGTGGTGGTGGTGGTGGTGAGAGGATGGTGGTGGTGGTGGTGGTGGTGGTGGCAGTGAGAGGAAGGCGGTGGTGGTGGTGGTGGTGAGAGGATGGTGGTGGTGGTGGAGGAGGAGGAGGTGGTCATGGTGGTGGTGGTGGTGGTGGTGGTGGAGGAGGAGGAGGTGGTAATGGTGATGGTGGTGGTTGGTGGTGGTGGTGGTGTTGACCAGACAAATGTTAAGGGTTGGCGGTGAAGTGAACGTGACTTTTAATCAGTGAAGCTAAAATTACCTTCGACGGGACTCACTGGGATGAATAAATTATAGCGTCCAACCGAACATGAAAGACAGAGGCATAAAGGGATTACTGAAACACAAATTTAATATATATATACATAAAAATCATTAAAACTAACAACCAAAAATGGGCCTTGCAGTAGGTGGATTTAAAGGTGACAATACGTTAAAGAGGAAGGTGTGCGATGCCTGCCTCACACACCGCCCTTATGGACAATGCAAAACAAGAAACTGAACAGCATATAAAACAAAATTCAACTCGAAAATACATATAGAACAAACGTTGCTAAGAAAAAAACTGTACATGTAAAATCCATGTATCTCTCTAATGCTCTCTCTCTCTCTCTCTCTCTCTCTCTCTCTCTCTCTCTCTCTCTCTCTCTCTCTCTCTCTCTCTCTCTCTCTCTCTCTCTCTCTCTCTCTCTCTCTCTCTCTCTCTCTCTCTCTCTCTCTCTCTCTCTCTCTCTCTCTCTCTCTCTCTCTCTCTCTCTCTCTCTCTCTCTCTCATTATAAACGCCAAGCATTTACGAGGCTACGTACGATGTCCCATAATCTTAGAATAGAAACAGGCAGGAGAAATGGAATACCGAAAGAACTACGACTGTGTTCCTGTGTAGTGCATGCAGTGCAGGATGAGTCCCCTGTGTTGTTGCAGTGTCCACTCTCCAGCCAATGTAGCAGCAACTATGTCATGCTAGACTTCTCCAGTATGGATAATTTGATGGGTACAAGGGATAAAGTAGGCTATCTGTGCAGTTATATATATGATGTATTGAAATTATATACGTAAGGGATGTGTCACCCTAGTAGATGTGTTTGTTTGTTTGTTTTAGGTTAATATGAAATATGTAAGAGTATAAATTTGGACAAATATGAGGAAATTATACATGTAATAAGGTCAAATGTTTGTGAAACTTTTGTCAATAAACTAATAATAATAATAATAATAATCTCTCTCTCTCTCTCTCTCTCTCTCTCTCTCTCTCTCTCCTCTCTCCTCTCTCTCTCTCTCTCTCTCTCTCTCTCTCTCTCTCTCTCTCTCTCTCTTCCTCTCTCTCTCTCTCTGTCTCCTCCTCCCTCCCTCTACATCACCGCTGTGATGGGTGTCTCCACACACCCCACCCCACACCACACACACACGCACCACACACGCACAGCACACCACCACACACACACACACACACACACACACACACACAAAGGAATCGCCACCTCAGCATCGAGCAACAATCAGCCGCCGATGGAGCTCAACCTGACGCTGCTCCTCTCTTGTCCAACGACGCCACGACCCTAAGAACGACGACGGTGCTATAGGAGTGTCACCCTTACGTACTCCTGGCTTAGCACACTCCTGCCCCCCACAGCCGCTCAAGTGGGGGAGCAGCGCGCCCCACACAATGGTTGACCCGCCAATGATAAGTTAAGTGTAATTTTTTGCTAAGAATTTGTTTTGGTTAATGATAATATTCGATAAAAAGAAAGTGGAAAAAGAAAAATTTCTATTAGGAAATTATTATTGTTCGTTGGAAATATAGTGGTTTGTTTTTTGGTATGTGTGTTTGAAAAAGAGTGTGTGTGTGTGTGTTGTGTGTGTTGGTGTGTTGTTGTTGTGTGTGTGTGTTGTTGTGTGTGTGTGTGTGTGTGTGTGTGTGTGTGTGTGTGTGTGTGTGTGTGTGTGTGTGTGTGTGTGTGTGTGTGTGTGTGTGTGTGTGTGTGTGTGTGTGTGTGTGTGTGTGTGTGTGTGTGTGTGTGTGTGTCGTTGATCGTGTGTCGTGTGTGTGTGTCCTGTCCTCACGCGCGCAGCGCAGCGTGTGTGTGAGTGTAGTGTTGTCACGCAATACGCCCCACACTTCACCTCCACAACGAACACACACAACAAACAACACACACACACACACACACACACACACACACACACACACACACACACACACACACACACACACACACACACACACACACACACACACACACACACACACACACACACACACGAACGAAAAGTATTGCAACAGGATATGAAAGAAAAATAAATAGAAATATGAACTTCTATCCTGCAGTATTGAGCAGTAACAGTTTATCTTGTCTTATTTACTTATATTCTTCTTTATAATATGTATACAGGGGGGAGAGAGAGAGAGAGAGAGAGAGAGAGAGAGAGAGAGAGAGAGAGAGAGAGAGAGAGAGAGAGAGAGAGAGAGAGAGAGAGAGAAGAGAGAGAGAGAGAGAGAGAGAGAGAAGAGAGAGAGAGAGAGAGAGAGAGAGAGAGAGAGAGTTGTACTACAGTTTAGTCTACCCTTATTTTCAATATTGTAATCTTGCTTGGGGCTCTGCATTGAAAACCATCATTCAGCCATTATTGTTATTGCAAAAAAGAATGGTCAGAGTAATATCAGGGCTAGGTTTCAGAGACCATACCGATCCTTTATTTTCAAATCTTAAAATACTAAAGTTACAGGACATCCATAAACTAGAGCTGCTAAAATGTGTATATAATCAGATAAAGACTCCCACTGTAATAACTTTTGACAGAGTATCAAGCGTACATAGCCAACATTTAAGGAATAGAAGCCTATTACGACCTCCACAACCACGCTCAGAATCAAGTAAAAGGTTTGTAGTGTATTCAGGATGTCTTGCCTGGAATGAGTTGCCAGATGAACTAAGGTTAATAGACAATAGTGTCACATTTAAAATTAACGTAAAAAAGTATATTCTCAATGCACATTGATTGATAGTTACCTAATGGATGAAGCAATATGAATATATAAAGGAAGAGTTACTATGTATAACAATTGCTATTAATTACGATGTTTTAAATATAAATGAAGTGTTTTCCTAGAAATTATTGAATTTAAAGGAGCTCTTTAAAAATGTTTACTCATTCAAAGAGCTCTGCCTTGTCAATTTATATATTATATTAATCATGATGTGTAAGTTTAATTGGGCAAATAAATGTTTTTTGACTTTGACTTGACTTTGAGAAGAGAGGAGAGAGAGGAGAGAGAGAAGAGAGAGAGAGAGAGAGAGGAGAGAGAGAGAGAGAGAGAGAGAGAGAAGAGAGAGAGAGAGAGAGAGAGAGAGAGAGAGAGAGAGAGAGAGAGAATACACCCTCCTATTTCTTTGGTTGACTTTCTAAAGCATTTTTCTCTGGCATATGATTGCTCCAACGACAAAATACACCTTAACTTTTAGCGTCACAGTCATCATAGCAAATAACTCGGTAACAATAATAATAATAATAATAATAATAATAATATAATGATAATAATAATAATAATAATAATAATAATAAGGTACCAGCAGCAAACAAAAGGAATCATTCAAAAATTTAAATTAAACGTCGAAGAAAGTATATCAAAATAAATGATATTAAATTCTTTCCACGACTTTTCCTGGACTCAGTAGCCACACCCTCCCCGTGGTTCCTTTGTAAGACACGGCTGCAGTAAGGCGGCATGTTCCCTGCAGACACCACAGAACGCCTCTCTATCGGTGTAGCATTACCAAGGGGAGGTTCCTAACTTACTGGATCAACAACTTCACGAAACTCTGTGCAACTTCTACAACACCACACTCACCACCTACCACTGTCCTGCATCCAAAGTTCCTAACACAACACTCTCTAACATCCTCTATGCTACCTCTCCCAACCCACCACACTCAACCCCCCAAATGCCCCCCGCTTTCCTAACACAACCCCCAAAAAACCCCCTTTCTATGCTATCTCGCAACACCAAAACCACCCCCCACCCCTGTCCTGCCCCTTAACCACAACACCCTTCAACCCCCTCTTTTACTTTTTTCTGCAACACCACACTCCCCAAACCCCCACTGCCCGCACCCAAACCCCAAAACACCCTTCAACACCCTCTATGCTACTCCTACAACACCACACTCACCACCCACCACTGCCCCACATCCTAACACAACACCCTTCAACACCCTCTATGCTACCTCTGCAACACCACACTCACACCCACCACTGTCCTGCATCCTAACACAACACCCTCATGCACCCCATTGCACTCGCCTAGTCGCTCACGAGTCACGCCTTCCTCCTAAAGACACCATCAAGAAGTTTCATCAAGTCTGACTTATGTGAGGCCAGCCAGATGGACGCGGCCCCTAATAAATCATGTTGGGGGCGAATCGCGGCTTCCTGGTGCCTGGTGGGGGTGTGGGGGCCTAGTAGGGGTCTAGTGGGGGTGTGGGGCTTGGTCGGGGGAGGAAAACAAGCAGGAACGGGTTGGGGTTGAGGTGGGTTGGGGTGGAGCAGTCATACCTTTACAGCAGTAAGAGGAAGAGAGAGGGTTGGAACATGGAGGGTTGGGTAAAATAAGAAAAGATGAAAGAAAGAAGAAAAAAAGAAAGAGGAGAAGAAAAGAAGAAAGAAAGAAGAAAAGAAGAAAGAGGAGAAGAAAAGAAGAAAGAAAGAAGAAAAGTAGAAAGAGGAGAAAGAAAGAGTGTTAGGTAAATATAGGAATTTTGATTATAAGGACGTAGAATTCTAAGTTCCAGTGAGTGGCACGGAGTCAACATTGGGCAGACATACCAATAGGGTCAGAGAGGACATGATAAAGAGGAGGCTGAGCTGCATTACCACGCCAGTTCGTCATCGTCCCCTGAGCAGCCGGACAAAGGGGTTTTTTCACCCCCCAAAAAATGTAAAACCATCCGGTATTTAAATTTAAAAATATCAAAACAGCGAAATAAAAAACACGACAAACCCAAAAAAAATAAAGCCCACAAAAACCAAAAAACAAAACTTATAAATCACTTTGCACTGCCCTGGACGATATTCTTTTCCTCGCATGTGGTAAAAATATGGAAAAAGATAAATCAACTGAGACCTTCGGAAAAAAAGAAGAGTATAAAGCAGCAAAACCTTTTCCCTCTGTACACACTTTACACACACCCCCCCCACCCACCCCCCACCCCCCCCACCCACCCACCCCCCCCCCCACCCCCCCAACCCACCCCCCCACCCACCCCCCCAAACCCCCACCCACCCCCCCCCTCCCCCCCCCCCACCCCCCCACCCACCCACCCCCCCCCACCCACCCAAAACACACACAAAAACCCAAAACACACCCACCCACCCACCCACCCACCCACCCCCCACCCCACCCACACACACCACAACACAAAAGAGGGGACCCCCACCACTACCGCACTCCACCCAAATTGTAAAAAAAAAACCCACTGCAAAATTCCATAAGCATAATTTCATACTGATGATGGCCGGGAAACCAAATCCTTTGGACCCTAAAACCCCCAGGGGCCCAAAAATTCCCCAAGGCCCCCGCAATCCCCTTTAAGCCCCCCAACCCCCCCCCCTTTCCCCCTACCCCAAACCTCAACCTCCCCCCCCCTTTTGCCTTTCCCTCCCCCGCCCCCCCCCACACTCCCCCCTCTATGGGTATTTTCCCCCCACTTATGTTAAAAACCCCTGAGTGTGAAAACAGTCCCGGGGAGTAAATTAATCCCCTTTTTCCTCTCTCTCTCTCTCTCTTCTCTCTCTCCCCTCTCTTCTCTTCCTCTCTCTTCCCCTTTCTCTATCTCTCTTCTCTCTCTCTCTCTCTCTCTCTCTCTCTCTCTCTCTCTCTCTCTCTCTCATCTCTCCCCCCTCTTCTCTCCCCTTCCCCCCTCTCTTCTTCTCTCTCTTCTCCCTCCCCTCTCTCTCTCTCTATTCCCCCCACCCCCCTCTCTCTCCCCTCTCTCTCCCCCAGTGGAAAATTGTTTGAATTTTTTTTGACGCCCCAAGGGGGGAGAGGTAAAAAGGGGTTCTAAATTATATGTCGCGGTAGGTGGACACCCCAAAGGGCGGGTTTATTGGGGTTTTGGGTTGGTGTTTGGGTCTTGGTGGTGGTTGGGGTGGGGGTGTTGGTGTTGGGGTTGTGGGGGGGGGGGGGGGTTTGGTTGGGGGTGGTGGTTGGTGGTGGTGGTGGTGGTGGTGGTGGTGATGGTGGTGGTGGTGGAAAGGGAATCAGGATAAAAGGGGCCCAAAGGTTATGAATGTTTGAGGGTCCGGATGATAATTTGTAGATATGTAGCAAATGAATTTAAGAGTTATTGGGGGTTTGGTTTTGGCGGGATAGAAATAATAGTAGTAGTAGTAGTATTATATAGTAAGTTAGATTTAAGTATATAGTAGTAATAGTATAGTAGTAGTAGTAGTAGTAGTATTAGTGGGATAGAAAGTAGTAGTATAGTAGTAGTAGTAGTAGTATTAGTAGTAGTAGTAGTAGTAGTATGATCTCTTTTTATACCACCTCGAAATATATATTCTTGACAAGAGAAAACTTACTTCCAGACCCCCTCTTTGTCCCGGCCATTCATACCAATCCTTTAAATGTCAACAAAAATTTTCATCAACAAAAAACCTTCCTAGAACCCCCCTTCTTATAAAACATACAAATGACAGCAAAATGTATATAATTTATGTTCTTATTAGCATTATTACTTTTTGGAATTTCTTAAAAGTAAATTAAGCATATTCACGTTTCCGATACAGAATTTGTCTTTCAATAGAAGTCAATTTTCTTTAACGATCGTATTATATGAACCATTATTTCAATATAACTTCTATGGGTTTTACATACCCCCCCAAAAGGGTTATTAATAACCGTTTTTATATAAAACCCCAAAAACCATCGAACAAATTTAGGTACAGTAGTGAAAAGTAGTAATGATATAATAGTAGTAGTATAGCATTTAGAAAGTAGTAGTAACGGGTAGTAGTTATTTAAGTAGTAGTAGTAAGTATATTACATAAAAAACAAAAGAACATAAGAAAAAAAGGAAGTAAAAGGGGCCCGCGGGGCCCTACACGTGGTAAAATCCTGTCACCCCACACTACCTACTCCCCCTTTTTCATCCCCCATCCTGCCATCCAGCCCCCCCTTTAAAAAGGCCCCCAATGACTCAGCACTAACAAACCTGTCTATGAGACCATTCCTTCATTCCCCCCCCTTTTTGGTGAACCATTTTTTCCCTATTTTTTCAAAAATCTTGTTTTTCCAAACTTGAACCGTTATTTCTTGTTCAAACCCGGGTTAAAAGCCGTAAGAATTTTTTTCCTCCCTTTCCCCTTTTATTAAACCCCTTTTAAATCCACTTAAAAATTCTTTTCGATCCCCCCTTTTTAACTTTTTGCTTTCCGGGGGTGAGTTTTAATTTTAATAATTTTCAATCTCCTCCATAACTAAATTTTAGGGCATCCCTTGTATCATTTTTGGTCCCCCTTTCCTCTGCATTTTTTCTAAAAAACCATATACCACCCTGTAATATGGAGCCCCAAAAATTTAAAACGGGCATAGTCTAGGTAGGCCTGACTAAAAGCCAGAAAAAGGGCTTAGAAAAAAAATTCAAAAACTTCTCCTTTTAACACTTTGGTAATGAACCCTAATACTCTATTAGCTCTTTTTCGGGCCCTCAAAAATTGTTTCCTAGGTCCGGTCTGGGCTCCCCCTCACCCCAAGATTTTTTTCCCCTTTTCTGATCTTTTCAGCTTTTACATTGCTTATGGTGCATTTTATTCCCAGGGTTTTTTTCTACCAACATTCAAAACGCAAACCATTATCAATACTAAATTCCATTTGTGTCGGACCCCCCACCTTTAAATTTTATCAAAGTCTCCCTCCCAATATTTTACGGCCCCAAAACTGTGCCCAAAAATCCAAACCTAATTTAGTATCATCAAAAACTTGCTGATATCATGCTAATCCACTATCCAAGTTGTTGATGAAAATAAAAAAATAGTAATGGCCCCAAAACAGACCCTTTTTGAAACCCCCTTTTTAAACCACCCCCATTCAGATTTTGGGAAAAAAATTAAATTTTAACCCTTTGTTTCCCCATTACTTAGCCAACTTCCCGATCCAAAAAGGGAAACCCTTTCCCCTCTAACCCTGGGGCCCTAACCTTATTTAAGAGTCGCTCGTGGGTACTTTGTCCCAAATGCCTTAATTTAAAATCCAGATATATTTTTTCATAATCCTTATCATATCGCCGTTCAAAACTTTTCCCATAAAAAAACCCAAAAAAATTGGTTTTAGGGCATGGGGGCCCACCCTTGGGGGAAACCGGGTTTTGAAAATTTTAAACCCAAACCTGTAAAATGATAGTAGTTGTAGTAGTAGTATGTAGTAGTAAATAGTAGTAGTAGTAGTATAGTAAGTATTTGTAGTAGTAGTAGTAGTTTTTTGTAAATAGTAATTTGCATGAACAGCATCAAAAAAGTTTAACGTGGGAAAATTTAAATTTCAATATTTTAAAAAAATAATAATAAAAAATAATAAAAAAAATAAATTTTAATAATGATAATAATAACACACCAAAACGTGGAAAGGGGCATAGCCACGTAGGACAATTAAAAATTGTTTTAAAATTAAGAAAAAAAGGGCAACAAAAAAGTTTCAAGTTAGCTTTCCCTTTACGGGCCCGATTTTTTCCTTTGCTCTATAAAACGTCTTCGTTAACCATAAAATTTTCGAAAAGTGACTAAATAACAAATTTTAAAAAAGTTTTGGGCCCGGTACTAAAAAAGGTCATATCTATTTTAAAAAATTTCTTATAGTCACTAAAAATCGTTTTTAAAGGTACCCCAAATTTCAAAGGAAATTACGTTCTGGGCCTCAAGGGGGTTTAAAATGGAAGACGGTTTTTTGCCAAATTTCCTAAATGACATATGGCGCGCACCATACGTTGAGTTTTATGATAAGGGGACGAAATTGTGGAGTTGAGGTGTGCTGTGTGATGTTGTGGCGCTGTAAAGGGGGATTGTTGGGGGTTGGGTAATGGATGAAGAGGTTTTATGTTGCTGGGATGGGGGCCCGTGATGTGGGGTCGTGACGCAGAGATTTAAAAAACCGTAATATGCCCAGGGCCCGGGTTTTAAAATTTTTAAAAGCT
This sequence comes from Chionoecetes opilio, assembly GCA_016584305.1. Taxonomy (NCBI): domain Eukaryota; kingdom Metazoa; phylum Arthropoda; class Malacostraca; order Decapoda; family Majidae; genus Chionoecetes; species Chionoecetes opilio. The sequence continues at coordinate 138,591 of JACEEZ010018991.1, forward strand.
TAACCCCCTTTACCCCCCAATCTTTCCTTTGCTATTAAAAAAAACGTTTTTCTTTAGCCATAAAAAAACGAAAAAACTTAAATACCAAATTTGTTAAATGAAAAAGGATACGAAAAAGGGCTTATCTATTTAAAAAAAATTTTTTTTATATTGACAAAAATCGTTTTAATGGTGCCCCAAATTACAATGGAAAATTTCGTTTTGGGTTTTCAAGAGGGTTTAAAAACTCACCAAAAAACAAGGGGCCCCTAAGGGACTTTTTTTCCCGTTCTTCCTCTTTCCTATCCATCTTATTCTCCTTATTCCCTTCCTTCATCATATTTTCTCCTCCTCCTCTTCCTTCTTCTCATTATCATCAATATTAATATTTTTCCTTACTTCTCTTCTTGACTCACTTTCTCTCTCTATCGCTGTTCGATTTTTTTTCATCAGCTGTGAATTCTTTTGTTCCATTTCCAGTGATTTCAGTTTCATATTTCATCTTCTCTTCTTTCTTTAGCTTATCCATGAGCAGCCTCCTCCTCCTTCTCCTCCTCCTCCTCCTCCTCCTCCTCCTTCTCCACCTCCTCATTCTCTCCTTCTTCTTCTTCTTCTTCTTCTTCTTCTTCTTCTTCTTCTTCTTCTTCTTCCTCCTCCCAGCCACTCTTGTCTCCGCCAGCCATCACCATCAGGACGGCCAAGATATTAATGATTTTTGGGGTAAAGTGAAAGATTTTGGGAATTAATCCAGAATAATCCAGAATAATCCAGAAATGAAAGTGTGTTTGTGCGTGTGTGTATATGGTGACTGCACACACCACAAAACACACAAAACAAAACACACACACCCCATACACACCACCACCAAAACAACACCCCACACACACACACACACCACACAAAACAACACAACCCTCCCCTGCTGGTGACTGGAGGTTCAGGCAGCAGCTTCACCTTTAATAATGGTGGCTGGGTGGTGAGGCGACCCCCTTCACCACCACCACCACCACCACCACCACCCATACTCCTGCCTACACCCCCCCCCCCCCCCTACACCCCCACAACACCCTACAACACAAGCTAATACAACTGGCGTCACATTACATTATAAACACGACATTACATCGACAACACAGGCTAATACACAACATGCCGTTACATTAAATTGTAAACATCGAGGAGCCATGACGTGTGTGTGTAAATGCCACTGTGTATGTGTGTGTGTGTGTGTGTGTGTGTGTGTGTGTGTGTGTGTGTGTGTTTTGTGTGTGTGTGTGGTGGTGTGTGGTGGTGTGTGTGTGTTGAGTGCATGTACTTTATATTGACGTACACGAACTCCTACATACATACATACATACATGCATACATTATTCTTATTTATATGTGTGGTCCAATCATTGCGTTTGTTAAAATAAACATAGAAATAATGTTTTTGTTTTATCAATATTCCATATCATTTTGCATCGATGGCAGCTATTGATGTTATTTTTTGTCCTATACTGTGGTCCTTAGCACTTTAGTCTCTCTCTCTCTCTCTCTCTCTTCTCTCCTCTCTCCCCTCTCTTCTCTCTCTCTCTCTCTCTCTCTCTCTCTCTCTCTCTCTCTCTCTCTCTCTCTCTCTCTCTCTCTCTCTCTCTCTCTCTCTCTCTCTCCTGTGACGGAAAACAAGTCAACCTAAAACAAATAGAATAAATTATCATTACAATTGTCACATATTATAATTTGATGCTTAATTACCAGCAAAACATTAATTACGGTGTTCTCTCTCTCTCTCTCTCTCTCTCTTCTCTCTCCTCTCTCTCCCTTTTCTCTCTCTCTCTCTCTCTCTCTCTCTCTCTCTCCTCTCTCTCCCCTCTCCTCTTCTCTCTCACCCCTCCATGGCTGGCCGACACTTAAGCCGCGAATTTATGGTCAGAAAATTCTCTAACGAGTTTTTAATCACTCAATTTACTTGTGGGCGAGCCAGTTATCACAAGCAGCCATTCATTAACACCTTTATTGTTATCATTATCATTATATTATTATTATCGTTATCATATTAAACGTTATATTCTCCAATTGTATCATTACCAGTGGTGTTATTATTATCAATTTTACTTTTCATGATGCAATTTTTATGGTAGTAGTATTTTTTTTTTATGTTATTGTTGTTGATGTAGTAGTTGTTGTAATAGTAGTAGTAGTAGTAGTTTTTTGTAATAAATAGTTAGTAGTAGTGTTTTGTAGTAGTAGGTAGTTATAGTAGTATAGTAGTAGTAGGAGTAGTAGTAAATAGTAGTAGTAGTAGAGTAGTAAGTAGTAGTAGTAGTAGTAGTAGTAGTAGTAGTAGTAGTGGTAGTAGTAGTAGTAGTAGTAGTAGTAGTAGTAGCAGTAGTAGTAGTAGTAGTTGTAGTAGTAGTAGTATTTTTTGTTTGTTATTGTTGTTGTTGCTGTAGTAGTAGTAGTAGTAGTAGTAGTAGTAGAAGTAGTAGTTTTTGTTTGTTATTGTTGCTGTTGCTGTAGTAGTAGTAGTAGTAGTAGGTAGTAGTGTACAGTTTTTTCATATAGCCTAAAAAAAGCAAAAAAAATCTAGCGTTTAATGAACTGAAAATATTGACGAAAATATAACTCGGGGCCCCAATTAATTTATCCATTAAAATAACTTTTCACCAAACCTCTGTCGTCCTCAATAACATAAGTAGGTAAAGGAGGAGGAGGGGGAGGAGGGAGGGGGGGGAGGAGGAGGAAAGGAGGGAGGAGGGGAGGAAGGGGGAGGAGGAGGAGGAGGAGGGGGAGGAGTAGGAAGGAGGGGGAGGAGGAGGAGGGGGAAAGGGGGAGGAGGAGGGAAGGAGGAGGAGGAGGGGGAGGGGAGGGGAAAGGAGGGGAGGAGGGGGAGGAGGTGGGGGCCCCGGGGGGAATAACTATTTTTTTCCCTAAGGGGTTTTAGAAGGCGGCCCCGGGGGGCCTTTAAAACCTCCTTGCCTTTTTTCTTTTCAGCCCCCCTTTTTCCCCCCCTTTTCTTTTCTCCCCCGTAAGGCGAGGATCACGACGACCAACAGCAGTCAAGGGCGCCCCTAACGATCAAAACCTACAACAAATTTAGGTTTTTGGCGAAATAAGGAAGACGTACACGAGCCCAGATTGATCGGGGATCAATTCTCCGAGAAAACTGGGGGATTTTGTGGTGGGACGAGTGATAAAAGGAAGCGCTTCTGTTCCAGGAGCAAGACTAACGACAACTGAACCTGCGATGACGTCACAAAAACACAACGAAACTCTCTAGTCATCCAGCAGGAACCAAACGAGTGTACAGTAGCGGATCGAAAAAAAATTCGGGAAAAGTACGGGGAAAGTTGACCCAAAAAATTCAAGACTAAATCTAATCTTTTATTATTTCAGGAATTTCTCCCCAGACTAGGAGTAGGCCGACCACGATAAGGCGTTCAGCACAAATAACCGACGGGTCTCTTTGTGCCAGGAAATTTAGATTCGCAAATTGGGGGATTTTTTCTACGAGGACCCCACCCGGTTGGGGTTTCCCATCCTGTTTGGGGATGACGGACTCCCCTCAGCCCCGCGGCACGCACGATTAGGACGTCTCTAAATGACAAATTTTCTTCTTACAGATAAAAAAAACACGAGCGGACGGCGGGGGCAGCATCCCCTTAAACCCCCTTTCTTACCCCACAGCAACGCTGGGTCCGTCCCTTTTTCCGAAATACTAATCAAAGAATTTAACAAGCGCCCTGTAACAGTGGACCCTAGAGCCCAGGGGGAAAACCTCACGAAAGGGTTCCCCAAACTATCAAGGAACTCAAATTACTTAACAAATCCCAGAAAAAAAATTTTTTAACGTAACGAATTTTTACATACGTTTTTGCCAAAACCCCAAGATACGTGTATCATGAGAGTTGGGTAACACAAAAATAAACATTTATTAGCTGAAATAGCCATTCCAGGCAAAAGACATTCCAAAATTTGTCGCAGATAAAGCGGGTGGGGGGCATTCTTACATTAAAGAAAATTTGCAAGCAACAAAATCGAAAAAGTAAAAAAAAGCTTTATACTCAGTCTACCCCAAAAAGTTTAAGCTAAACGTAAATTGCTAACTTTTGGGGGGACAATATATGTCCTCCCAAATTAATGGGGAAGTAGTTTGCCTCCTGTATGGAGATAAAGCATTTGTGAACAATAATAAAAATAAAATTATTTGTGGAGTTTTTAACCTACCTCTTAAAAACGGGAATATAATTCTGTGATAGAAAAGGTATGCGTTTGCTTGATATGGGAACGAAGTATATTTAAAAACGGGGGTCCGTGACCCTCGGGGGAAATAATCCTAGATTTAGTTTTCATTTACCACTTTGATCTGATTAAATTATGCGATATAGGTGAACATTTGGCAAACAGGATACAGGTAATCCAATGGGGCATAAATTGCAAGTAGATATCACAAAAAAATCGGTTATAGCCCCCAAATTTAAAATTTAAAGCAGATTTAAAACGAAGATGCGGGGGGTACTAAGCGAATTTAAAGGGATTGACCTAAAAAATGGAAAATAAGCCAAAAATGTGTAATGTTTCACAAATAAACTCCACGGTGGGGGAAAAAAAAAAACATTTTTCCCATGGTAAGAAAACGTTTTAAATAACAAAAAACCCAAAGTGGATGAATATGATCCAACAAATCATTGCAGAAAGCGCCGGGAGCGATAAATTTTACAAAATCAAATGCAGACTGCGTTTCTAGGAATACAACGACGTCAAACCCGTGCAAAGGTAATTAAGTCAAAAAAGCGCGAGTATGGGAAAAAATTGCAAAGGAACCCAAATAAAACCCGAAAAGGTTCTTTCAATATTTTCGAAGAAAGAAAAAGTCAAAAAAAAGTATTGGGGCCCCTGAAAGTAAAAATAATATCTTGGGAAATGATAATAAAAAGGGTTTTGTACCAAAGAATCTTTAATACGGGATTTATTTAAAGAAACGAAATCCATTTAAAAACCCGTAAACATGATGGGGACTCAAAAGGGTAGCTGGGAAAAGGAAATAACAGTAGAGAAATATCAAAGATTTTCTGAAAATTGACCCCGCAAAATCCGTGGGGGGACGAATCTCGCCGCGACTACTTCGCGAATGCAAAGTCAACTTTCGCTCCCATAAAGATTTTTTTCAAAAATCGCTAAGTGACAAAAATGTTCCCAGTAGTGGAAATTTGCTAAAGTTACACCCAATTCAAGAAAAAGGGGAGAGCCTCCAATAATTATGCCCAAAGTCAAGTTCGGGTTGTTAAACTATTTGAGAAAAAAATTTTCGGGAAAAATAGGTCTTTTCTCGATGAAAAAACTCAAAACTAAACCCCAGCAGGATTTCGAAAAAAAAGATCCGCTTAAAAACCACTTGATTTTTTTTTTTGTCATTTTTTCAAACTGGGACCTAAAATTCCCATGTAATATACCTTTATTTTCAAAAGCCTTCGATACAGTTCCCCATAACGACTTTTCCAAACTAGGGGACATGGCTTTGGGGGCAATTATTTTCATGGATTTGGGGATTTGGGTTTCAAATCGTAAACAACGGGTTTGTAAAAATGGGAGGCATCTGATTGGTTAGATGTTTTTCTAGTGGGGGCCTCAGGGCCGGGCTTGGTCCCACTCTTTTTCTGAATATATCAACGATCTGGACTGCGGATTTTATCAAAATATCGAAATTTTCAGATACACAAATTTGGCGGGAAAAACATATACTAGAGAAAATGCGAATCATACAAAGTGTTCGACCAAAAATCGATTGGGTTTATAAATGGCTATTAAAAATTTAATTCCGATAATTAAAGTAAAAGCATATAGGCAACGTAAACCCCAAATAAACTACAAAGCAAATAAATTTGTTAACTGAAGTACAGCAGGAAAAAATTTTGGTGTCATCATCATAATGATTAAAACCAGTCCGCATTGCCTAGCGCCATAAAAAGGAAATATGGTTGGGGTTTTTAAAGTAATTTTAACATAAAACTCGAAAGTAAGACAAATTATACACGTCCTTGGTTTGGCCCCCCTTGGAATATGCCGTTTAATTTGGGCGCCCGTTTCGTAAAAGATCAAACCAAATTGGGTCAGGCAAAAAAGGCAACCAAAAAAATTCCCCTCTTGCGAAAATTTCTTAGAAAAGAGATGCGGAAAATTAAAATGTTTTCCTTAAAGGATCGAGAATCCGTGGGGACTTGATAGAAACTTAAGATTCTAAAAGTTTTGATGTCACTAATCAAGAGACCTATTCGAGTTTTAAAATCAATGACAACAAGAAATAATGGGTTTTAAAATAAACGGTCAAGTTCATCACCGATCCCTAAAAATATTCAATTTTGAGTCGTTTAACGATGGAACAAATTTCCAGCAAATGTTGTCGGAGCCAGCACAATAAATACATTCAAAAACAGATTTACGCGCAGTAAAGTAAATGGGTATTTATTTGGGGAATTTATCAGTCCCCCCTATCGATTAGTTGTAGTGGTAGTGGTAGTTTAGTTAGTTTTTTATATCCTATCATTCTGCCAGAAACTTCCATGGGTTTCCCTTTTCTTTAGGGAATGGTATCATTTTCCAAATGTTTTCTTACAAGTAGTTTGATAGTTATTAGTAGGTAGTTCAAGCAGATACACCTCGCTATGGGACGCATGAGGTCCTCCTGGTGTCTGTATTCCTATGTAATCCTATGTTCCTCCATCCTCCTCTCCTCCTCCTCCGCTTCCTCTTCCTCTTCCTCTTCCTCCTCCTCCTCCTCATCCTTTACTCTTTCTTCTTCTCCTCCTCATTTACTCTCTGCAGGCCATCTTTTTTACCTCTTACCTTACATAACCTTGTGACTTATGCTTACTAGTTTTTTTTTACGTAGCCCCACTCTCTTTCTCCCACCCTCTCCTCTCTCTCTCTCTCTCTCTCTCTCTCTCTCCACTACACACACACACACACCACGTGGCCGCATCCTCGACGGCCTATTATCCTTCTAATCGGTGATAAGAGCCTCTCGTGGCGCCAACACAATACGGAGGAGGAAGACGGGAGGTGGAGGAGGAAGGAGGAGGAGGAGGGAAGGGAGGGAGGGAGAAGTGGAGGGAGAACTTGCTCCTCCACTTCTTGCCTAGGTGGCCACTCCACTTTTAGGGAGGTTGGGAAGTTAAGAAAAAATGAATGATAAGAAGAAGAGAGAGAGGAGAGAGAGAGTAAGAGAGAGAGAGAGAGAGAGAAGAGAGAAGAGAGAGAGAGAGAGGAGACTATTTTGATGTGGAGGTCGGGTAATCTTCTTCCCCCTCCCTCCTCTTTCTCTATCTTTTCAAACTCCTCCTACTCCTTCTCCACGCAAATTTTCTCTCTCTCTCTTCCCTCTCTCTCTCTCTCTCTCTCTCTCTCTCTCTCTCTCTCTCGGTTCTCGCCCTCATCTCCTCCTCTCTCTCTCTCTCTCTCTCTCTCTCTCTCTCTCTCTCTCTCTCTCTTTCATTTGCTCCACCTTTCCCATCTTTTCTCATTAGCTCTTCTCTTCCCTCTCACCCCAATTCTTTCTTTGCCTCTCTCCTCCTCCTGTTCTTCCTAGTTTTCCTTCTTTCCTCCTCTTCCTCCTCCTCCTTCCTCCTTCCTCTTCCTCCTCCCGAAGCAGTGGCGCGCCGGTAGCAGATCTCGGGGCAGAATTTCGCCTTAACGATTACAAAGTGTGTTGTGCCCGAGAGGAATTTGCCGAGAAAAAAACTTTCATGCCGACGATATTTTTGCGAGGCCAACAAACACACACACACACACATACACACACACACACACACACACACACACACACACACACACACAAGCACACACCGATCTATCTTTGCCTGAGGGTAGACAGCCAACAAGTCCCACGGTTTCAATCACGAAATGTGTACACGAATACTTATTAATTTTTCCTGCCTCTCCATCATACTCTCTCTCTCTCTCTCTCTCTCTTCTCCGCTCCTCTCTACTCTCTCGTCTCTCTCTCTCTCTCTCTCTCTCTCTCTCTCTCTCTCTCTCTCTCAGCAATACCTGTATATATGCGACTGAGGGCTGGTAGGCAAAGAGCTCAGCAGACATACATTCACATCAGAAAAAGACCCGCTAATGCCTCCCTGCCAAAGCCCAGAGTGTTTTGAAACCTTCCATCTATACACTGCAAAAGAGACGACGCTGTGATGTCTCCTTTTCTCAGAGCCCTTTCATGAGTGACCCGTTGATGGAGAAGGGGAAAAAATATGTCCTTTTGGGGAATGGAAAGAGTAAAGAGATGGAAAATTAGAAAGAAAAAACAAATAGGTACTTAGTGAAAATGTTAATTATGCTGATCAAACATAATATTACGAAGAAAAAGGATGAAAATAGAAATAAATATGTCCTTTTCGGGAATGGAGAGAGACAAGAAAAGGAAAATAAGAAAATACCAATATGCACAGATTATGAAAATGTTTTATTATGCTGATCAACTAAGCATTAACCCTTCAAACCCAGATCTTTCTTTGTCTATAAAAAAAAATTGTATGTGGTTGAGCCATAAAATTACGAAAAGTCACTGATATACCAATATTTAGTCGGACAAGGATACTAACAGGTCTATCCTATAAAATATTGGCTTATATTCCACTACATCGTCCTATGGTACCAAATTACAATCGAAATTACTTCTGGTCTCAAGGGGTTAAGAAGAAGAAAAAACAAGAACACAGAATCATAAGGTTAGAGAATGGATATTGAGGTAGATAATATGAAAGGACGATAAATCGCTGGCTCAAAATAAATTATCAGATGAACAATACAAGACATAGACATGCAAAAAGGGTGAAAAAAAGTCTTACGGAGAAGCAGAACAGCCCATTGAAGACTATACGAAGAAACTCAAAAATATTGGATTCTTACGATACAAATGCACGATATAACGAGCACGATATAGCGAACGGCACGATAGAACGAGTGTAGTGTCGAGATTTAACATGTTTATTGCATGTAAAGAGATTCAGTTTTGCCAGGACATTTACGAGTGGGACAGTTTATAAAAATGATGGTGTGGTGTGTGTGTGTGTGTGTGTGGTGTTGTGTTGTGTGTGTGTGTGTGTGTGTGTGTGGTGTGTGTGTGTGGATGTGTGAATGTGTGTGTGTGTGTGTGTGTGGTGTGTGTGTGTGTGTGTGTGTGGTGTGTGTTGTGTGTGTTAGTGTGTTGTGTGTGTGTGTGTTGTGTGTGTGTGGTGTGGTGTTGTGTGTGTGTGTTGTGTGTGTGTGTGTGTGTGTGTGTGTGTGTGGTGTGTGTGTGGTGTGTGTGTGTGTGGTGTGTGTGTGTGTGTGTGTGTGTGTGTGTGTGTGTGTGTGTGTGGTGTGTGTGTGGTGTGTGTGTGTGTGTAGTTGTTGCAATTGTCCGACTTGCATAAAGTTTTCGTTATCAAAATATTTTCTTTGTTTATTCATGAAAAATATATGTCTCGCTTTTATTGTTCTGAAGTTGAATTGCCGGGAATGACCCTGATTTATAAGACCTTCATGCCTTGTTTTGTGTTAATTGGGTCCTGATAGTTTGAGTGATTACAGAAATTATGAAAATCGACGAAATATATGGCCAGTTTTTCCTTTTTCTTGTAGCTGTCTTCTAACACACACACACACACCACACCACACACACACACAACACAATGACACACACACACCACACACACCACACACACCACGGAAACAGGTACGTGCCAAAAGCATTGCAATAATTCATCGTTTAACACATTATTTCGGCCAAGAATTGGAAGGAACATTTATATCAGTCTGGCTTCTCTCAGCATCGTTTTCTTTGGTTGCTCTGGAGTGGGGCGGGGCGGGGCTGGCGAGCGGTGGCGTGGGTCTGGGCGGGGAAGGAGTGAACCCGCTTGCCTCACTGTCTTGGCTTCGCTTTTTTGGCCCACCCCCCAACCATCTAAACCAAACAGATGCAACCAAACCTTGCCCCACGCCGAGAGCACACAAGCAACAAACACTTCGCACATCAACACAATGACAAAAACAAAATGATAAATCTACGCCACAATCACTGCTCCTCTTGGCTTCTTTTCCTACATATTTTTTATATCGGCTCCTGGTTATGTGTGTTTCAATGTGTGTGTGTGTGTGTGTGTGTGTGTGTGTGTGTGTGTGGTAGTGTGTGTGCATGTGTGTGTTGTGTGTGTGTGTGTGTGTGTGTGTGGTTGTGTGTGTGTGTGTGTGTGTGTGGTGTGTGTGTGGTGGGTGCGTGGGTGGTGGGGTGGTGTTAAGGGTTTTCTTATTTGATTTGCTCTAGAAAAAAGCAAAAATAGGGTGATTTGTAAAGTAAAACAAAAAGCGGGTAATTTGCGAAGTCAGCGACCTAACAAGAGAGAACCACACAAACAGTCACCGCACCGAGCCCTCTGCCCTCACCTCGGCACCTGCTATCCGGGGCAATACCGTAGCAGGTGTAATAACTCACGTACCGGCTTTATTAAGAACATCTTTAAAAAGTTCACACAAATTAGAGTTATAATCGAGCAAAAGTAGAGGCGTTTTCATAAAACTGTTAGGCATACCACACTTTATGACATTACTAGTTACTACAAGACTGAATTATGCTTTGCCGGTTAATTAGCAACAAGGAACCTATAATCGGCGGTCCAATAGTGGTGTTATAGTCTATTTTTTTCACAAGGCAAAAATCCTGCCCCTTGCTGCTTCTGACCTGATATGGATGGCCAGGAGAAGGGAATACTACAGTTCTTCTAAATTTCAGCTGTTTTTATCAGATTAACCACATTATCAGGTACACCCATAGGCATCCGTTTAAGCATGGAGACCTTAGGATAAAGAATGGAATTTTTTGCCTCATTAAAAAGAATAGACTATAATAAGGTAACCTTATCGCACGTCTGGCAGGCCTCTGTTGCGGCCGCCTGTTGCACTGCTGATTGGGTTCCCGCCGGAGGACAGCCCGGGGCCTCCGCCCATCGGATTTGCAGGACGGTGATTCAAGGGCCTCGCTTTAACTGATTCCTGACAGTGCCTTGCCGTGCCTGAGGGAGGGCGAACCCACAAGACCGGTGACCTGAGCAGCGGCTGGGCTCAACCCCTGCCATTTATTTAAAGTTACAGTGAGGGATGGGTGTTTCCGGCTGGCGATTAACCCTTCTGGAAATGCCTGTGAGCCTTTACTTTATTGTACAATGCTTTAGTTTTTTTACTTTTTACTGTTACTTTATTATTTTTTTACTGTTACTTTTTATTTTAATGTTCTTTTACTTTTTACTGTTTACTTTTACTTTTTACGGTTACTTTTTACTTGTTATTGTTACTGTTTACGTTTTACTTTTTTACTGTTACTTTTTATTTTTTTCTTTTACTTTTTACTGTTACTTTTTACTTTTTTCTGTTATCTTTTTACTGTTACTATTTAACTTTTTACTGTTACTTTTACTGTTTACTTTTAACTTTTACTGTTACTTTGGGGGGGGGTTACTGTTACTTTTTAACTTTTTACTGTTACTTTTTACTTTACTTTTTACTTTTTACTGTTACTGAGTTACTGTTACTTTTTTACTGTAATCTTTACTTTTTACTGTATTTTTTTACTGTTTACCGTTCCTTTTTACTTTTATACATTTTACTGTTACTTGATTAATGTTACTTGTTATTTTTACTGTAATCTTTACTTTTACTATTACTTTTTACTGTACTTTTTACTCGTATTGTTACTTTTACTTTCTACTGTACTTTTTACAATAGCCTTTACTTGTTAACACATAGATGTTTTACTTTACAATCATCCTATTTTTGCTGTTTTCACCCTGAAGGCGTGTGTTTGTTGTGTTATGCCACGGCGCTCTCTAACCATCGCCAGGTATAGTCTTCTTTTTTTTTAACGAGGCAAAATTCCATTCTATCTGAAGGTCTCATGCTTGAAATTATGCCTATGTTCACCTGATACATATGTTAACTATGATAATACAGCTGATTTTAGCAAGAAGCGTAGTATTTCCCCTTCTCCTGGCATCAAATAGAGTCAGTAGCCGCAGGGTCGGAATTTTTTGCCTCGTTAAAAAAAATGACTATAGTATTAAAGTCGCGGTCTTGCTACGTGACGCCTGTATTTTAACGCCTTACGAGGGACTGTCGTTATCGTCCTTCTAACTAGGGATAAGGGATGAAGCCAAGTACCGTTGTTTTCTAAGTATTTTGAGTCACGTATGTTCTTCACCTAATGCATACCAGACAATGTGCTCAATATGTTAAACACGCGAAAAAAACACTTCTTCCCTTAAAGTTGTTGGTTCATGCCTCCCCCCCCCCGGACCACGCCCTCACACCAGACCCTTCCGCTTTAGCCTCCAGCCCCAGACTGTTTAATAATTGCCCAAAAATTGGGGTAGGAATGAAGTTAGCCTCCGCGGCCGCACCAAAGCCACCACCCACCGCGCGTATTTCTTCGGCCACCGACAAAAGAGAAAACAGACACCTCCGCGCGCCGCCATCCTGAGGTATATCCCATTAGTTGACATCACCGGCCCGGAGAACCTAATAACAAACACCTCCACGGAACCACCGCCACCACCACAACCTTCCACCAGGCCTTGGGGGGGGCAACATATTCCCGTTTTGCTGAAAGTTGTGGATTTCGCTTGAACACGTCAGGTTAGGTTACGTTAGGTACGGATAGGGAAGGATAGGTTTAACCTGGTCTCCCTTAGGTAACTTTGCGTAGGAATCACAATGAGGGTATTTTCGATAATTCCTTGCTTAGTTTCTGGCTACCTGCAAGCTCTTCACTCGTTACCCAATACTCTCATAGAGAACGTGAATATGCGGCGGGCACATGGAATGCAAAAGGGTACATGATCTTTTACCTCTAGCACTGTATGATCCTGAATTTGAGAGGACAACGATGACAACAACGAAGAAGAGTATAAAATGATTAAAAAACAAACACAGGATAAACGCTGTATACTGCACCTTAAGTAAACCTTTCAAGAGGAAACAAAAGAGTGTTGTGTATATACTGCATGGTTAGTGCGTGTGTTAGTTGGTTCGTGTTCACCGTTCTTGAGCTACATAGACGAGGTGGTGCCGAGTCACTCTACCATCTCTTGTATTCCTTGCCAAAGGTCCGTGTGAGGGTGAGGCAGCCTAAATCTTGTCACACAAACCACACTCATTCAAACTATCACCCCAAAATTCACTCCCTCGGGTGTGGCAAGAAAAAAAATTATCACCAACACTCACGTTCCTCAGTATCTAAAATAATCCATAGTAGGCGCTGATAGCTTCACGTAAAACAACAACCAAATGAATAGAATAAAAAATCGTCATACCATTTTCTCATTCCGATTAACCCTTCACGCCCAGATCTTTTCTTTGCTACATAAAATTCGTCTGTTTGTTAGCCATAAAATTACGAAAAGTGACCATAATATACAAATTAGCTGTGGACAAGGATAATAAACGGTCATATCTATAAAATATGGCTTCATATTCATTAAAAATCTCTAATGGTACCCAAATTACAATAGAAATTACGTTCTGGTCTCAAGGGTTAAATGTAGTCAGGGAAAAAAAAAATTGGTCTGAACGTCACTTTAAGGCTCCAAAATTAGAAGATCACCTGCAGTATCCTCTCAGGTGATTTGGCAATGCTTGAGGGTAACTGCGAATGCCCCTGATTTTTTTCTTCAACATATTTAGAGACCTAAGACCGAATACAAGGAGATTCGAGGTCTTCCTACTGCTGTCCTGCATATGAGAGCGCGGCACGACATTAAGGAACTGGGACCGCCCTGCTGGTTGGGTCTTCATAGCTTTGGTGGAATTAATTGGGGAAGTGTTGGCGGGAAAGTATTGGCGGGAAGTGTTGGCGGGAAGTAATGGGCGGGAGGAAACGCGGCAGTGTTTGGCTTACTTTCTGAACTGAGCCTTTCTGT
>JACEEZ010018991.1:162500-172500 GCA_016584305.1 Chionoecetes opilio
CTCCCGCGCGCCGCCAGCCGGAGGTATATCCCACTTAGTGACATCAACCGCCCGGAGAAACCTAATAACAAACACCTCCCACGGAACACACCGCCAGCCACCACCACCTTCACCAGGCTTGGGGGGGGGGCACATATTCCCGTTTTCTGAAAGAGTATGTGGCATTTACTCTTGAACACGTCAGGTTAGGTTACGTTAGGTTACGGATAGGGAAGGATAGGTTTACCTGGTCTCCCTTAGGTAACTTTGCGTAGGAATCACAATGAGGGTATTTTCGAGAAATTCCTATGCTTAGTTTCGGAGCTACTGCCAAGCGTCTTCACTCGTAAACCACATACTCGCATAGAGAACGGGAATATGCGGGCGGGGCACATGGAATGCACCGGTACATGATCTATTTACCTCATAGCACTGTATGATCCATTAATTTTGAGAGGACAACGATGACAACAACGAAGAAGATGATAAAATGATTAAAAAAAAGACAAACACAGATAAACGCTGTATACTGCACGCTTAAGTAAACCTTTCAAGAGGAAACAAAAGAGTGTTGTGTATATACTGCATGGTTAGTGCGTGTGTTAGTGGTTCGTGTTCACCTTTCTTGAGCTACATAGACAAGGTGGTGCCGAGTCACGCTACCCATCTCTTGTTTCCTTGCCCAAAAGAGTCCGTGTGAGGTGAGGCAGCCTAAATCTTGTCACACAAACCACCACATCATTCAAACTATCACCCCAAATTCAGCTCCCTCGGGTGTGGCAGAAAAAAAATTATCACCAACACTCACGTCTCAGTATCTAAAAGTAATCACATAGTAGCGCTATAGGCTTCAACGTAAAACAACAACAAAATGAATAAAATAAAAAATCGTCCAGACCATTTCATCATTCCTGATTAACCCCTTCACGCCCAGATCTTTTCTTTGCTACATAAAATCGTCTGTTGTTAGCCATAAAATTACGAAAAGTGACTGAATATACCAAATTAGCTAGTGGACAAGGATAATAAACAGGTCATATCTATAAAATATTGCTTATATTCATTAAAAATCATCTAATGGTACCCAAATTACAATAGAAATTACGTTCTGGGTCTCAAGGGGTTAAATGTAGTCAGGAAAAATTGGTCTGAACGATCACTTTAAGGCTCCAAAATTAGAAGATCACCTCGCATATCCTCTCAGGTGATGGTCAATGCTTTAGGGTAACTGCGATGCCCCTGATTTTTTTCTTCACATATTTAAGAGACCTAAGAACCGAAATACAAGGAGAATTCGAGGTCTTCCTACTGCTGGCCTTCATATGAGAGCGCGGCACGACATTAAAGGAACTGGGACCGCCTGCTGGTTGGGGCTTCATAAGCTTGGGTGGAAGTATTGGCGGGAAGTGTTGGCGGGAAGTATTGGCGGGAAGTGTTGGCGGGAAGTAATGGCGGGAGGTGAAACGCGCAGTGGTGTTTGGCTTATTTCTGAACTGAGCCTTTCTGGTTGTGTATTTATTACGGCGGGGGTGCAGTCCGTTCGTACACAAGTTGTTTCGTACACCAGTAGATTCGTACACCAAAAAGTTGTTTCGTACACCAAAATTTTGTTTCGTACACCAAAAAGTTGTTTCGTAGTCTATATGAAACCCTAGTCGTTTCGTACACTCAGCTCAGAGTTGAACTTGATTACTAGAGTTACGATTCGACACCTGGTATGTACGAAAAGACTCAAAATCAGTGTACGAAACAATTAACAAAACCTGGGTACGAAACAACTTGTGTACGAAACTCCCTGTAACCATTGCGGCGCCTGCATACTAAGGGCGCTATGTTACCTGCAGAGGGTGAAGGTGAGGAGCGGCGCCCGTCCCTTGCAGGTCTTCCTCGTATATTTACATCACAGTTGGAGGAGAAAATAAACAAAAAAGGAACAAAAAGGACGGGGGTAAGTACACTTCTCCCCGTCCTATTTCATATCCTTCACTCTACTACTTCTGATTTCTCTCTCCAACTCTCCTTTTCATCTCAGTTTCTTTAACTTTTTCTTCTCCCCTTAAATTCCCACTTGTATTTATTTCCCCATTTACTCCCTCCACTTGTTCTACCCTGTGTTTCTCCTCTTCCCTCCCTATTTTCCTATTTTTACTTTCCCTCCTTTTATACTTTTTTCTCTTCCTTAATCGTCCACCCAACGTTTCTTCCTCCTCCTTCCTCATCCCACCCACTACTGCCGGGACGATGGGGGGGGGAGGGACGATGGGGGGGCAGGAGGAGTGGGGGGGGCATACATCATCCAGCTAACGAGGCGGCTACGCTGATGAGTGGTTGTAATTTCAGCTGCATCAACAATACAATAATTAACGGGCCAGAGCAGTAAGTAGCCTTCGGACATACAGACAGACGGACGGACCCCAAACCCCTGATACACTGGAATACTTTAAATCCCTCAACATGCGACAGATTAGTACAGTTTTAGCTACGTGAATATTGACACGCCTGATTCACTCCCACTGTACATTACTCACTGCTATTACTTACTGCTCTTTTACTTACTTACTATTACTTATTCATTAATTATTACTTACTTATTACTTACTTATTATTACCTACTTATTATTACTGCTATTACTTACTGCTCTTACTCACTGCTATTACTCACTGCTAGTCAACATATCACTAAAAAGATAGCTTACTCTTATCACTGCTTCTATAGCCAAGCCCTTAGCGAGTATGTGAGTTTCTGTCCCGCCTCTCATATCGAAAGCTTCAATCAAGTAATTTTTTAGTATGTCAACACTCTGAAAATGTTCCCTGCAAGCCCGGGGATGAAAACAAAGGCGTGATGAAGCTTGAAGAATTGATGAGACGAAATGAGAATTAGTACTTATAGAGAGGAACAAGTGCCTGTGGGCCCTTCGGACCCACAGGTCCGCAGGTTATGTATTGATGTTTGTAGTAGTAGTATATATTAGACAACATGTGATTGCAAACTCCAATCGTGTCGTTGCTGTCGTTGGTCACTGGTCAAAGTGCCTCGGGGTAGACCACGTTCCGTGTGATTCCAACCCTTTGTGTTCCGTGTGATTGCAACACACACACACTCACACAGGCACACAAACGTCCATGAGTCTACTGAGTTTGTGGAATGTAGCAAGACGTTACCTCAGAGTTTTTCCTGTAATATAATACTCCTAAAGTGTTTTAAGCCCAAAACCCCCCTTCAAAATTATTCAATTGACATGGGACCAAGCCGCTTACCACCTACGATTTATTTACGATTTTTTGAGCCTACTCTCATCAAAATTGAATTTACAGTTTCGGCTACCCAAAACAGACAGACAGACACACACACACAGAGACACACGGCTACTCCTATAGTATATTAGATGAAGGAGAGACTGACAGCCGACCTTCCTGCAGAGAATAAAATCAAACACACACTCGAAAAATCGTTGTGGACTAAAAGCAACTGAGGGGAAAAACGAGGCACTGCGACGGATGGCGAGGGGAGGGGAAGCCAAAAGAGAATGTATAAAAAGTTTTGGGGAGCGTGCAATGGAACAAAAAGGTCGAGTGGATGATCAAGGCGAAGCTGAGAAAGACGAAACTTGGAAGAAACTTAGAGAGGTCACGAAACTTAGAGAGGTCACGAAACTGAGAAAGCTGAGAGGAAAGCTAAGAGGAAAGCTGAGAGGAAAAGGTAAAAGTTGGAGGCAGTGATGCTCTTACAAGACAAAGCACTTAGGGAAAAAATCGACAGGAATATATCTGTCTATCACAATCTTCAAAAAAATGTATCGCAATAACTATAAAAAATTGTGATTGAAGAATGAATTTAAAATGGTCCCAAAATAATAGAGACGCATAGAAAGAAAAAAAAATCATGGGAACAGGAAGTAGGAAGAGGACAGAATAAAATGTTAGGCATTATTAAAACTTATATGCAAATAAAATTATGATATCAAAGAGAAAACTATGCACAAAGGAAATTACGAAAGACTAACGAAAATAATCTTAATGAGTATCAGAACAAAAACCTGATAGAAATAAACTTAAACTAGCTGCAAAACTACGACACTATGCGAATAAGACAAACTTAAACGAGGAGAAAGTTTACCAAAGTCGCTGCAGGATGATGTTAGGCAAAGAAGCGATGGAAGGACAGAGGAAACGAGAGAGAGAGAGAGAGAGAGAGAGAGAGAGAGAGAGAGAGAGAGAGAGAGAGAGAGAGAGAGAGAGAGAGAGAGAGAGAGAGAGAGAGAGAGAGAGAGAGAGAGAGGAAGAGAGAGAGAGAGAGAGGAGAGAGAAAGAGAGAGAGAGAAGATGAGAGAAAAAAAAAAAAAAAAAAAAAGCTTCCTTGGAAAGTGTTACATATGAAATTTTTAGAAATGACAATGGATGGAGAGCAAAAATGGAAAGAAAGTTTGGGAGCATATCAGAAATATGAACAAGAAACAACGCCTAATAATTACATATGATGGAATGATGAAAGCAACTCCCCTCCTCTCTCACAGATACACAGAAAAGAATAGCTTACATTACAGATAAATACAGATGTTTTGTCAATCATAAAATAAAATCAATAGTGACACAAATCCGCGAATGATGTGATGATGAAATGATGACAACTCATGGTCGAGAAACGCAGTGGAAACGAGTGATAGACAAAGTATTTTTTTTTTTTTTTTTTTTTTTTTTCCATCATTGTAGGTTAGCTGAATACAATGAGCAAAGTTATTGAATACTAAGCCTAAGTACTAAGACCTAACCTAAGACTAGACCTAAATACTAAGACCTAACCTAAGACTAGACTTAAATACTAAGACCTAACCTAAGACTAGACCTAAATACTAAGACCTAACCTAAGACTAGACCTAAATACTAAGACCTAACCTAAGACTAGACCTAAATACTAAGACCTAACCTAAGACTAGACTTAAATACTAAGACCTAACCTAAGACTAGACCTAAATACTAAGACCTAACCTAAGACTAGACCTAAATACTAAGACCTAACCTAAGACTAGACCTAAGTACTAAGACCTAACCTAAGACTAGACCTAAATACTAAGACCTAACCTAAGACTAGACCTAAATACTAAGACCTAACCTAAGACTAGACCTAAATACTAAGACCTAACCTAAGACTAGACCTAAATACTAAGACCTGACCTAAGACTAGACCTAAATACTAGGACCTAACCTAAGACTAGACCTAAATACTAAGACCTAACCTAAGACTAGACCTAAATACTAAGCCCTAACCTAAGACTAGACCTAAATACTAAGCCCTAACCTAAGACTAGACCTAAATACTAAGCCCTAACCTAAGACTAGACCTAAATACTAGGACCTAACCTAAGACTAGACCTAAATACTAAGACCTGACCTAAGACTAGACCTAAATACTAAGACCTAACCTAAGACTAGACCTAAATACTAAGACCTAACCTAAGACTAGACCTAAATACTAAGAGGATACGTAATGACAGGAGAAATGAAGTCATAAGAATCACTGAGGTAGACAGACTTAGATAAGGCAAAGGTACACACAAGCTTGCCTGAAGTCCTGTACATTGCTACTAAGAAAAAATAGCTATGTAAATATAACTGGTTAGATACACATACGCAACCACCACTACCACCACTACTACCACAACCACCACTACTACCACAACCACCACTACTACCACTACTACCACTACTACCACAACCACCACTACTACCATAACCACCACTACTACCACAACCACCACTACTATCACAACCACCACAACTACCACAACCACTACTACTACCACAACCACCACTACTACCACAACCACCACTACTACCACAACCACCACTACTACCACAACCACCACTACTATCACAACCACCACTACTACCACAACCACCACTACTACCACAACCACCACTACTACCACAACCACCACTACTACCACAACCACCACTACTATCACAACCACCACTACTACCACAACCACCACTACTACCACTACTACCACAACCACCACTACCACCACTACTACCACAACCACCACAACCACCACAACCATCACTACTACCACAACCACCACTACTACCACAACCACCACTACTATCACAACCACCACAACTACACAACCACTACACACTACTACCACAACCACCACTACTACCACAACCACCACTACTACCACAACCACCACTACTACCACAACCACCACTACTACCACAACCACCACTACTATCACAACCACCACTACTACCACAACCACCACTACTACCACAACCACCACTACTACCACAACCACCACAACTACCACAACCACTACTACTACCACAACCACCACACACTACACCACAACCACTACTATCACAACCACCACAACACACACCACTACTACACCACAACCACCACTACTACCACAACCACCACTACTACACAACCACCACTACTACTACAACCACCACTACTACCACAAACCACCACAACCACACCACACTACCACAACCACCACTACTACCACAACCACCACTACTACCACTACCACCACTACAACCACAACCACCACTACTACCACAACCACCACTACTACCACAACCACCACAACCACCACTACCACCACCACACCTCACGTTTACTGCTCGCCATTACTATATAACACAACTATTTCTCCTACAACACTATAACACGACTACCGCCACAATCTCCACCACTGACACCACAACATCTACCACAATAACCACTACCACTCCCAACACTTTCACTACCACACTACCACCACCATCATAAACCCTACCACATGAACTAACCACAACCACCACCACCTACAGCGTTACTACCTCCACCACGCCCACCACCATTACTTCTGCTCCATAAAGCGGCAAGGGTGGCTTATGCGCCCACGCCACACCCTTCCCCTTCACGCCACATACTGTTCCCCGCCCACAAGGTGCCAACAAACTTTTGCCGCCCAATAATTAAACTCGCACCGCGGGAAAACTCTGCGGCAGGATGGGATGCGAGCCACGAAATGTCTTCCTTGACATGCAAACGTTGCATTCAGACACATTCAAACGACCACTGAACGTTTACTGCTGTCGCGTTACTCTGGGTCTTTTGGCGTTTGTGAGTCCGTGTGTGTGTGTGTGTGTGTGTGTGTGTGTGTGTGTGTGTGTGTGTGTGTGTGTGTGTGTGTGTGTGTGTGTGTGTGTGTGTGTGTGTGTGTGTGTGTGTGTGTGTGTGTGTGTGTGTCTAGTTGGAGTATTGTACAGGATTTAAGGTAGTCTCTTCTTCTCCAGTTTCCATTATGTATTTTAATCTGCCATTGTTTTCAGTTATTTTTTTTGTCCTCTCGTGAATGTTCTTTGTTCACACTGTTGTACACCTTTTCCCTCCGACCCTTTCCATACACCGAGGCTTGTGTGTTTGGTGCGCAGAGACTATGTAGGGCACAACAAACCCTTGGAAAAGCATCAGTAAATATACATACAGTTGCAAAGAGGACGATAAATATACAGTAACTTGATTTTTGAATGACGTAATAACACAACAATCTTATAGCAGCCCAAAAAAATAAAAATATTGATAAGGACAAAGCTTATAATGTATTTAAAGGATAAAAAGGACAGGTAAGTATGGTAGTAAGCAGCGGGTCCAGGTGTGAAGTAAGGGTCCCGTATATAGGATTCTCGCCTACCTACAGTACCCTCAATCAGGCCCATAGAGCAATGTACATACTATCCTGCCTACCGCCCCTTATGTGTAGCTACTGGGCGACCATAGAATCTGGTATGGTATTGTGTAGACAAGGCTAATCAATCTCTCTCTCTCTATATATATATATATATTTTTTTTTTCTCTCTCTCTCTCTCTCTCTCTCTCTCTCTCTCTCTCTCTCTCTCTCTCTCTCTCTCTCTCTCTCTCTCTCTCTCTCTCTCTCTCTCTCTCTCTCTCTCTCTCTCTCTCATGTGTGTGTGTGTGTGTATGAGTGTTTTCAGATTCGTGCTTCCAAATCCCTTTTCCCTTGGTTATTTTTTGGGGGGGAGGAAGAGGAGAAGGAGGAGGAAGAGATTCTTAAGACTAAACAAAATAGCAAGCAGTAACGCAACTTATCAAAATGCTCACTACGCTGTTTGATGGCTCTAATCACTGATAATAATTATAAGAAATAATAGTACAGTAGAAAACATCTCCCCATCCACCCATCATTTTAGCCAAGGCCAAAGCTGCAGCCGGGAAAGAAAAGTTATTTTGTCATACTGAAAAAACATCTAACCATAAGAAACAACGTCCGAGGTGCCACAAAGAGGTTCCCGAAATTTATAAGCCAGGCGGAAACTACTTGTCGTCTTGTGTGGACGCTACGATGGCAAGGCACGCACGCTTGTTTCTTGGACCCGAATGGCGCTATACTGTAAACCTTTGCTGTGTTGTCGCTTTTTCGCTGTGTTTGGGTCAGTTATGAATAAATTAAACCTCGCCAATTGAGGAAGTGAGGGAACTATACGCGCCGCGCGTTAAGTTGGCGAAAATGGGGCCCCTTCACTCCACCCTTCCAAAGCACGGGATTGGTTGAAGTGTTGGGTGAGAATGCCTTACTCCAAGTTCCGCCCTAAAGCCCCAACACCCAACACCTCAACCAATCCGTGCGTTCAGAAGGGGGAAGGGAAGGGCCCCATTTTCGTCAACTTAACGTGCGGCGAGTATACGTGGTGTG
Organism: Chionoecetes opilio; assembly: GCA_016584305.1. Taxonomy (NCBI): domain Eukaryota; kingdom Metazoa; phylum Arthropoda; class Malacostraca; order Decapoda; family Majidae; genus Chionoecetes; species Chionoecetes opilio. The sequence goes on from JACEEZ010018991.1 coordinate 171,188, forward strand.
TGCATTAAGTATACAAGTGTGAAACTCTAAATCTCTGATTACGTAAACCTCAAATAGCTTAAGACATTATAAGACGGACGTACGTTACTTCTGACGACGACGCACGTTCTGGCCGCCGCTCCGACACAACAACTCCTGACGAAGTGGCCGAAGGACGTGCGAGCTTCCTGAGAGATCGCATGAGAGCATACCTTTATATTTGTGACACTGTTGGCATATCATAAGGTAATGAATATGGTACGACCAATTGTAAGAAACACATGACAGAGTCTATCATAAGAAACCATGGTGTGAACATCGTAAGGAACATAGATTGCGGTTTATTTAAGGAACTTGTGACCAAGTTTGTCTGGCGATTTTGAGATGAGACAGATAGTTGCCAAGTTCGTCCTGAGGGTCCTGAGTGACTAGCAAGAGCGAATCATCGGATAGAAGTCAGCACCAAGAAATGAGCTACTACTACTACTACTACTGCTGCTGCTACTACTACTACTACTACTACTAAATGTCCTACTTTCCTCCTAAGCATCATTACTGGGGATGAAAGGAAGGTTTGCGGGTAGGAGCCGGAAACTAAGCATAGACCGTCGCTGTGAAGAACCATCCGCGCCTAAACTAAAGAACGCCCCGTCAGGTTAATAGTTATGATGTCAATATTAATAACTTTCTTCGACACGGAGGGCGAGGTTCTGCAGTGACGTTACGGGACAACTCCGGGCAACGAGGACGATGACGACTGCCGCGGCGGACTTAACAGACCGTGAATGACAAACACGAGACCAAGTAGGACAGAAAAAAATTGTATTGAACAGTACAAGAATATGAAAAAGAGGAACGAGTAAGAGGACGAGGAAAGGAGAAAAAGAGAAGTTGAAAAGAGATGGCTATGAATAATAAAGCATGGAAGGGAACGGAAGGGAAGGGAAGGGAAGGGAAGGGAAGGGAAGGGAAGGGAAGGGAAGGGAAGGGAAGGGAAGGGAAGGGAAGGGAAGGGAAGGGAAGGGAAGGGAAGGAAGGAAGGGAAGGGAAGGGAGGAAAGGAAGGAAGGGAAGGGAAGGGAAGAGGAAGAGGAAGGGAAGGAAGGGAAGGAGGGAAGGGAAGAGGAAGGAAGGGAAGGGAAGGAAGGGAAGGAAGGGAAGGGAAGGGAAGGGAACGTAAGGGAAGGATGTGAAGAAGGAAAGGAATGAGAGGGAAGGGAAGGGAAGGCAAAGCAGGCAACCGTACATATCACGGCATGGTCTTCGTCGTATAGCTCAGCCGAAGAGGAACTTTGATTGAGGTGGAGGTCCTTGCAGACAAAGGGTATCCTGCAG
>JACEEZ010018991.1:177500-192500 GCA_016584305.1 Chionoecetes opilio
TCTCTCTCTCTCTCTCTCTCTCTCTCTCTCTCTCTCTCTCTCTCTCTCTCTCTCTCTCTCTCTCTCTCTCTCTCTAACCTCTATCATCACAACATATTATCTATCAGAGACTATCTATCACCTTCTCGTCCTATTCCCAACGCCTCCAATTTTCCTTCCACCTCCACAATCATCATCTTCCCACCACTTCCTATACTCCTCCTTTCTTATCTCTTCTCCACCATTCTATCCACTACCTCATCCACCACCACCACCACCTTCACTACTTCCTACCTCAAACTACCAACATTACTAATACATGACCACCATTTTACGTCATAACTTACGATACCAAGACGAGAATATGTTCGTACAACCGTCGGCCATCTGTCGCGACTCGCAACTTAAGATCTTCCTGAATATTCTTCGTGTACAAAGTATGAAATGCATCCCTGACTCATAAATTTAGTAATGAGAGTAATCTATGTGGTAAAAAAGAGACATGAATGAGATGTTTTAAGGTCTGTAATCATATCCAGGCGTTTGAGGGATTCGTGTTAGTGGTTCTGTGGTTAAACGTGACTCCATTACTGGCTATATAGAAAAATTGCTGAGTCGTCACGAATTTCTGGCGATCTGCAATTTACTTAAGATCTATTACGGAGCCTAAGAATTACATAACTTTTCTGTTAACACTTCCGCAACACATCTGGCGTCCGCTACTCTCACCTACACGCCAGCCCAAACTTTTCCTGTCTCAGTCCACACCACACGGCTTCCTTCCTCCCCGAATGTAGGAAAAAATGACACAGGAAAAAATGGCAGAGGAGAAAATGGCATAGGAATTTATGGCACTTGATTTATGGCATAGGAAAAAATGGCACACGAGAAAATGGCACTGGAAATAATGGCAGAGGAGAAAATGGCACAGTAACATTATGCCATGTTTTTTTTTCCTTCTAACATTCGTGTATATAGCGCGTGTAGGCAGTGACCTCCAGGGCTCGGATGGTAGGCCCTGGAGGCACACTTGAGGGCTGTGATGGTTGGCCCTCGCCCGTGATGCCGCAGACAGGAATCATATAGTGACGCCTGTGATTAGAGGCCCATGCCGCCCCCCTGTGTCCTCCGATGCACTCGCAATCGAAGGTAGATTAATGGGCAGCATGTGGGTATTCTTAGGCCACTTTACGGTGCAGAAAGATCTTAAGTGGGTATTCGCCCTCATCGGGGATCGAACTCTGGTCACCGAGCATACAACTCAAAGACGCTAACCACTCTGCTACCGCCTACTACTACTACTATACGAACGCCATAAGGGAAACGTGAAAGTGTAATTCCCAGGATTTACTGTACACATAAATTACATTAGACACGTAATAACTCATGTGTGGTGTAATTAACGCACACACGTAACACAGGTGCGATAGTATACATTAAACAAAAGTACCATAACGGGATTTATTTTCATTGCCATCTATGTCTTGTGAGCCGCCGCGCCGTATACCTTGCAAGGGTTCAATAGTGTTCACATTAAATACATTTCTCCTGCCTCCCCCTCCTACCTGCCCCTCCTTTAAGCCTCACAAACCCGTACCTTCACATTTGCCTGTAATTCGACCTACCTTGCTACTACGTAATTGCTCTTTAAACCCTATTACCAGGTACTACCATTAGCCATTCATCTCTATTAGCTTCTTCTTCTTTCTCTCCTCTATTCTTTCATTAATTCAGTCTCCCTATTCATTTTCTATCCTTCTTTCCTATCTTTATTCCTTCATCCTTCCTTCCTTCCTTCTTTCTTACATTCATTATTCAACTACCACCACGGCCATGTGTGTATGTATTAATGTATGTACGTATCTATGTATGCATGTATTTCACACGTGCATGTAAATTACGCTTCATATGATATTAAAAGGCAATTCACTTCGATTACAGAACACACTATCATATCTTCGAGTTGTGGGGGCGGGGGACGGAGATGGAGGAGGGAAGGAGGAGGAGGAGGAGAAGGAGGAATACATAGGAATACAAAGGAATAACAGACACCAGGAGACCTATTGGTCCATAACTAGGGTATCTGTTGTACTACATACTACTAACTATCAACTACATGTAAGAGGACAGTTGGAAAAGGATACCTTGTCCCTAAAGAAGATAGGAACATGGAAGTTTCGTAGTGAAGAATGATAGGATATGAAATATGCTAACTACAACTATCACTACCACTAACAATAATCGATCCGGGGGACCAATAATCGATAGAGGAGGAGGAGGAGGAGGAGGAAGGTTGATGAGGGTATAGGTATAGGTTCGTACAAATGGCACATCGATTCGTTAATTAACCCATCTACTGTTTATCTCTGCCTAATTACCCTCTACATGCAATATATGGCTGGTATATTTTACATCCCAGTAATTTTTATAACAACTTTTGTATATCTTACGCATACACAGGGTAGCGAGAGACGTAGATAACATGTTGACTCAATGTCCTATTAATTAAACCAAGAGTAAGGTCACAAGAAAAGACCAGTAATAACCTGACCCTAAAGACCCCTACCAAGAGGACCATAGTTGTAATACCTTACCAGAAGCCCAATTACGTCTTGGCACACGAAAAGAAGGGACCCTAGACAGCGCTACCCAAAACAGTAGTAGCAGTGCAGCACAATACATGAAAATATAAAAATAATGATTACAGAAAAAAAAAACCGAGCAGACACACAAGGTCGGAAAAGTTACGAAATTATGCAGCAAATGTAGCGTTTGGGAGGGACAGGGAAGAGAAAAAAAGGGGGGAATGAGGGGAAAAATACGAGAAAAAAAAGGAAAGAAGGGGTTAGAAAGGAAAAATGTGACAGATATAAGGGTGAAGGAAAGAGAGGGGAAAGCAAAAGAGGGGAAGAAAAGGAAAAAACGTAGAGAGGAGGATGGGAGGGGAGGTGGATGAGGGAGAGAGGGAGAGGGGAAAGAGGGGAAAGGAGAGAGAGAAAGAAGGGTAAAAGAACAAGTGTAAAAGAGAGAAGGCCATCACTCGTCTATAGTAGGAAATATACGTCAAAAACCGGTTGAATTGGGGAAGGATGTGTGTGTGTGTGTGTGTGTGTGTGTGTGTGTGTGTGTGTGTGTGTGTGTGTGTGTGTGTGTGTGTGTGTGTGTGTGTGTGTGTTTTTGTGTGTGTGTGTGTGTGTGTGTGTGTTTTTGTGTGTGTGTTGAAGGGGGGTATGAGGAGGTAGGAGGAAAGTCTAGAGGGGAAACTTGTCAAGAAGCATTTGTGAGGATGGTGCGTAGAAAGTAGTAGTAGTAGTAGTAATATAGTAGTAGTAGTAGTAGTAGTAGTAGTAGTAGTAGTAGTAGTAGTAGTAGTAGAAGTAGTATTGTGGTAGTAGTAGTAGTAGTAGTAGTAGTAGTAGTAGTAGTAGTAGTAGTAGTGGTTTGTGGTAGTAGTAGTAGTAGTAGTAGTAGTAGTAGTAGTAGTAGTAGTAGTAGTAGTAGTAGTAGTAGTAGTAGTAGTAGTAGTAGTAGTAGTAGAAGTGAGTGTGAGGAGATGGAAGAAATTTGATAAGGGAAAAGGAGAGAGGAGAGAGAGAGAGGAGAGAGAGAGAGAGGAGAGGAGAGAGAGAGAGAGAGAGAGAGAGAGAGAGAGAGGAGAGAGAGAGAGAGAGAGAGAGAGAGAGAGAGAGAGAGAGGAGAGCGAGAGAGCGAGCGAGAGAGACGAGAGGAGAGAGAGAGAGAGAGAGAGAGAGAGGAGAGAGAGAGAGAGAGAGAGAGAGAGAGAGAGAGAGAGAGAGAGAGAGAGAGAGAGAGAGAGAGAGAGAATAAGCACCAGTGAGGAGTGTCTAAATGAGGATGAGGAGCAAGGCAAGTATAAGAACGTAGGCAAGAAAGTAACAAGAACACAAAGTCCTGGAAGTAAGATATCAGAATTAGTGCTGCCAATGATTACAATTCGAAGCTGTCATATGTATTAAGGTAATTTGATATATATGAATAGCTGCGTTAATGAAGAACTATGCATAGATGGCAAGTAAGTGAGGTATAGGTAGGGACAGTAAAGGGGAAGGCAACTCCTCATCTTCCTTCCATCACAACTACTACTGTTACGACTATTATCACTATTTACTTGCTATAGTCTATTACTTTTAACAAGGCAAAAATTCGATGTTATCTTAAGGTCTCATGCTTAAAATTATGTCCTCTGTTTACCTGATAATAGGGTTAATTATGATAAAATACAGCTGACATTTAGAAGAAGTGTAGTATTCCCTTCTCCTGGCATCAAATATCAGTCAGGAAGCAGCAAGGGGACAGAATTTTTTGACCATAATAAATAAAATAGACTCTAGTCACTACCTCACGCAATGTAAACTAACCGAGCTTTTTTCACCTTCACTATTTTTCTTCATTACTTTTTTTTTCCAATTACCAAAGAATAGAAAAAAAGTATTTACATCATTAACATATTCAGGTACCAATTTTATCCACAAAAAACATATATGAACCAAGCATACAAAAGCAACTAGTATATAATATTTCATCTATTTTGTTTCTATGTTATCTATTATCCAATTAAATCCATCAATGACAATACAAAATGAACAATATACTATTCACAACACTAATGAATCAAACATTTTTTTTATTATTATATTTCAAAAGGCGATTATAACCATTTCAGTACACTAATTGATCCTATTTCGTTGCCTTGGGATAAAAGGGAGATTCTAAATATACAGGACGGGCCCAATTAACCCCGTGAAGCCCATAACGTAATTTCCATTGTAATATAACCACCATTCGACGATTTTAATGAACATAAGTAATATTGTATAGATATGACCTGTTTAATATCCTTGTCCATTAGTTCATTTGGTTTATTTAGTTACTTTTTCGTAGTTTTATGGCTAATAATAAACGATTTCATATAGCAAAGGAAGGATCTGCGCGTGAATATCATTTCATATAATTTAGTAATTGGGCTGTTAATATCATTTTTATTGTGTGAATGCCGGACGTGTTATGCCGGCGGGTGTTATTCCGGCGGGTTCGTGGTGGTACGGGGGACTAAACGTTTGCATGCAGGTGTGAAAATAACCTCTCTCTCTCTCTCTCTCTCTCTCTCTCTCTCTCTCTCTCTCTCTCTCTCTCTCTCTCTCTCTCTTCTCTCTCTCTCTCTCTCTCTCTCTCTCTCTCTCTCTCTCTCTCTCTCTCTCTCTCTCAAAAACTATGACATATTTCCTTCTCAGACTCAGACATTGATTTGCAGAAGAGACCATTTCCAGTCCAGAACGTTGTGTGATGATATAGGACGCTTATAGAACGTAAACACATGACATACAGGCGACCCACATATCAGAGAGGCTCACAACCTAGTCAATCCGCTTTAATACAACCCCAAACAGATATTAATTCCCTCCATGTATATCTAAATTATCTATCTATCTATCTATCTATCTATCTATCTATAGTCTCCTTTTATCCAGTCAATTCCAAATGAAACGACTGGGCTGAGTGGAGGGAGGGAGAGAGGTGTACATAGGGTGCAATGGGTCGAAGTTAAGACATATGACGATGAAACAAATAGCATGCCCAAGCCAGACCCAGACTGTCCCAGGTAGTAATTAGTAGTTAAATATGGTGTTGTAAGGGAAATGTTAAGTCAAGCTAGGTGTGTTATATTTCTGTAGTAGTAGTAGTAGTAGTAGTAGTGTAGTGGTAGTGGTTTGTAGTGGTGGTAGTAGTAGTGTTAGTAGTAGTAGTAGAATTAGTAGTAGTGATAGTGGTGGTGGTAGTAGTAGTAGTAGTAGTAGTAGTAGTAGTAGTAGTAGTAGTAGTAGTAGTAGTAGTAGTAGTAGTGGTTTGTGGTGGTGGTGATGGTAGTAGTAATAATAGTAGTAGTAGTAGTAGTGGTGGTTTGTGGTGGTTGTGAAGGTAGTAGTAATAATAGCAGTAGTAGTGGTGGTGGTGATGGTAGTAGTAATAGTAGTAGTAGTAGTAGTAGTAGTAGTAGTAGTAGTAGTAGTAGTGGTAGTGGTTTGTGGTGGTAGTAGTACTAGTAGTAGTAGTAGTAGAAGTAGAAGTAGTAATGGTTTGTGGTGGTAGTAGTAATATTAGTAGTAGTAGTAGTAGTAGTAGTAGTAGTAGTATAGTAGTAGTAGTAGTAGTAGTAGTAGTAGTAGTAGTAGTAGTAGTAGTAGTAGTGACAGTAGTAGTAGTAGTAGTAGTGGTATGATGATGATGATAACTACAATATAATCATTTCAATTTCACTTTAAAACTCACAATCTTAATAACTTTTAGTCCTCATCTTAACCTTGACCTACTTCCGGCAACAGCAGCATCAGCAGCAGGAGGAGGAGCAGGAGGAGGAGGAGGAGGAGGAGGAGGAGGAAGAGGAGGAGGAGGAGGAGGAGGAGGGAATCCAAAAACTGGTGAAGGAGGAGAAAAGAAGTGGTAGTGGAGAGGTTATCATCGATCATCCTTTTATGAAGCGACCACTCAACCACTCAGCCACTCAAGTCTCTAAAATCCATGAACCTCTTTTCAGTCCCTAAATCACCTCTTCGTCGCCTTCTTCAGAGTTCCGCCTTGCCCGCTGCTGGACTCTTGATGGCATCCTTAACACACTAACAAGGAAGATCGTAACCTACTTCCTACCTCCTCCTTACCCTCCTCCTCCTAAAACCTGACATTCACAGCTTATTTTCCTTTCATTAATCACTTCCTCATTCAGACTCATTAGGCACCGTCTCCAAAGCCACTGTCTATCCTCGTCATTACGTCAAACCCTCTCACTCAATACACATTCCATTCACACGCACATCCCCACTCACACATCTCTCTCTCTCTCTCTCTCTCTCTCTCTCTCTCTCTCTCTCTCTCTCTCTCTCTCTCTCTCTCTCTCTCTCTCTCTCTCTCTCTCTCTCTCTCTCTCTCTCTCTCTCTCTCTCTCTCTCTCTCCAAGCCCTCCTCATAACCCACACACGATCCTCACACTCACTCACCATCAAGTATGCATTCACACACCTCAGCGTTCCTCATGCCTGAGTAACACGTGTTCAGGACCTGTTGTCCATATGTGGCTGAACAAATAGAATTAGTACGAATTAGTACCTGCACCCTTCACCACCACCACCACCACCACCACCACCACCAGGAGCTTCTTCACCAGTAATCAGGACCTGGTGACTGTTTCCACTGATTGTCAGGTGAGAAGTGAGTTACAGGTGAGAACTCGCACGGTGATTACTGTTTGTTTTGCCTCTGATGTGGGAGAGGAAGGGAGAGAAAGTGGTGGTGGTGGTGGTGGTTGTGATTAGGAAAGTGGTTTAAAAAATTAAAGGGAGGGATAGGTGAAGAGAGGGATAAAGGAAGGTTAGTAAATAATGAAAGGGATAAAGATAGATCAACAGAAAAATGCGGAGAAATCAGATCAAAGAATGTGATAGTAGTAGTAGGAAAGTAGTGTGATAGTAGTAGTAGTAGTTTTTAAGTAGTGGAAAGTAGTGTGGTATTAGTAGTAGTAGCCTTTAATTAGTGGAAAGTAGTGTGGTAGTAGTAGTAGTAGCCTTTAAGTAGTGGAAAGTAGTGTGATAGTAGAAGTAGTAGCCTTTAAGTAGTGGAAAGTAGTGTGATAGCAGTAGTAGTAGCCTTTAAGTAGTGGAAAGTAATGTGATAGCAGTAGTAGTAGCCTTTAAGTAGTGGAAAGTAATGTGATAGCAGTAGTAGTAGCCTTTAAGTAGTGGAAAGTAATGTGATAGCAGTAGTAGTAGAGGGAAGAGGAAATAATGGAGTAGATAAGTGAAGGAGGGAAGAAGAAGGGAAGAAGGAGGGAAGAAGAAGGGAAGAAGGAGGGAAGGAGGAGGAAAATAGGAGGGAAGGAGGGAAGAAGGAGAGGAAAAGGAGGAAAAGGAGGGAAATAGGAGGGAAGAAGGAGGAGGAAACGATGATAAAGGGGAAAAGGATATAACCAAAGAGCAATGTGTCGCAAGTGTTGACATAAATAAAATAAAATTATGTTATGATAAAGAATGTGTGTGTGTGTGTGTGTGTGTGTGTGTGTGTGTGTGTGTGTGTGTGTGTGTGTGTGTGTGTGTGTGTGTGTGTGTGTGTGTGTGTGTGTGTGTGTGTCATTCACCCATGGTCTTGTCCATGCGAGCTGGCTCGCGATCGCCAGTTTCACCCTCTCAGTGCGAGCTTGGAGCTCATTATTACCGATCTTTGGGTAATGCTGGGACCTCACACACCACACACCCCCATCCCCTTGCTCAAGGGGGACAGTAACCGCCCGAATTCGTCAAGTGAAAAATCCCCGGGAGCACGAGGATTCGAACAGCCTACCCACAGATTGAGAGACCAGAGCGCTAGCAACCTGACCATCGCGTGGTATCCTCACCATCGCGCGGTATCGCGCGATCGCGCAGTGTGTGTGTGTGTGTGTATTCATCTAGTTGTATTCATCTAGTTGTATTTTACAGGGCCAGAGCAACGCTCGTATGGCCCCGTCTCCATATCAACATTTTTATCATCATTCATTCCTAATGTTTAGTGTAGGCCGAAGCCACCACCCCGGGAGGGGGGTCAAAAACCCCTGGCTGACACCCGGTACCCATTTACTGCTGGGTGGACAGGGGCTCAGGTTTTAAGGAAACAGCCCATATGTTTCCGCTCCGCCCGGGGATCGAACCCGGGACTTCTCGGTTGTGAACTGAGCGTGCTAACCACTACACTACGGAGTACCCTAATGTACCCCAATGTGTGTGTGTGTGTGTGGTGTGTGTGTGTGTGTGTGTGTGTGTGTGTGTGTGTGTGTACCTCGTCGTCTCGTCACAACACCACGAGATGAGATTAGTGTGAGTACTCTTATGAATGATTGAACAAAATACACAAGCTTTCAAACACTTCCAACAAGATGCCTCCTCCTCCTCCTCCTCCTCCTCCTCCTCCTCCTCCTCAGACAAGCAAACAAAGCAATAGTTTACACTGTCATTAGTATGTTTCCTAAGTTTTTTCAGTGGCATGAAGGATATTTCTAGTTTTCTTTTGTTTCCTTCACAGCAGCGATCACCACCACCACCACCATCATCACCACCATCACCACCATCACCACCACCATCACCACCACCACCACAACCATCACCACCACCACCATCACAACCATCACCACCACCACAACCATCACCATCACAACCACAACCATCACCACCACAACCATCACAACCATCACCACCATCACCATCACAATCATCACCATCACAACCATCACCACCACCACAACCATCATCACCACAGCCATCACCACCACAACTATAACCACCACGGCCATCACCACCACCACCACCACCACAACCATCACCACCACAACCCTCACCACCACAACCATCACCATCACCATCACCACCACCACCACCACCACCACCACCATTGTCATCACCATACCGCTTATATTAATGACCATAACAACACCACAACCACAGACACATGGCTAACTATAACAATCGTCCCTTGTTTCTCATTCCTTCAAAATCTAAAAAAAATATCACTCATAAAAAGGTATATGATTCTCCTTCCCTACACGTTAATAACAATATTTATAAAACTGTAGTCAATTGTTGTCAGTAAGTAGTTTAGTTTAGTTAGTGTAGTCATTTTAGTCAGTTTTCAAGTAAATTTGTCAATATATATAACCGTAGTAAACGCTAAATTTATCATTCAACTAAAGTTTTCATTTTCCTTCAAAGCTACAAAATAATCTAAAACAAGTCAACTTTATTAGATACTTCCCAGTCAATTCTCTGTTCTAGACTAAATTTTCTTTCTTTTTAGTAATCGTACTAACTTCATTAAAATCTAACACACTTTTCCTCCTTAAAAAAACGTACTCGACGTCTCCCAAAGGCAAACCACAAGATAAAAGAGAATAAAATGTTAGTAAGAAAAAAACACCTTCATTGATTTATATGAACCCAAACACTCGAGAAAAAATCTACGACTTTTCATAACAATTTCAAGGCTAAGCACTTTGGCTCCGCGCTGTTCCCTCCCTGAAGCCACCAGAAGTACCTCGATATTGCCAACTTTCACAACACTCCAGCGTCTTCCTTTGCCATAAGAGGCGAACGAGACCAAATACGGTTGATTTTTGAGAAATGTAAAGGGCAAAGAGTGATGTCACAAGCCAGCCTCACTACTCCCTTCCTCCACTCCCTAACTCCCTGCATATCTTATGTCTATGTTCTACTGAATCTACTCTCTCCCTTTATTCCCTGCTTAAATGTTTACCTGATAAATGCTTCCCTCTCACCCTTCCTCCCTTCCTTCCTTCCTTCCTTCTCTCTTTTCTTCCCTCCCCAATTCCCTGTTTAGCTTATGCCTATGTTCTGTTCTTTCCCTTTTTACCTGCTAAATGCTTCCCTCTCACCCTTCCTTCCTTCCTTCCTTCTCTCCTTCCTTCCCTCCCTTCCTCCTATGTCCTGCTCTTCCCTCTCACTTCCTTCCTACTCTGCCTCTCTCGCTGTGTTCATTCCCTCATTGTTCTTCCCCTTCCTTCTTTCAAACTCCCCTCACACCCCACCACCTTCCCTCCCTCCCTTATAAATCACCTCGTCCAGGACACCAAGTTATCAAGGTGGCTGACTGGCGCCACATCGTCACTGCAGGGTGGGGGAAAAACTATGCTTTTGAGGTGATGGGGAGAGAAGGAGGGGGGGGGGTCCTCTCTCTCTCTCTCTCTCTTTTCCCTTCTCTCTCTCTCTCTCATCTCCTCTCTCTCTCTCCCCTCCCCTCTCTCTCTCCTCTCTCCTCTCTCTCTCTCTCCTCTCTCTCCCTCTCTTCTTCTCTCTCTCTCTCTCTCTCTCTCTCTCTCTCTCGTTACCTCAGGGATGGGAGAGAACAACCCGTTACCTGTCACTACTGTGGGAGCGCGTACACACACACACACACACACACACACACACTCGGGCTTCATAAATAAGTACATCCTTGCACTCATATCCAACAACGCTATTCACGCCCCTTTAAAATCAGAACACGATTCAGAACACGAACACGACGCAACACGGTCATGTATGCGACGCTATAACAATAGGACCACAGATCGAAACCCGGTGATTATCCCGCCCATTATTGGCTCCTACCATTTGTTACTGTGGGTTTGTTGCGATATAATGACCCCCTGCTGAGAGAGAGAGAGGAGAGAGAGAGAGAGAGAGAGAGAGAGAGAGAGAGAGAGAGAGAGAGAGAGACGGAGACATAGAGAAAGAGAGAGAGGAAAAGAGAGACAGACACAGAGCGAGAGAGAGACAGAGAAAGAGAGAGAGGAAAAGAGAGACAGACACAGAGCGAGAGAGGAGAGAGAGAGAGAGGAGAGAGAGAGAGAGAGGAAGAGAGAGAGAGAGAGAGAGAGAGAGAGAGAGAGAGAGAGAGAGAGAGAGAATACAAGGGAATCAATATCCATTATCAGGCGTTAGAGCGAGGCTAAGTGGTTTCTAATCGGTGTGCATTACCGGCCTACCTTTGTGTGTGTGTGTGTGTGTGTGTGTGTGTGTGTGTGTGTGTGTTGTGTGTGTGTGTGTGTGTGTGTGTGTGTGTGTGTGTGTGTGTTGTGTGTGTGTGTGTTGTGTGTTGTGTTCGTGTGTTGTGCCTTTGGTGTAGTTTTAATTAATCTCGTTTGCTTTCAAGTGTGTGTCTGAGGTCAAGTGTAAACAAGGTGGCGAGTGTGTGTGTGTGTGTGTGTGTGTTGTGTGTGTGTGTGTGTGTGTGTGTGTGTGTGTGTGTGTGTGTGTGTGTGTGTGTGTGTTGTGTGCGTATGTGTGCGTGTGTGTATACATGAGAAGGCTTTACTAATTCATCATATTATAAATCGGCTTATATGCTCTGATAGCAGCATATATACACCATGAACGCTGTGCGGGAGAGGGGCGGGAGTTGCGGGGGGGGGCGGGGGGGGGGGGGGGGGGGCGTGCATACGAGCATAAACGTGTACATAAACGCACAAGCAAATAACGAGACTCAGTAGAGACAAAAAAAGTTGGAACAGGTGGTCGTGTGAGGGCGCGGAGGAGGGAACCGTGACAACATATGGCGCGGGTCTAGCGGCGAGGCAGTGGTGGTGGTGGTGTGTGGTGGTGGTGTGTTACCTGGTTACCTCAGGGGGACGCAGGGTGGGTGGGTGTCCCTCCGTCAGCCCTCCCCCAGGCCAGCACGCCGAGCTCAGTCATCACGCCGCAGTGTCGGACTTCGGGGACGCACTGACGAGGCCTCACAACCCCTTCGGTCGCAGTGTGTGTCGCGCAGTGGCAGGCGCAGTGTGGCGGTGATGCGCTCGTGTACTCGAAAGCCAAGTGTTGATGAACTGACAGGCGTTTAAATGACAACCAACAACGAAAATAATACAGAAATAATTGCTTCAAATAAATAGTTATTGATGAATTGACAGGCGCGTTCAATGACAACTAACAACGAAAATAATACTGAAATAAGTGATTGACGTGTTTGGTGGTGGAAAAAAAAGTGTCGTGGCTCGTGAAGAGTGCCTAAATCAAGGTCGTGTCATTCCCTAGTATTGTTTGCCTCGTCCACGCCTTCCCACACATCCCTTGCCTCACCGCATCAAGAACATACGAAAATAAGGAAGCTACAAGAGGCCGCGAGACCTATATACACGTGGTAGTTCTTGTAAATCACCCGTCACCAGAAGCTGAGTGTCGGGATGAGGTGGTGGCCCTATCGCGCGCTTCTTTGAAGGGGAGCCACTCTATATTGACCAGAAAGGGCGCCAACAGGTATAAGGCAACGATGGAGGGAGACGATCTCGATAACAGCTCTGCAGATGTCGTCAAGATGGGAGGGAAGCCGCTGGAGATAACGGGAGGAAGAGTAGAGCATGAAACGGAGCAAAGAAAAGAAGAAATAGCGGAGGAACCTGCAGGAAGCGCCGTAGAGGCCTCCAGATCGCTCAACACCGTGAGTGGCGCGGAACAGGTGTGTGGCTGAGGTCCCTTGCTGTTTGTGTAAAATCTTTGAGTTGTTATAAAATCCAACAAATCCAGCACAAACTTGTTATATATGTACCCTTTTTTAGGCTCCAACTCTTCCCTACTCTTCCTACTTCTTCCTACTCTTTAGGCTCCAACGTAAAATAAATATAAATAAAACAAATATAATATATATATATATATATAATATATATATATATATATATAGAGTATATATATACTATAGTATTATAGCAAATATTGATCTAGGCTTTCAATAATAGTTAGTCCCAATACGTAATTGATAGAGAGAGGAGACTAGAAGTAAGGAGATACGGAAGAGAGAGAGAGAGAGAGAGAGAGAGAGAGAGAGAGAGAGAGAGAGAGAGAGAGAGAGAGAGAGTCAAGAAACAGAAGGAACGCGAGGCCACAAACAGGGGTAGGGGTGGTCGCACACAAATGTTTCCTGTTGGTCAGAAGATTCATTCCCTCGACCCACTTCCTAAGACCCGAGCCATCAACATAACCTTAAACATTCCCTATACGATCCCTAACACCTAAGAGTCACTGGCTGAGACTACATAACTACCAACAGAGTCTTTCACATTGGAAACACAACTCAACAGGCGACTAACTTAACCCCTTGAGGCCCAAAACGAAATTTCCATTGTAATATGACTACCACTAGACGATTTTTAGTGAATATAAGTAATATTTTATAGATTTGACCTGTTTAGTATCCTTGTCGACTAACTAATTAGGTATATTCAGTGACTTTTCGTGATTATATGGCTCGATAGCATACATTTTTTTTTATAGCAAAGGAAAGATCTGGGTGTGAAGGGGTTAATCTCCACAAGCACATCCTTACAAATAGCAGTACAAATCTCTACGTTCCCAATCAATGACAGTACTTTCCTTACCAATAGAAGTACAAGTAATACAGACAACACTACGTCAAATACAAGTACCAATTCAACTCCCTGTTATATGAATCATGTGTAAATAAAGGCGTCTATTGAGTTATTAATAAACACACGGACACAACATTCTCTCTGGACCATTACAATAACTGGGACACGAGGGGGACTCAGAAAAATATAGCAGTAATTACACCCCGAGGCTCTTGATGACGCCACGGTGCACCAGGTGGCTGATTGGGTAATGAGGCGATGGATTCCTACACACCCACAGCCCTTGACCCACACCGAGCGTTGGTGGATGTGGGTGGCGGGGTGTGTGGGTGGATGAATGAGTGGGTGGATAGGTGGAGACACAAATGAATGAGTGGATGATAGAGGGTGGATGGAGAATGAAGAAGTAAAGTAAACAAAACGAAAGGGCGGAGGAAGAAATGAAGGGAGGGAGGGAGGATTGGATGATAGAAGTGGGTGGATGGAAGAATGAAGGAGAGGTAAAAAAAAAAAAGAAGAGGAAAAAATGAAGGCGTGAAGGAAGGATATGAGGTAGGAAAGAAAATGTGGAGAGACGATAGAAGGGATGGAGGAAGAAATGAAGGAAGGGTTGGAGGGAGGAAAGAAGGGGTTAAGAGACGATAGAAGGGATGGAGGGATGAATTAAGAAGTGGAGGGAGGAATGAAAGGTTGTAAGGCTTGGAAGGAGGAATGAAAGGTGGAAAGGAGTGACAAGGGAAGAATAGGAGTGGAAAGTGAAATAAAACGTTGGAGATCATTCAAAATCTATGAATGGAAGGATGTGGAGGAGAGAAAATGAAATAAAAAGATAAAAGTATAGAATTTCGAATAATCAGTTAAATAAAAAATAATTATTCTCTCTCTCTCTCTCTCTCTCTCTCTCTCTCTCTCTCTCTCTCTCTCTCTCTCTCTCTCTCTCTCTCTCTCGCTCTCTCTCTCTCTCTCTTGACCTGACCCTAACCTATACGTGTTGCAGGGTCGAGGTCATTACGGGGTCATGGAGGGGTCAAGACCTGCCAAAATCATAGTCACAGCCAATCGCAGAAGAGGTCATCCCGTAGAAGACATCCGACCTCTTGACCAAAGTAAGGACACCCTCTTATCTA
>JACEEZ010018991.1:195000-232500 GCA_016584305.1 Chionoecetes opilio
TATCTTCGTATCTAGCTTATCTTGCAGGGTTTAATATTGTGTCTAAAACATAGTAAAGTTAATAATGATAATAATAAATAGTCGTGCAGTTTTTGTGGATGTGTGGTTGGATGACTGAAGAAAAATTGCAGTAAAGAAAAATTCCTAAGTTGGGTTTATCATTTTAACCCCTTGAGTCCCAGAACGTAATTCCCAATGTACTTTGGGTATACCATAAGACGATTTTAATTAATATAAGCAATATTTTATAGATATGACCTGTTTAGTATCCTTGTCCACTAGCTAATTTGGTATATTAAGCTGCTTCTCCGAATTTCATGGCTAAAAACAGACAATTTGATATATTAATGGAAAGATCTGGGCGTGAAGGGGTTAAAGAGTGAGGGGAAGGAAGGGAGGAGGATGGAAAGAAGGGAGGAGGATGGAAAGGAAGGGGCGAGGGTAGATAATGAAGGGGAAATTGTGTCTTCTCTTCACCATGTCTTCATATCATAATCTCTTCCGTTTTGCTAGTTTTCCTCCTCCTCTCCCTCCTTTCATCCTTGGCGCGGGATGACCAAGACACTTAATATATCTCAATCTTAGGACTCTTTGTGTTGATTGTGGTCACGACTCTTTCTTCCCTTTCTTCCCTCCTTCCCTCCCTCTGCCCTTTCTTCCCTCCCTCTCTCCTTCCTTTCTTCCCTCTGCCCTTTCTTCCCTCTGCCCTTTCTTCCCTCCCTCTCTCCTTCCTTTCTTCCCTCTGCCCTTTCTTCCCTCTGCCCTTTCTTCCCTCCCTCTCTCCTTCCTTCCCTCTGCTCTTTCTTCTCTTTCTTCCCTCCCTCCCTCCCTCCCTCCCTCCCTCCTCTGCCCTTTCTTCCCTCCCTCTCTCCTTCCTTTCTTCCCTCTGCCCTTTCTTCCTCCCTCTCCTTCCTTTCTTCCCTCTGCCCTTTCTTCCTCCCTATCTCCTTCCTTTCTTCCCTCTGCCCTTTCTTCCCTCCCTCTCTCCTTCCTTTCTTCCCTCTGCCCTTTCTTCCCTCCCTCCCTCCCTCCCTCCCTCTGCCCTTTCTTCCCTCCCTCTCTCCTTCCTTCCTTCCCTCTGCTCTTTCTTCCCTTTCTTCCCTCCCTCCCTCCCTCCCTCTGCCCTTTCTTCCCTCCCTCCCTCTCACCCTACCTCCGCCCTTTCTGAATATCGGGTCTCTCCCCTCTGTCTATACTTCATTAGTTTCCTCCTCCTTCTCCTCCATCATTTCCTCATCTCTTGTATTTCCAGTTTCTCTAATTCCCCTCATTTCCCTCGCATTCCCCTCTCTCCTAGTATTCTCCAGCCTGTATCCTTCCTTCCCTCATTCATTCCTCAGCCTTACCTCATTTTCTCAACACCTTTCTCTTATTCCCCTCATTTCCGTTCCTTATTTCCCCTTTCCGTCCTCCACTTCCCCTCACTCCCCTCTTCCTCCCCACCACCGAGGCCCCGCCACATACGCCAATACAGATCATATTTCCCCTTTCCTGTTTCCCATAACTCGAATCAATCACGTTTCCCCTCTTTATCGTTATGAGACACCGCCTGTTCTCCCCTCATCCTCCCCTCCCATGTCCATTCCTTTCTTCCCCTTTTTCTTTTTCCCTACTATTTTGTCCCTGTCTTATGTCTCATCTCCCCTCTTCGTGTGTGAGGGGAAAATGAAGGACAGGAGGAAAAATGAAGAGAATAGAAGATTAGTGTGTGAACAGGTGAAAAACGGTGAATGAAAAGTTACTTGAGTTATTATCTCTCTCTCTCTCTCTCTCTCTCTCTCTCTCTCTCTCTCTCTCTCTCTCTCTCTCTCTCTCTCTCTCTCTCTCTCTCTCTTTCTTCTCGTGACTAGTTCCGTCAAATAAATCTTTCCTCCTTGGACAGTATCTCCGCCAATAAAATGGAAGACCCGGAGGAGGAGGAGGAGGAGGAGGAGAAGGAGGAGGAGGAGGAGGAGGAGGAGGAGGAGGAGGAGGAGGAGGGAGGCAAAAGGGAGAGAGAAGAATGAAAATGATAAATTAGGAGAGAGAAGGAGACACGCATCTTCTTTCCCTCTCTCTCTCCGTCCTCTCTCTCTCTCTCTCTCTCTCTCTCTCTCTCTCTCTCTCTCTCTCTCTCTCTCTCTCTCTCTCTCTCTCTTCTTCTTCTGTACCCCTCCTCCCATGCATTATTCAAAGGTTAATAAGAAAACCGAATACTGACAATGCATCTTATCGTTCCCGCGAGACACGCCAATACCGCTGCAGCCATCACAGAAAACGGCGGAGTATTTATTTTTAATGGCAGACTGTAGGAATCTTACGCCAGACTTCGATTGCATTTTTATCTTAGGAGGACAAGGAGAGAGTGAATCATGGGATATAGACACACACACACACACACCTCTCTCTCTCTCTCTCTCTCTCTCTCTCTCTCTCTCTCTCTCTCTCTCTCTCTCTCTCTCTCTAAGTCACGTTTCCTACCTCGCTAATGGAAAAAATAAAATCCAATCATGAATCTTGCAATATGTCCATCCTTTGCACTTTCCTCTTCTTCGTCCAGTCCTTATGCCTCCCTCCCTCCTCTCCCATCCCTCCCATCCCTCCCTCCCTTCCTTCCCATCCCTCCCATGCTCCCTGACCTCCCATCCTACCCTCCTCTCCCATCCTGCCTGCCGCTCATCTCTAAGGACTCCGCGTCATCTTTTTTGGCGTGGGTGCATCCTTTAATCTGCAGGACGTGTTTGTGACCATGTTGGACTGATCGAATGTCATCCCTCTCCTCTACTTCTTTCGTTCTCTCTCTCTCTCTCTCTCTCTCTCTCTCTCTCTCTCTCTCTCTCTCTCTCTCTCTCTCTCTCTCTCTCTCAAGGCAGGTCACGTGAAGGTGTGACATGCAGCTAAAGCAAAATGGGGTGAATTCGAAGGCAGTGAGGAAGAAGGGTCACTCACTTTCAACTTCCCGCGTTCCTTTCTACGTTCTATCTTCACCTCGAGTCCCTATTTCCCTCTCCTCCTCTGCCCTCTTCACCCTATTCAGCACTCCGTCTCCCTGCCTCATCTCCCTTTATTCCTCTCCTCATCTCCCTTTCTCAAGCCATGAAATAATTAGTAAACAACTAGAACATAGGAAAATGGTGAGGAGGAGGAGGGAAAGGAGAAGAGGAAGAAGGGAAAATAGGGAGAGGAGGAGGAGGCAAAGGAGAAGAGGAAGAAGGGAAATAGGACACAGGAGAGGAGGAGGAGGCAAAGGAGAAAAGGAAGAACGGAAAATAAGGAGAGGAGGAGGTAAAAGAGAAGAGGAAGAAGGGAAATAAGAGAACATGAGGACCAGTGTACAAATTGATGGATTAAGGTTGGCGTGGATGGAGGAGGATAGATAGAGGAAGAGGAAGAGGAGAAGGAAGAAGTACTTATATAGATACAGGAAGAGGAGGAAGAAGTACTTATATAGATACAGGAAGAGAAGGAAGAAGTACTTATATAGATACAGGAAGAGGAGGAAGAAGTACTTATATAGATACAGGAAGAGGAGGAAGAAGTACTTATATAGATACAGGAAGAGGAGAAGGAAGAAGTACTTATATAGATACAGGAAGAGAAGGAAGAAGTACTTATATAGATACAGGAAGAGAAGGAAGAAGTACTTATATAGATACAGGAAGAGAAGGAAGAAGTACTTATATAGATACAGGAAGAGAAGGAAGAAGTACTTATATAGATACAGGAAGAGAAGGAAGAAGTACTTATATAGATACAGGAAGAGGAGAAGGAAGAATATAGAGACAGGAAGAGGAGAAGGAAGAGTTTTAGAGACAGGAAGAGGGAAGGAAGAATATAGAACAAGGAAGAGGAGAAGGAAGAGTATAGAGACAGAAGAGGAGAAGGAAGAATATAGAGTACAGGAAGAGGAGGAAGGAAGTATATAGAACAGGAAGAGGAGAAGGAAGAGTATAGAGAAGAGGAGGAGAAGGAAGAGTATAGAGAACAGGAAGAGGAGAGGAAGAATATAGAGACAGGAAGAGGAGAAGGGAAGATTATAAAATACAGAAGGAAGGAAGAAGTAATATAGAGACAGGAAGAGGAGAAGGAAGAGTATAGAGACAGGAAGAGGAGAAGGAAGAGTATAGAGACAGGAAGAGGAGAAGGAAGAATATAGAGACAGGAAGAGGAGAAGGAAGAGTATAGAGACAGGAAGAGGAGAAGGAAGAATATAGAGACAGGAAGAGGAGAAGGAAGAGTATAGAGACAGGAAGAGAGAAGAAGATATGATACTGAAGAGGAGAAGGAGAAGAGATATATAGAGACAGGAAGGAGAAGGAAGAATATAACTGAAAGGAATGACAGGAAGAGACAGAAGGGAAGAAGATATATAGAACAGGAAGAGGAGAAGGAAGAATATAGAGACAGAAGAGGAGAAGGAAGAATATAGAGACAGGAAGAGGAGAAGAGAAGAAGTAATATAGATACAGGAAGAGAGGGAAGGAAGAATATATAGACAGGAAGGAGGAGAAGGAAGAAGTAAGATAATATAGAACAGGAAGAGGAGAAGGAAGAGTATAGAGACAGGAAGAGAGAAGGAAGAATATAGAGACAGGAAGAGGAGAAGGAAGAATATAGAGACAGGAAGAGGAGAAGGAGGAAGCACTTAACCTTGTGGAGTACAAATGACGGGACCCAGGTGACAGTATAACAGGAGTAGGGGGAGTTAAGAGCCAGTAACAGATGTCCAAGGAGTCGCCGAGACAGGGGAGCTATGTGGCCTAAATGGAGCATAGCCAGGCGGTCCAACAGAGCGTGACACAACCGTCCGTCTCCTGGCCACCACACCGCCCCGCCACCTGCTGTCTTGCGGTAACTTACTACTTAGTCATACTTCGTCACCCCTCCCCCGCCGTTCCCTCTATCCCTAACCTCCCTCTGGTATGGAAATCAGCACCCACTCACCTATCTAGACTGGTACATTTCCCCCTTTTTGGCATGAAATCAATCAATCACCATCAATCAATCTATCCATCTACACACATACACATGATTGCTGCGGGTACGAATTATTGGATGTCGTGATGTATTTACTATACTCGCCGCACGTTAAGTTGGCGAAAATGGGGTCCCTTCACTCCCCCCCCCCCCCCCCCAACACCTCAGCCAATCCCGTGCGTTTGGAAGGGGGGAGTGAGGGGGCCCAATTTTCGCCACCTTAACGAGCGAGGCGAGGAGTAAACAATCTCGCTCGCTCTTTCCTTTCTTCTCCTCCCTTCTTAAATGTTGGATAGATATGTCTAGCGCCCTCCTCAGCGATCCCTGTGGTATGAGCAACAGTACGTCAACGCTAATCTTGACGAATGAATATTTATTTTGCATACATAAAAATTTACCTAAGTGGGTATTCATGATTGCTGATAAATTAAACTATAAGTACACACGCCACTTAAACCCCTTCAAGCCCAGATCTGTCCACTAATATATAAAATCGTCTGTTATTAGCCATTCAATTACGAAAAGTAGCTTAATATACGAAATTAGTTAATGGACAGGGAAATTAAATAGGTCATATCTATAAAATCTTGCTTATATTCACAAAAATCGTCTTATGGTATACCCAAATTACAATGGAAATTACGTTCTGAGTTTCAAAAGGTTACAAAAACACTCAGACATCGTAATATACTGCGTGGAAAACAACGGAAAAACTAACAAAACTTTTAATTAGGTCTCGTAACCAATTAACCATTCAGAAACCCTGGCCGATTTAGATGTTTTAGAGATTCTGTGGTCATTTAACACGGTCGTAACGCTTCACTAGTCATTGAAGGACCACCACCAATACGACCAAACCACCAATCATACACGGGACGCATACTGCCGTTCTCTGGAATAGTATGTGGTATGGGGATTTCTGGAGCCAATCACCGATGTCCAAGCTCGTGAGCCATAAATACAAACAATAAGAACCTATAGACTTGACTGCAAACACCACTCTCTCTCTCTGCATTATGAGACCTTAACCCCTTCACGCCCACATCTTTCCTTTGCTATAAAAAATTGTACGTTGTCGAGCCATAAAATAACGAAAAGTAACTGAATATACCAAATATGTTAGTCGACAAGGATACTAAATATGTCATATCTATAAAATATTGCTTATATTCAGTAAAAATCGTTTAATGTTAGCCAAATTACAATGGAAATTACGTTCTGGGCTCAAGGGGTTAATAACTGTCTACACAAAAGTAAACCAAACAAGGCGCGGGGACGTTGTACAGGCATTATCAAATCAGGTTCACATGCACGCTAGGCCATGGAAATACTCGACCCCTATAGGCACACGGGGGGAGAAGAGGGGGGGTTTAAGGACGATGGAGGGAGGGGTTGAAGAGGGGGGAGGGGGAGGAGGTAGGGTTAAGGATGAAGGAGGAAGGCTGATGTGGTGTTTATTTTGTGCCCCGAAAAATAAATGATAATAATATACAGTAGGTCTAAGCTTAAATTCGTCAGGTATTTGCAAGCTTAACACATGCAGATCTATGTATTATTATCAGTATTAATTATTATTATTATTATTATTATTACTCTTACTATCATTACTGTCATTTTCATTATTACAATTATCATTATCAATATCCAAGTCGCCCTTTGCTTATGAGTTATGTTGTACCATCTTAACTGTACTTCATAATACGGCCATACAATTATTGTCATACTGATTATAATTTTAAAACGTAAACAAACGCATACGCACACACACACACACACACACACACACACACACACACACACACACACACACACACACACACACACACACACACACACACACACACACACACACACGTACACGCACACATGCACAAGCACACACACACGTACACGCACACATGCACAAACACACACACACCTACACGCACACATGCACAAACACACACACACACCTACACGTACAAACACACACACGTACACGCACACATGCACAAACACACACACGTACACGCACACATGCACAAACACACACACACGTACACGCACACATGCACAAACACACACATAAAGAGTAAGAAGTCAACAAGCCTAACATCTGTTCCAAGGATAACTATTATAAGTATGTGGTTCTCTATTTATCATATCTAATGTGAAAACCACATTCTGAAGATATAAAGCGAAAATTTTAGAAGTAGTAGTAGTAGTAGTAGTGATAGTAGTAGTAGTAGTCAGTAGTTAGTAGTAGTAGTAGTAGTAGTAGTAGTAGTGATAGTAGTAGTAGTAGTAGTAGTAGTAGTAGTAGTAGTAGTAGTAGTAGTAGTAGTAGTGGTAGTAGTAGTAGTGGTAGTATAAGTAGTAGGATGAGGAAGAGGATTAATACCTCAATACCAGAAACAACAAATAAACAATGTCTATTCGAAAATCAAGACACACACACACACACTCACACACACACACACACACACTCACACACACACACACACTCACACTGGGGACGGGGAGGCATCAGTTGATAATAAGAGCACCTCGCATTTACCATGAGAACTATACGAGGGCGGCGGGGCGAGGGAGTCAGGGGAAACGTGCCTCCGCCTCGCCTTCTGTTTCTCGACGCAACTTTTTAAGAGGCAGCGTGCAAGGCAGGAGCGACGGCCCGACCCACGCTCAACTTGCAGAGAAGAGTCAACTTTTTAATGGTGAACTCCTGCCTCCACGTATCCTCATGACATCAGGGAGTCTGACCTCGTTAGGCTCCTGTTGACCGGGGACCGAGGAAGGGAAGGGTTAGCAGGAAGGGAAGATGGTTAGGGGTAGCAGGAGGCTTTTAGGGAAGAGGAGGTTTTGTGTTCAGGACGATTCCATTTGCGAGAGGAAAAAGGAAATGATTGTGGAAGGTCGAGTGGTGAAGGAGTTTTGAATGAATGAGTTTTGATGATGATGATGATGATTGTGATTGTGATGATGATGATGATGATGCTTATTCGATGTTACTATTTCCATTTTTGTAATGTTAATGGTATATTATTATTATTATTGTTATTATTCTCATTATTAGCAGTAAAGGTAGTAGTAGTAGTAGTAATAGTAGCAGTAGTAGTAGAGTTAGAAGAAGAAGAAATAGTAGTAGTAGTAATAGAAGTAGTAGTAGAAGTACTAGTAATAGTAGCAGTAGTAGTGAAGCAGTAACGTGTGGTGATAGTATTGATCTTAGTAGTAGTAGTAGTAGTAGTAGTAGTAGTAGTAGTAGTAGTAGTAGTAGTAGTAGTAGTAGCAGTAGCAGCAGTAGTAGTAGTAGTAGTAGTAGTAGTAGTAGTAGTAGTAGTAGTAGTAGTAGTAGTAGTAGTAGTAGTAGTAGTAGTAGTAGTAGAGTAGTAGAGTAGTTAGTAGTCAAGCAGCAGCAGCAGCAGAAGAGATAGTAGTAGTAGTAGTAGTAGTAGTAGTAGTAGTAGTAGTAGTAGTAGTAGTAGTAGTAGTAGTAGTAGTAGCAGTAGTAGTAGTAGTAGTAGTAATAGAAGAAGAAGCAGCAGTAGAAACAATTACACCTGTTTTTCATTCTTCCCAATTGAGAAGAAATCTTACCAGATTTAGAAATCTTACAGTTTACATTTTGACAGATTTTCTTTTTAAATATAATTAAATCTAATTATATTTTTCAATGAAATATACACTAATACACCACACTTGGACGCGAGCGCAACTATTCGGATGATTTTCCTCATTAAACAAGTCTTTAATAGAATGACGGTGGAATTGTGGAACCCTATACATATAAACATATACTCGTTTATACATACATACAGGTCACCAAGTGATGACATGAGTTAGTTACTTTTTAAAGGTGCCAATGTATATTCTTACTCTAGTAAATAAAAGAAAACATGAAGTATAATGTTTTTAAGCACTTCAAATGGTTTCCTACAGCACACTAACATCGCTTTTGCTTTGAATTCATTGACTTGTTGTATTCTGTATTACTTCCCTTCACTACAAGTCCTACTAACAATAACTAAAAGACCTGGTAGAATACTGGACACCCCCCCCACCCCCCCCCACACACACACACACATACAATACTTATAAACAGGTCCAGAGCGGCAAACATATACACGCCTGACCTGGCTTCCCTAGGCACAATTTACGCTTTAGTACAGTCGATTTCCACTTATATATCCTCATTGCTACACCCTATGTCATCACGCCCACCATCTCAACCCCACCTACCATGCAATCTTTATATCTGCATCCTTCACATCTACCCAAAAATAATCGTAACGTCCAGTATTTTCATCATATCAACTTAACTTTGACGCTAGGACACCCTTCATTTCATTAATACATTCACAATACCAATGAATAGATTGTCCCCTGATAGCTTCCAGCTGCACCGTAACACACACTAACACCCTGCATACTTCCACCCTCATCCACACCTAACATTAACCCCTTGAGACCCAGAGCGTAATTTCCATTGTAATTTGGGTACCATTAGACGCTTTTTAGTTAATATAAGCAATATTTTATAGATATGACCTGTTTAGTATCCTTATCGACTAGCTTCTCTGGTATATTAAGTCCCTTTTCGTAATTTTAGGGCTAACAATAGACAATTTTATAGCAAAGCAAAGATCTGGGTGTGAAGGAGTTAATCCTACCACCCTATTGTCCACCATCCTAACCTCCCCCTCCTCATGCAAATATTAATCTCCTCATCCCCATCACTGCTTCACATCCCTTACAGTGGCGCAATGCTGTGTTTTATGGTGTATATTATTGGTATTATTACGTCACATTTCCCTTGTAACTTTCACTACGTAAAGGCATCTACGCTTTAGCTGAAACCTGTAATGTATTTTATAATATCTTAGATGGTCCAAAAGCAACTCGAGTACAAGGCATCTGGCATTAACCCCTTCGCACCCAGATATTTCCTTTGCTATAAAAAATTGTATATGGTCGAACAAAAACTACTCTATACAGTAGTCTTTGGGTCGAACCATAAAATTTCGAAAAGTAACTGAATATACCAAATTAGTTAATCGAAAAGGATACCAAACAGGTCATGTTTATAAAATATTGCTTAAATTCACTAAAAAGCGTCTAATGGTAGCCAAATTGCAATGGAAATTACGTTCTGGGCCTCATGGGGTTAAGAACATGTAATTCCTACTCATCTTACGTTAAACGACGTTATTATATAAGCATTATCTGGATTACAAAACCAATACCTCTGGTTTTCGCAGCACATTGAAAACCACTGTATAAGCTGCCAATTGACTTATACTATACCGCTTTTATTCATCCCTTCCCTCCCTTCTTCCTTCCAAATATTACATCTTTCTTTCTCTTTTAACTTAAATATATAAATAAATATCTCTCTATCTATCTATCAGTATCTATCTATCTTTTTATTCTATCTCTTATTTATTTCCATCATCTAAACCCACCCCAACGTAAGACAGTAGGTTAACATAAGAGCGTGCTAATATGAATGACCACAGCCATGTACCACCATGTAGCCTAAAAAGCTACGTAGACTTCCACAATGAATCAGTTCCATATATTTCTTGTGATGAAAAGAAACCGCTAATCACGATTCATTAACTGCACGATGCTACAATTTACTATTTACAAGAAAAAACAATCACCAAAAGACCCGAAAATCAAGCTGGATATTTTTGTTTTGTATTTGTTGATATGTTTCCTTTCTTGTGCACTCGCCCCTGCTCCTCTAGACACACTGGATTACTCAACATTCGCTTTATTTACAGTAACCACCATGTGTAGGTCTCACGGCCTGTTGTAGCTTCCTTATTTATGTTCATATTAAAAAGAAGCCTGCTAGACCTCAGAAAGTTATAGTTACCCATAACATTTATTTTCTGTCAGCGTCCGAGTGAACGTACTCTAAAGTTGTATGGGAGACACTTATATATGCAACTACTTCTCTTACGCTGCATTTTCAAGTTCATCTCTTCAGTAAAAATAACGGGTATTATATGCACATTATTATTTAATCAATCACATTATCAGAATGTAAACTCAACCAAATATAAAGGCGTTTTCTGCGGGGATCCTGATTGCAACCGAAAAATTTTCGGTTGCTCAAATTTCGATCCCTGTTCAACCATCTAGGGAAGATGATTGGCCCGACCCGCAAACATTTGTTGTTGTTGTTGTGACCGTTTGCAACCGAAACTTTTCCGGTTACAGCCAAAAATCACCCGCAGAAAACGCCTTAAGTATGGCGATAATGAAACTGCGACATAGATGAGATACCAAAGAAAACATCGACTTTTACCCATCACAACATGGGTAGTACCCATATATATATATATATATATATATATATATATATATATATATATATATATATATATATATATATATATATATATATAATATATATATATATATATATATATATATATATATATATATATATATATATATATAAAATATATATATATATATATATATATATATATATATATATATATATATATATATATATATATATATATATAATACATATATATATATATATATATATATATATATATATATATATATATATATATATATATATATATATATTATATATATATATATATATATATATATATATATATTTGTTATTGTTTTCATTTTTTTATTAAATTTGTTTTTTTTTTCATTTTACAGATTTTCACATTTTTATTTAAGATTTTTTTAAAAAAAATAATTTTATATTTCTTAATTTTTTTTATTAAAAGATTTTTTTTTTTTTTTTTTACATTTTTTTTCTTCATATTTTTCGTTTTTTGCATTTTTTTATATTTATATTTTTTTGTGTGTATTTTTTTTTATTTTCTTTTATTTTTTTTATTTTCCCCTTCCCCCCTGCGTGACATCAGTAGCCCCACCATAGCCAGGTCGCCAGTAATACCCGGTAAACAAGGTCGCGTTTCTTGAATCAACTAACAATTACAACCTCTCGATTATTTTTGTATATTTACTACTGTAAGTATATCAGCAAGGTTAGGTGTGGTGCTTCCCTGCCTTGTGCGGCTGAAACGTGACCAACAAAGCCGTAAAACATGAAGCAGGAAAATCTACCACGCCAATATCAAAGAATTGGGCAGTTTTACTATTAAATTTCTTTGAACACTTATCCGGGATCTGAAATCATCATTCAACAATGCATTAACCCCTTGAGGCCCAGAACGTGATTTCCATTGTGATTTGGGTACCATTATACAATTTTTAATGAATATAAGCAATATTTTATAGCTATGACCTGTTTAGTATCCTTGGCCACTAGCTAATTTGGCATATTAAGTGACTTTTCGTAATTTTATGGGTAACAACAGACGATTTCATATAGCAAAGGAAAGATCTGGGCGTGAAGGGGTTAACATTTAATCATGCATTACAATACAATGGCTAGGAATTCAAATACTTACATACCTTATTTTCACAAGATGTAAAGTAGACGGATGATCTACTTTGCTGGTGGTGGTGGTGGTGGTGGTGGTGCTGGTTGTGGTGGTGGTGGTGTGGTGGTGGTGATGGTGGTGGTGGTGGTTGCAGACGGGGCCACACACACGCCAAAACGCCTCATGCAAGCAGAGCGGGGGTTGTGGCAGCCGGTGTAGCCGTAGCTGACATGTTCACGCACGTCAGCCACGACTACCTCAGGCCACCCTACCTTCCGACAGTGCCCCGTGTTACGTCTTGGCGTGGTGGTGGTGGTGGTGATGTCACAATGGAACGTCACTTCACGATTACTAAAACTGTTTTCGATTTCGAGAGTTACACTTACAAAAAACAACTGTCCCATCAGCTTATTGCCAGATTTTCATTTCCTGAAAGAAAAGTATCTAAATTACAAAATGGTTTTTATTATGCGATGCTTATTTAACGTCGGTGATTTACGTGAAATCAATCTTTACAACATTATAAAAATTATCAGCTGGTGTATTTAACTGGATATACTTAATTACGGGAGGAGTTTCGATACGCCCCAGGAATCAAAAGTGGCCTTCACTTTAACCCCTTGAGACCCAGAACGTAATTTCCATTGTAATCTGGGTACCATTAGACGGTTTTAATGAATATAAGCAATAATTTTATAGCTATGACCTGTTTAGTATCCTTGTCCACTAGTTAATTTGGTATATTTAGTTACTTTTCATAATTTCATGGCTAACAACAGACGGTTTTATATAGCAATGGAAAGACCTGGGCGTGAAGGAGTTAAGAGCTCTTCTACTACATTTTTTTCGGGGACAGCGATATATTTTTCTTTCATTGGCTGGTTAATGATAAAATAAACACACTTAGGAAAATAACTGAGAATTTGGGAAACACTCCATTTCAAAACGAGTCCTAATCGCTTTATATAGGAATGGATGTACTGTGCGTATAACAAAACGACAGAGAGAGAGAGAGAGAGAGAGAGAGAGAGAGAGAGAGAGAGAGAGAGAGAGAGAGAGAGAGAGAGAGAGAGAGAGAGAGAGAGAAGAGAAAAAATCAGTAAGCAGCAAGTAACGCGCCCAGTCTATGCAAGAAGCCTCGTAGTGTCGCGAACATACCGCCACAAAGGTAATAATTCAGTGTACACAAATTAAAATCACTGTTTGCCTCCGCTCCCGCAGATGTGCCACCGCCGCGCCTGACGGAGACCGCCCACCACCCGCACCCTCACAGCGACTACCTCGTCAACTACCCCGGCGCCAGGCTGAGGGTGGCCGCCCCCCGCCCCTCACACCTCACGCCGCACGAGTAAGCTCCTCACACACATCCTAGACTTCCACTCCCTCTGATAACCTCCTCACACATACTATAACAGCGTCTCTTTGTTATAATACTTCATAGAATACTAGTGTCTTTCGTTATAAGAACGTAAGAAAATAAGGAAGCTACAAGAGGCCGTGAGACCTACACGAGGTAGTTCCTGTTACTTAACACTACCTACATCCACCTTTCATCCCCATCCATGAATTTATCTAGCCTCCCTTTAAAGCTCTCTAATGACTTCGCACTAACTACCTGTCTACTGTCTTATCTATAGCCTTGTTGCGTTTCGACTGTCCCCACGCAAAGTTAGTCTTACCGAGGCTGCCAATAAGTACACACATAGCAATGAAGGAAACGCGCTATGATTATGATGTGAAAGACGTCAAGATCACTCCTCCGCTCTCTCTCTCTGTCTCTCATTATCGCTTCATTATACAACCACAAGACAATCTTTATGGGTATACTACACAATATGGCACTAGTACTTACTTAATACTACACAATATGGCACTAGTACTTACTTAATACTACACAATATGGCACTAGTACTTACTTAATACTACACAATATGGCACTAGTACTTACCTAATCAAGTCCAGCGTCACGGCGTCACACAAGGAGGAAGCAGCGAGACGCCCCCACGCCCGCGGTGAGTCGGGAACCACCTCACAGTGACACAGGGCAACCTCCCCGCCGGCTACTAAGCAAGGAGTACCTGTGCTTGGTAGGTCATGCGCAGTAACCACACGCCGTTCATTACCACCTCTTTCCTTTTTTCACCCCCCTTGATACCCCATGCTCTTGATTTGCGGTGTCTCCAGCAAAGGTGTCGCCTGTAGTTTCAGTTTCGTTTATATTTATGTAGCAAACTTTATTCAGTCAGATTGATAGACCTCTACAGTTAAGTAATACAATAGTCACAGATGGTAATAGTTCATGGATTGGAGAACAACTGTCTCCTGGTTTACATGTATCGCAAAATTTACATCTCGTATAAAAAACTCAGATTTCCAGACTCTTACATACAATATCTCCGTCTCACAAGGACATAAGTGCAGGTACAAAGAACACGCATACCAGGGAATAACCAGGACTGTTATAGGAATTAATGTCAGTGTGTGGGGATGAAGGCCGGCAAATATATACAAGCAAACTAGGATTATTATTACGTTGATGTTTTCCCAGGATGCACGCGGGTGTCGACAGGAGGGACGAGCCACACTCCATCCAGTTCGGGTCCTCCAGCCTCTCCACCAGCACCTACCACCACCACCCAGGCCGCCACAGGTCAGCCACGAATCATCTTACTGCTATATAGAAGTAGAAACTATAGGGGAAAATAAAATACAGGGATATATGTTGGCTGGTTGATGATATGACGTTCATGCTCGCAGGGTTGAAGAGCTCGGTGCAGGTGGCGGTGCGGGTGGCGGTCACGTGATCCCCAGGGAGCCAATCAACTACTACCGCGTCGGCAAACCTTCGTCGACTCCCGCAACCCACCCGCAGCCAACTCCGAAGGCCCGCACACGCCCTGCCGAAGCGCTGCCACCTCCTGTAGTCTCGCAGGACACCATACGTCCTCTCCACCCTCACACACGGGCCCCTCCTTCCCCCCAACTATCATATCCACCCCTACAGCAGCACCAGAGACCACTGGCACCAGATTCTCCCCTATTCCGCCCATCCAAGCTCCTGCCCCCCACTCGCCACCCCACCACAACCACCGTCCCCACCACCACGAATCCCTACACTCATCCTAGGTTAGACCCATGTAACGCATTGATCTAAACACCTATCCCTGTATGTAATATAAAGAGTTTATCTATATTTTCTGTTTTTCTAGGGAGGCGCAGGGCATCATTCACTCAAACAGAAGCCGAACTATACCTCGCCGCCCATCCTCACCTCGTTCACCCATCATTCCGCCCCGCCCACGCAGCCCCTCGCCCCTGCCCTCCCCTGTGCGGCGAGGACAGGTTGTTAACGCTCCCAACCCGGTCCTTACAGGTATTACTGCTAACGTTGTTCACTTGTTACGTGATTATAACTGAGAAAACTCACATAAGGTAACAGTGGTATTTGATAGCTGTAACCAATATGTTGAGAAAGGCAATGAATGATAGGTTACGGCTGGTCCATAACACTAATCATGAGTGCACAGGTTTTCGTCTCCCTTATCTCTTCCTCACACCTCTCTCCGTCCCTCTAAACTTCCACTCTTGTACGCCTCTAACTTTCCTTTCTTCGTCAATGCTATCTAACTGCCTCATTAACTGTAACTTCCAATTGTTTCTACAGTTCATTCAGGTCTGGCCTCAGGGGACGACGCCACAGCCTCGCTCACCCCCTTGGCGAACCTTAGCAAGTTCGGCGTGAGACCTGAGATCGGCCACCGGGCGGGGGGCGTCAGCAGGGGGCGTGATCCCCCTCCTCGGCCGTTCAGAAGACCTGGTGAGCAGCGATTATGTTTTCATCTCAAAGCCTATCGTGACACACACCTAAAAATGCCATCCACACAACATTCGCGCAATAATACACACACATGATAAACAAATGTAAGGAAATACTCTGTCTATGTTATTAAACTGGTCATTATACCCCTTCACGCCCAGATCTTTCCTTTGCTATAATATCATCTGTTAACCATAAAATTACGAAAAGTGACTGAATATACCAAATTAACTAGTGGACAAGGATACTAAACAGGTCATACCTATAAAATATTGCTTACAGTCACTAAAAATCATCTAATGGTACCCAAATTACAATGGAAATTACGTTCTAGGCCTCAAGGGGTTAATACTGACCATACATGCATCCGTCTTGTGTGTGTGTGTGTGTGTGTGTGTGATATGCCTGCCTTGCCTCCAGCCGGGCGGATCACGAGGCCTGCAGGACCCCGCTACACCTTCATGTCGGGTGAGGTGTACAAGCCGGCGCCCCTCCTACCCCACCCACAAAAACCCTTCTTCAGGTAGGTGTTCGCCGCCCTAACGCTGACGCACCACCAAATCCAATGCCTCGTGTCCACTAAACAGTTAAAATAATGCTACTCACTACTTAATGCATCATAAATGTCTCTATAATTGGCTATATACACTAATTTTTTGTAAGGTTTTGAAGCTTTTGTATTGTCAAGTGCCCTACTGCCATCACTAGTACTATTTCTGCTACTTCTACCACTACTACCACCACTACTACTACCGCTACTGCTACCACTACTGATACCGCTACTGTCAGTTATACCACTACTACTACCACTACTACTACTACTACCGCTACTACTACCACTACTACCGCTACTAACAGCCTCGGTGCCCTGTTGCAGGATCACCACACGCAGGCCGCTCGGTCAGGAGTTAGGCGTCATTCCTTACAAAGAAACTTACTCCACCTTCGAGCCCAAGTGAGTATAAGGGAGGAAAGAAAGGGATTCATGATTTCACCACAACTACTTCTGTTCTCTCCTTTCTATTCCAATTACCACTACAATGACGACCACTACCTCACCACTAATTACATCACCTACATGCAATTGTCCAATATATTGTTCTTATATATTGTGAAGTTACTGCTTGTTATTACTTTAACTAGTGTAGCTATGTACAAAAGTATGAAAAATGTGACAACCAGCCCCGGTCTCCTCTACTGCCACTGCCACTAATGATAACAATAACAACAACTTCCCTTACTCCTCCTTGTCCTCCTCACCCCATCCTCTCTCTCTCTCTCTCAGGTACGTGAAGGACACCATAGCCGAGATGGAGTTTGAGCCCAAGACCATGCCAGCGCCGCCCCCGCCCATCGCGCAGCCCGCCGTCCACTGGTTCCTCATGCCCGTGCAGGGGTGGTTCGTGCTCTCCATCATCCTGGCGGCCTTGGTGGTGGTGCTGGGTGTTGGCAGCGCCTTACTCTACTCCACCCTCAGGAAGCAGAAGAGGAAGGTGAGGGGCCTATAGTATCTCTATTTTCCTCTTTATTCTTCTCTATAGTCTCTTCTAACTCCTCCTCCATTTCTTCTCCAACTCTTCTTCTCCTCTAGCGTCCTCCTCTCCTCCTCCATTGTCTATTTCCAATTTTCCATCGCTGTATACATGATTGTGAAATACTACATAAGTCTAACTCCATTCCCTATCTGTGGTCCGTCGTTACAGATGAAGCGGCTGACGGGAGGGTCTGCGGTGGTGCTGCAATCGTGCTGCGACCCCGTCAAGCATGAGACGTGTGGCTGCCGCGCACTCACCCCGCTGGTGCGCTCCCACACCCTGCTCTCCCGCGCCTCGATCATGACCTCCCGCGCCTCCCAGCGATCCCTACGTTCCCTGTCCCTGCCTCGACACCAGGTTACCGCTGCCTCCCCGCCCCAGGTGTGTGTGTGTGTGTGTGTGTGTGTGTGTGCGTGTGCGTGTGCGTGCGTGTGTGCGTGCGTGCGAGAGAGAGAGAGAGAGAGAGAGAGAGAGAGAGAGAGAGGAGAGAGAGGAGAGAGAGAGAGAGAGAGAGAGCGGGAATCCTGACGCGATGTGCATTGCAGGGGCGGTCTGGCGGGGCTTTGAGGTCGCTGCCAACGCCTAACCAGCACGAGAAGGAGCGAGACACGGCCTTCGACTCCATCACCACCACCAACACCCAGGTACTGACACACACACACACATGAATGAATGAATAAGATAGAAAAGTAAATTAACAAATGAAAAATAGATCATTCAAATAATTACTACTACTACTATGTAATAATGATGATAATCAAGACACGTCCTATCTGTGTTATGGAGTTGCATGACCCAACGTCTCAATCATTAAATTTTCCTTCGTTACTGATCCTTGCATGCCACCGAGTCCTTATGGTAATACCTTCCGTAATATTTACTGTTATACCTTTATACTCCCGCAGCTGGAGGTCGAGGACACGCCGCCTCCGCTAGCGCCCAAGAAAGCCTCCTTGACGGGCCTTCAGGATGGCAAGGGTGGAGGGCGGGACAGCAGGATGGGCTACGAGGGCAAGACCCTTGGCAGGGACGGCAGGATGGTGGCGTTCGAGGGGCGTCACGGGGGCGGCGGCCACCCGGGCGATGGCTACGGCCGGGGCGGTGGTCAACAGCGCCACTGCATGCCCTCAGACGTGCAGCTGACCACCATCTACCCTCCGCCACGACGCTTCGAGCTGTAGCGGGACGCCAGCCACGTGTAGGTTGTGGGGGCGGCGGTGACTGTGACCCTGGAGACGCCGGACAGAGACGGACAGGGCCCAAGACAGCCCCTCATCGGGATGGTTCTCCTCTAAGAACCTTCGCAGTGTTGCTGACAATCGCTAAGCACATCGTAATAATCGTCTGTGTTCGAAGTCTTGCCCAACGCCCATGATGGAAGCACATTAGTATTTCTCCTCGGCTTCGCTTCGGTGCTTCAGAGTAGAGTCGTGGTCTTACAAGTTTTGTTCGGCAGTACGTGTTGGTATCCTCATAAAAGGCTGCCTGCGAATCATTTGCTTTAAAGATGAAGGAGAGATTTTCTGTAAGACCGGTCCCATCTGTGCTTCCTCAAGGGTCAGGCGAGTGACTGCCTTGCATCTTATCGCCTTGAGACACAATCCTCCTGACGGGGCCCAGTCGTGCAGGGAGTCGCAGTCCCTGTCCGTCCTGCCTCCGGCCTGCGTGTCGTCCTCCACCGGCTGGATTGACGGCCATGGCACACATCCCCCCTTCCGCCCCCTCAGCCTAGCGTGGCGCGATCCGCCGCCAACCGGACTTACCCAACACAATCATCCTTATATCATATACACACACATATCCTTTTCCCGTGAGTTGAATTATTACTTGATGACTGCAACGTGAAGTGAATAAAAGAGTACTCTAACTACATAACAAACACATCCCTTACGGTTTGCAAATAACTGCATTAAAAACCTCTCAATCTCCTATACAGTAAATATATATTCTGTGGAAAGTTACAAGTGAACACACATATACATTAATTAAATATTTAATATAAAGGCGAGACTGTTGAGGGTTTATGCTTTAAATAGGGTGCGCCATGGTGCGCCGCGCCTGACACTCAACATGCAGCCGCGGCGAGGCCCTCGGGATGGAGGAGTGACGTTGGAGGGCATGGCTCACAGCCCGTACGTTCGTTTCGCCAAACAATGAAGACGCGAGCTTCTCCCGGCAGTGTTCGTCCTCCAGCCGCCGGTAAGCGAGGCCACACCAATGACGCCTCACAAATGTCTGAAAGACTCTTATGTTTATCGTGATGAGGAAATGATGCCACCGAATATTCCTCGGCGGCTGGCATGGCACGTAGGAGTACGACCAAGGCAGTGAAACACCAACCAACACTGTACATGTTCATTATATTAATTCACAGTATACAAACTACAGAGGACTTAAGGATACTGTAAAATGGAGGACTTGTCAGGCTCCGCGGGGGAGTGTGACCCCCTTACTCTTACTCCCAGCCTGCCACAACCCACACACAGGCCGCGCACTGAATTGATCGGAATGCTGAAATAACAGTTACTCTTCCTCCTCCTTGTCGCAACACACAGCTCAAGGACAAGAGATAATACTGTGCTGACACCGCCAAGCCGCTGCTGCTCTGCCACTCACTGAGCCACAATTACATTGGAGAGCTTAAGTGAGCCTCAGCGCGCCTCGCTCTACTCCCCCACCACACACTATACACTCGTGCCCTATGACCTCTGATGGCTGGCACATTTCCTCCTTTTTGGTATTTATCAATCAATCACACACTACACTCACTTGGATCCCAAAACTACATCTAGTGGCTTGATACTCCCGTATATATACATATATAATATATATATATATATATATATATATATATATATATATATATATATATATATATTATATATATATATATATATATATATATATATGTATATATATATATATATATATTATATATATATATATATATATATATATATATATATGCCAGCGTGAGTGTAATCACCTATGATATGGTCTGCAACACTTTCAATCATAACGTCATAATCATAATATTTGTGCAATGATATCTCTATAAAACTTTAAACTGTACACATGAACGCTTGATAACCACCTTCTGAGGTATTTGCAACATGCATTTACTTTATGTACCAACAACAACACTATATTAGGGCTACAGGTACAGGACACACACACACGGGGCACACAGCGGGGCGGTGCAGTGCCTGCCCTTCAAACACCCACCACGCCGCCGCTCTATAATTATAATTATTGTCGCACTTTTACGGGTGAAAAACAAGGCTGCCGAAGATGGACGCTGAGTGAACACAACAGACAAATGACACAATTATATAAAACAACATAATCAACTATTCAGCTTCCATCCTACTGTAAAGGGTCTGATGGCAAACAAGTACACACATACTACATACATACATACATACATGATATATACTAGCACACAATGACTTCTAGCAGCTCGGCGGGAGGTACATCTACAAGAAGGTGTACTACAAGGCGAGTCTTTGGGCGATGACCTGGAAGCGCTCCTTGGTGAGGTTCATGACGTCCAACGACAGCTCCTCCACCGTGGTGTAGCGCACGTTGCTGAAGCTGAACAGGTCCTGGAGCAGTCCCACGATCTGGTCCTGCGCGGCGCAAGGCTCAATCAGTAAAAGTGTGTGTGTGTGTGTGTGGTGTGTGTGTGTGAACTGGATCCTGATACTGTGCTTAGGGAGGACACAGTGAGCTGAAAGTGTTTGTAGCGAGGACACAGTGAGCTGAAAGTGTATGTAGCGAGGACACAGTGAGCTGAAAGTGTTTGTAGCGAGGACACAGTGAGCTGAAAGTGTTTGTAGCGAGGACACAGTGAGCTGAAAGTGTTTGTAGCGAGGACAACAGTGGGGGCTGAAAGTGTTTGTAGCGAGGACACAGTGAGCTGAAAGTGTTTGTAGCGAGGACACAGTGAGCTGAAAGTGTTTGTAGCGAGGACACAGTGAGCTGAAAGTGTTTGTAGCGAGGACACAGTGAGCTGAAAGTGTTTGTAGCGAGGACACAGTGAGCTGAAAGTGTTTGTAGCGAAGACACAGTGAGCTGAAAGTGTATGTCGCGAGGACACAGTGAGCTGAAAGTGTCTCGGGTCTCGTCAAGGGTCAGTCAGTAAACGGGAGTGTGTGTGTGAACTGAATCCTGATATCCTACTTATACTGACCGAACTGAATCTTGAATCCTGTGAACTGAATCCTGATGTCCTCCTTACAGTGTGTGTATATAGAGAGGACCCAGTGAGCTGCAAGTGTCTGGGGATGGTGTGTGCTGAAGACCCGCTGTTTCCTCCTGTTACCAATGTTATGTAAGTGAAGCTGTGTGATGCAGATTAATCCATTACACCAAAACTTTCCCTTAACGATAATATATTGAATACCATAAAATATATGTTGACAGTGTTCTGAACGCAAAGTGTGTTTATCATTGTAATAAACTGGTTAATCATACAATGCAATTTTTAGTTAAGCTTGCAGTTATATTAAGAGACTTCTTGGCAGAGTGAAAGTTTAGTTAGCACATACAGAGGCAATAATTGACACTGCCTTTAGTACCCATATCATTTCGCTATGATATCCATTTTCATAAGCTTTCGTAACTTTGGATTGCTGGGGTTTCATTATTACGTGGAACAGTTTGTCAATGTCACTGCAAAAAATCTTACGACGCAAAAAATCTTTGGACGGGAAAGACGTCTTCAGATTTTTTGCCCTTCTCTGTGGTATCGGTTGAATGTTCTCGGGTTTGTCATATATCTGACATCTCACTGGGCTGGAGGTTAGTCTTCATATTGCTCCAGATCACTCAGGCTGCACTAAGGTATGAAGGGGAGAGGGTTGCCATCTTTGGTCCATGCGCCTAAATACCCCCCATCACCCCACCTTCCTCTATCCCCTTACCCAGGTCTACAGAAGCATTGTGCCTGGCAAATCACTATCCATTGTCAAGAAGACACTGATAGTCACTTTGTACAGTGGTGATAAGTCCATGACCCAGATAGCAAGGAGATGGGAATCTGCAGAAACGTTGTCTCAATCTGGTTCATGCAGGCTTTAAATGATGAGTTGGTAACTAGTTTGATGGAAAAAGAGTTAGAACGACCTCGGAAAATGTCAAAGACCAAACTTCCTGTTAGTCTCCATGTTGCATGGTCTTCTTTGACATTTTCTGAGGTCATTCAAACTCTTTTCTCATGAAACTAGTTTCCAACTCATCATTAATACCTAAAACTAAAAAGCTTAGCATAGCACCAATGTAAATACGGTGGCAGCCAGCCTTATAACGTTTGTCCTCGTTTTGTGATAGTAAATGCAACACTTTTGACCAATTTGGGTAAGTCACTGTTACTTCATTTTTCTCTTCTACCATTACTACTAATATAACTATTACTTTTTTTCTAAATAAGACACTGGCCTACGGTAGAAAATAAGTTACAAAAATCCCACTTACTACTACTACTATTACTACTTTCATCAAACATGTTTTTATCGTACGTAAATACCGCTCGTCTTAAAGAGAGTATCAATACCTGATTACTAAGAAAGTACTTACCTCTAACAAATGATAAAACACACATTCATCTCCCCCTGAAGACTGCATCACCTTAGCTAAAAAGACACTAAGCATATGCCCCACCTCGACACACAGAGCCACACACGTATCTCACCTTGAAGAACGTACAGATGTCTCGCATGGTCTCGTCGGGTCCCAGGAAGCCCCAGGCCAGCACGGGAGACAGGTGCTCCGACACGTCATAGAAGTGAGCCACGAAGCCATCCTGGTACCTGAGCATCCGTCGCTTGGCACGCAGGACACTCCATACCGCCGTGGAGAGTGCCTGTGAGGGTGTGGGTGCCAGGTCAATATGTATGGAGGTCTCTCTCTCTCTCTCTCTCTCTCTCTCTCTCTCTCTCTCTCTCTCTCTCTCTCTCTCTCTCTCTCTCTCTCTCTCTCTCATAGCACGGTGTCTTTGTGTTTTGTACATCTGTGTTGTTTTGCTGTTTTGTTTTAGTCACTATTTGTCTGTGTTTCATTCTATTTTTTTTATTTCTTTGTCTGTTTTTGTGGCTTTCTTTGTGTGTGTGTCTCTCTTTTTGCATGTCCCTGTTTGACACATACACACACACACACACACACACACACACACACAACAACACACACACACACACACACACACACACTGGACACACAAAGACAACTTATTGTCCCTATTCCCAAACCAGGAAACCAGGGTCCTTCAGACCAATATCTCTCACCTCCTGTCTGTGCAAATGCTTTGAAAGAATAGTCCTTAATCGTCTACTATATAGTATCAAACCCCAGCTCTCCAGTAATTTGTATGGATTCATTCTTCACAGGAGCACACAAAATTGCATTCATAGAGTCCTTGCTGGCATAAGGAAACGATTTAATGTTTTCATTGATTTGAAGGGAGCCTTTGATAGAGCTAACCCCAGTGTCATCTTATCCCAACTATCTAATATGACCTCGGGGACCATTATCAGAATAGTACAAGACTACCTAACAGACAGACACAGTCGAGGCTACTTTGAGGGGGCTTACTCCAGGTGGGAGCACATGGAATTAGGAACACCACAGTGGGGTGTTCTCTCGCCAATGCTCTTCAACGCACTTATGAATATCATTGCTTCTTTCAAATTTGATGGGGTTGTTATTACTGTTTATGCTGATGACATAGTGCTACAAGCTGACTCACAAACACACATAAAAAACGCGTTGCGAACACTGGGGAGATTGTGCAACTCCATCGGCCTCATCATATCACCAGGGAAAAGCAAGGTGCTGTATAAACGGCATCGGGATAAAGCTTCCTTAAAACTACAAGGGAAAATTCTAGAAGAAGTCTCCACCTACAAGTATATGGGTGTACTTGTTGGGCATTGCAACACAAGACACAACGAAGTCACCAGACTGAAGCACATCTGTCAGCCTCGACTAGCGTTGCTAAGGAAGGTTGCATGGGGAGACGTGGGGTCGTCTGTCCCCGTCCTTAAGAGGCTATATGTTTCCTTAATCAGATCAGTCATAGACTACAACTCTAGCACCCTAACACGTCTTAACAAAGGAAAATCTAAAGCACTTGAAGTCATTCAAAATACAGCAATTAGGATAATTTTAGGGTGCCCAAGGTCAACACAGCAGGATAGTGCAAGACACGAGATAGGATTACCACCTCTCACACATAGAGTACAGCAAATGGCAGCCCTCCAAATTATGAGATCACTAAATACTAATGATGATGGTCAGTTATATGAGGCTCTTTTCAATCCTAAGTGGAAAGAAAAGTGTAATGTTTGGCTCTCATCAGTCAGGAAATTGCTCAGTTCATTTAATTTTGATAAATACATGGATGATAGGGAGCACAAACCAGTTGATCTCCCCCCCTGGGAACTGCCAGTTTTCAATGTGTCCTATTCTGCCATCAAGGTTAAGAAGTGTAATGTACCATGTGAGCTGATGAGGCAGGACTTCCTTAATAGATTGAATGCCCTCCCTGAGTGTCCCAATATCCTGTACACCGACGGG
Organism: Chionoecetes opilio; assembly: GCA_016584305.1. Taxonomy (NCBI): domain Eukaryota; kingdom Metazoa; phylum Arthropoda; class Malacostraca; order Decapoda; family Majidae; genus Chionoecetes; species Chionoecetes opilio. Next base: position 220,296 of record JACEEZ010018991.1, read on the forward strand.
TCGCTGCATGAGGACGGGCGTGCGGGGGCCAGGATCGTGTACTACAAGGGAGAAAGCCGGGGTGAACACCGGGCGATAAGCATCCGAACGTCTGATGGCTGCTCCTCGACCCAAACGGAGCTTCTCGGGATAGCAGCGGCTCTGGCAGCAGTCAAGCGAGAGGCCAGAGACGTCATCCTTGCCTCTGACAGCACGACTGCCCTACAGTCGATAACATCCAGGAACCTTCTTCACACTGTCCTCGTGAACAGAATTATTAAACTTGTGTATAAGATAACGTGTCAGGACAGAACTGTGAACTTTATATGGTCCCCATCACACTGTGGGATAGCGGGTAACGAGCGTGCAGATGAACTCGCCAACAATGCTACGTCTAAGGATGGTGTTGGGTTTTCGCTCCCTCTGTCCCTTGGCCGTCTAAAAACAGAAATGTGTGCGAAAATGGAAACGTACAATAAGAGACATATTGACAGCATGCTCGGTCAGTCTGTTTCTCTCACTACATATATGGACTTAACAAAAGGGTGTCAACCCCACTACATACAAAATGGACTAATTACTAGGCGCCAGCAGGTGTGTTATAGTAGGCTAAGGTTAGGGTATAAGTACATGTGGGAGGTAGCTGGCAGTGACAACATCAATATGAAAAAATGTAACCTGTGTAAAACAGAAGAGAAGCACACACTCCGCCATTATGTAATGGAATGTCAAGAAATTATCTTTTTTAGAGGCAGCTGTGCCAATGCCTCCTATGCTGGGCTGCTGCACTATTATCTACAACCATGTAACCTTATCCAAGTCAAAAACAGTCACCCAAACTTTGCCCATGCCTCATAAAGGACTTAATAAATATATGTAACATAACATAGTCTTTTGTATATGCATATCTAAATGTAATTAACAATGTTACTATCTAACTTCATTAATCATGGCAATCCTTCCCATGCAACCTGCATGGGGGGTGCGCCCTTTGTCTATTTTGTACCCTTAATTATATATGTATTATGTATAATGTGTACATTATTCACAATAAACGTTTTGATCTGATCTCTCTCTCTCTCTCTCTCTCTCTCTCTCTCTCTCTCTCTCTCACCATGCACTCACCGACTCCTTGAAGCCGTTGGACAGCCAGCGGTTCTGCACCACGGCGGTGACGGAGGAGGGCGGGTTCTCCAGGTCCTCGAAGGCGTCCATCAGGATAAAGTCGAGCACCACGTCGTAGAAGGTGAGGGCCTTGACGCCGCGCCCCTGCAGCTCTGTCTCCACCTCGGCCCAGTCACACTCCGCCAGGAAGTCAAGCATGGCGTCGTAGGCTTGGAGAACGTCCTTGGGGTCCTGGGGGTGTGTGTGGCTGGGTGAGTGAGACGCTCTGTGTGTGTGTGTGTGTGTCATTCATTCACTCACTCACGGCCTGATCATGCGCTGGACACGCGATCTCCAGTTGTCACCCTCCAGTAAAGAGCTTAGAGTTCATAGAGTATAACAAGGACTACCAAGAGGTAACTGAGTGGTTAAATTTACATTGCTCTCTCTCTCTCTCTCTCTCTCTCTCTCTCTCTCTCTCTCTCTCTCTCTCTCTCTCTCTCTCTCTCTCTCTCTCTCTAAACAATTTCATTTTCTCAATTCTCTACATAAATATGTTGTAACAAGAATAACCACTGCCATTTGAAATAAACTGTATTATTATTATTATTATTATTATTATTATTATTATTATTATTATTATCTCTCTCTCTCTCTCTCTCTCTCTCTCTCTCTCTCCTCTCTCCGCTCTCTCACCTTGGCGGCGCGCACCAGCAGATCACCAATAATCTGCCTGCCGGCGTCCGCGAAGAACTGCTTGGTGTCGTCCCGCGCAAAGAGGAGGTGGCAGGCCAGGCGGATGCAGTGAACCTTGCACACGTACTCCACGTCGCTGGCCACACGTACCCGCTCGGCCCGCACGTCCCTGGGGCGGCGGCACGGAGGGAGGGAGGTTAAGGCAGAGAGCTTCCCCGAGAGGTGTCACTCGGGTGATTTAACATGGCGCGCCATTTTGATTTCATGGACGGCAGCGATCCTAGCGGACGGGGGGGCTCTGACAGTCGCCCGTGCAGAAAGAGGGGGAATCTCATCTCCTTTTGGTGACGATGGGGTGATAATGGATGGTGGGAGAGCGGGAAGGAAAGGAGGAATAAGGAGTACGGAAGATGGTCAGAGGAGAAACTGACGAGGAAAGAAAGAAGGAATCAAAGAAGGGAGGGAATTCCTCCACTCACCCATTACCCATCACCCCACACCCATTCACTCACCCATTACCCCACACGCGTTACCCATCTTCCCCCACCCACTCATTCACCCATTACCCATCACCCCACACCCATTACCCATTCACTCACCCATTACCCATCACCCCGGACCCATTCACTCAACCATTACCCATCACCCCACACCCATCCAGAATTAGGTTAGGATAAGAACAAGAGAACATACGTAATATAAAAGGCAAAACCAACAACAGAGGAATGGCTATATGTGTGGCAATCAGCATTAAAGAACACAGTCTCCGATTTCCTCTCACTCACTATACTCTGTTGTTGTTTTTTACGACGTGAAAAATCCTGACCTCTTGCTATCTTACTGACTGATATTTGATGCCAGGAGAAGGGAATACTACGCTTCTTCTAAATTTCAATTGTATTCTATCATAGTTAACCATAATATCAGGCAAACATGGGCATCATTCTAAGCATGAGACCTTAAGATAGAATGGAATTTTCGCATCGTAAAAAAAAAGACCAAAAAAAAAGACTATAATCTCCCTAACTCACCCATCACCCATTCACTCACTTACCATCGTTGTGCCAGTTAAGATTTACCCATTACCCATCACCCATCATCCCCTACCCATCACCCATCACCCCCCACCCATTACTCATCACCCCTCACCCATCACACCCCTTCCATTACTCATCACCCATCACCCCCCACCCATCACCCATCACCCCCCACCTATCACCCATCACCCCCACCCATCACCCATCACCCCCACCCATCACCCATCACCCCCCACCCATCACCATCACCCCCCACCCATCACCCATCACCCCCACCCATCACCCATCACCCCCCACCTATCACCCATCACCCCCCACCATCACCCATCACCCCCCACCTATCACCCATCACACACCCACCCATCACACCCCTTCCATTACTCATCACCCCCACCCATCACCCATCACCCCCCACCCATTACCCATCACCCGCCACCATTACCCATCACCTCCCACCTTTCACGCATTACCCATCACACCCCGCCCATTACCCATCACCCCCCACCCATCACCCATCACCTCCCACCCATCACCCATCACACTCCAACCATCACCACCCATCACCCATCACACTCCAACCATCACCACCCATCACACCCCACCCATCACCCCCTACCCATCACCCATCACACCCCAACCATCACCACCCATCACCCATCACCCATCACCCATCACACCCCACCCATGATCCACATATATTTGCGTCTTGAGGGTATTGAAAAGGCACAACACCGTAACACAGTAATTATATTTTGACATGCGTCCCCCCCGTCCGCTAGGATCGCTGCCGTCCATGAAATCAAAATGGCGCGGCCTGAGTGACACCTCTCGGGTAAGCTCTCTGGTTAAGGTTAGTTAATACACGATGTGATAGCGGGAGGGAGGGCAGGAAGCAGGCAAGACGAGTGATCTCTATGGTAACAGCAAACAGGCGGACGATATGTTAGGGGCTGTATGCTTCCGTGGGATATGAAGAGACTGTTGAGAATTCAGCTTTGTGAACTAATCGAATTACATATCCTGCCTCACCTTGTTAGAAAGATAATGAAACGCAACAAACAATACTTCAAGGCCCATACTCATAAGGCCTCCATAAGCTTATGGGTTTCCCATAAGCAGACAAAATGGCGAATTTCTCCATAAGTCCCCGAAAACCTCCCTAAGTGCTTATGTTTTTCCATATATTCTCCCATAGCGCTATGGGAGGTCCGAGCACCCATAACGACCCATATGTTGACATAAGACTATGACTAGACGACTATTCATAGCTATGGAGAAAATTTATGGAAGATCTTATGGGTGATTTTATGTTAAGTCGAGAGTTATGGAGATCCCATAGCCTTATTATAAGTATCAGTCCAGTTTCTATATGAATTGTCAGAACATTTCAATCACTCCGTAATGTGTAATGTTGGACGTAAGAAAACATTTAGTTCTTGTATGAAGGTTTGTGGGGGAGGAAGGAAGGAAGATTCAGATCAACTCAGGGCGGCTCCAAGGAAAATACTAGGGCTCATTTTTCTATTTTGGTTATTCTCGGGCAAAGTCAACGTCTTAAGGCGGCGTCACACTAGCACTTTTTCCGTCCAGTTAGTCGATCTCCGTTGATTTTTTCTCGCTCTGACTAGTTTTTTCTCGCTCTGACTAGTTAGTCCGTCTGAATCAGTCAGTCTGAGTCAGTCGCTCGTGATCGTCTTGATATGGAAAGTTGAAGTCAACTTTCTTAGTCAAATAAAAATCCATAGTGATTACTTTAAAGATATTCGATATAAATCAGTAAGTTTTTGCAAATTATAATTCAATACGTTTAAAAGTATTAAAAATATTCAAGTGACTATTGTACATGTAGATACATTTAAAAGCCGGTTCTATATAACAGTCTCTTGCATGACTCGATTGAAAAGATTTACTACAAAGAGTCAACTCACCGAACACACCCTGACACACAGTGGTGTTAAGAATTATGAATGTTTAGAGTGTGGGACAAGATTTGCTAGAAAGAGTCAGTTCACCACACACACCCTGACACACAGTGGTGTTAAGAATTATGAATGTTTAGAGTGTGGGAAAAAATTTACTACAATGAGTGACCTCACCACACACACCCTGACACACAGTGGTGTTAAGAATTATGAATGTTTAGAGTGTGGGAAAAAATTTACTACAATGAGTGACCTCACCACACACACCCTGACACACAGTGGTGTTAAGAATTATGAATGTTTAGAGTGTGGGAAAAAATTTACTACAATGAGTGACCTCACCACACACACCCTGACACACAGTGGTGTTAAGAATTATGAATGTTTAGAGTGTGGGAAAAGATTTACTACAAAGAGTGACCTCACCAGACACACCCTGACACACAGTGGTGTTAAGAACCATGAATGCCTAGTGTGGGAAAAGGTTTTATACCCGTTCTGAACTCACCAGACACACCCTGACACGCAGTGGTGTTAAGAATTATGAATATTTAGAGTGTGGGAAAAGATTTAGGCTACTACAAAGAGTCAACTCACCGAACACATTCTGACACACAGTGGTGTTAAGAATCATGAATGCCTCCTAACCTAACCAAAACTTAACCTCACTTATCTGAATTTAGAAAATTCATTGCACAAAAAACAAACATACAGGCACAGGAAAGCACTGCTAAAGAAACAGCAATAGAAGTAATAAGTACCTAAATTTCCTTTTTCGGTAACTATGTTTTTGGGTGCATAATCCGCAGAAGTTGGCGGGCTCCACAAGCCTTTCAGCTTACTTTTTTTTACGATGTCATGAAAGAAATTGTTCTACTACAACTTAATGCATTACAAGGCACGTAATTATAACCGTCGGTAATAATGGACGAGAGTTTCGCGGTCGTTTTCACAAAAGACTATTTTTTCTTGGCCTACAATAGGTGCGTGTTGTAATGGAGATAGTTTTATTTTGCGCAAAGAAAAAAAAAAAAAAGAAAAAAAAAAAAAAAAAAACCTAACGTTACCTTATAGGTTTTAATGAAACCTAACCTAACCAGATTTTAATGAAACCTAACCTAACCAGATTTTAATGAAACCTAACCTAACCAGATTTTAATGAAACCTAACCTAACCTTATAGGTTTTAATGAAACATAACCTAACCTTATAGGTTTTAATGAAACATAACCTAATCTTAACCACAAAGTGGTTAAACCACAAACCACAAAGAACCATGTTTGTTTACAGTCGAACAGCTGACTGGTGATGCAGGCGAACGATTCTGTGTGTGTGACGGCTTGCAGTCAGAAAATTGTTAGTTTGTAGAAAGTTGCTGAAAAAAGTAGACGGAAAAAGTGCTAGTGTGACGCCGCCTTTAGGAATAAAAATAGGGAGAACTTAAGCAGGATTTCTTCATGATGGATATGCGTAGGCCTAATGGGAAGAATGGAAAGGGAGGCTAAGGGAAGGAGGGAAAGAACGGAACGGCATATATGGGGTTGGTTTTAGTTTTAAAGATATTGAAGCTACCAAGTTGATTGTGTCTTTTAGCAGGAAGATAAGGGTTCCGATGTTAGGAATTCTGGCGCTATACTTTTCTGCATAGACTAAACGAGATTTTCTAGCGCTATACTTTTTCATGTAGACTAAACGAGATTTTCTAGCGCTATATTTTTTCATGTAGACTAAACGAGATTTTCTAGCGCTATACTTTTTCGTGTAGACTAAACGAAATTTTCTAGCGCTATACTTTTCCGTGTCGACTAAACGAGATTTTCTAGCGCTATACTTTTCCGTGTAGACTAAACGAGATTTTCTAGCGCTATACTTTTTCATGTAGACTAAACGAGATTTTCTAGCGCTATACTTTTCCGTGTCGACTAAACGAGATTTTCTAGCGCTATACTTTTCCGTGTAGACTAAACGAGATTTTCTAGCGCTATACTTTTCCGTGTCGACTAAACGAGATTTTCTAGCGCTATACTTTTCCGTGTCGACTAAACGAGATTTTCTAGCGCTATACTTTTCCGTGTCGACTAAACGAGATTTTCTAGCGCTATACTTTTCCGTGTCGACTAAACGGATTTTCTAGCGCTATACTTTTCCGTGTCGACTAAACGAGATTTGATTGAGTGTTTTCCATGACTTACACGTACGCATCGTAGCCAGGAATGCTGCTCGATCAGTGGCAGTCATTTGAGGCACAGAGAAAGTGGGAAAAATATACAACAAACATTAAAACCATTGATAATAATGCACATCCAACAAAACAGTACACAGAGAAAGTGGCAAAATAATACAGAAACCGTTAAAACCACTGCTAAAAATGCACATCAGATACAAGAAAGTACTAACTACAGTTCTCAACTCGTTTCAAGCCATGGCCACTATGGTCCTATGTATGTTAGATTACTGTAGATATATACAATATGTGGCAATAAACTCAATACACTCAATGGACCACTAGTCCCAATTGAAGAAAAAAAATCATGGACCATCCCTTATTGACTTTAGAAGTATGATGAAAAAGGGTAGATTTTAAAGGTAGGTAAAGGGTTGGTTATAAATATATCTCCTATAAATATAAAGTAAGCAGTTTTTTTTTTAAATAAATAAAATAATATACGACAGCTAACATTTTGGTTTCATATATATTTCAGTTCATTTCCAAATATCGTGAACATCCTGTGGACCACTAAAAAGTTATCATGGACCACCAGTGACCCATGGACCACCAGTTGAGAACCACTGAGCTACACCATGCAGACTAGACAGAACACACCAAATAAACACAAGTAATTAAAAAAGCAGCATCTCTATCCCGTTCTCTATGCGAGTATGTGGTTTCTGAGTGAAGACGCTTGGCTGTAGCTCCGAAACTAACTATAGGAACTTCTCGAAAATACCCTCATTGTGATTCCCACGCAAAGTTACCACAATTACACGCGGCAATCATAACCTACCCTATCCGTAACCTAACGTGTTCAAGAGTAAACGCCACATACTCTTCCAGAAAACGAGAATATGCATCCGGGTATATAATGGAAAGCTTGAGAAATATGTGTACCATGCGATGTAATGAAAGGAGAAATAAAGTCGCCATCTCAGGACTGAAGAGAATACAAAATTAAAGTAATGAAGCAAAGAATATGTTAAAAAACAGAGTAGGTATTGAAAGAAACCCTTGTATAACGCCACTGTTAATGAATAATGATGATTAGAAGCAACTCACTGCAATGAACTGGATCAGAATAAAGCTTCGCGTAAGACACCAATTAACCCCTTGAAGCCCATAACGTAATTTCCATTGTTATTTGGGTACCATTAGACGATTTTTAGTGAATATAAGCAATATTTTATAGATATGACCTATTTAGTATCCTTGTCGACTAACTAATTTGGTATATTCAGTTGCTTTTCGTAATGTTATGGCTCGACAACAGACAATTTTTATAGTAAAGGAAAGATCTGTGCGGGAAGGGGTTAAAATCTTCAAAAATTTAATAATAATAAACTTTATCATCTATGCTCATAACAGACTATAGAAAGGGAAAAAAGGGACAAAAGCGACCACAGGATGATGTATATAATGAACGCTGTGCCGCAAGGGGAGACCATAATTGAAGACCTCTCGTGTTCTTCCCACTCAGAATACTACAACATTATCACCCTCAATTTCATGTGTTTTGTAAAGGTTGTGATAGAGAGTTGAGGATGGTAAACTAAGCGGCACAGTGAGCATACAAGGACTTTCTGTCAATATACTTGTTGATTTTATACTATTATATTATTTACACTATTATTGTCCAAGCAAGCGAAGCGAGCTTGGACACCTATTTCAGCCGAATTCATTCTTTGGTACTAAATAGCAAAGGTGGGCATTCCGCTAATATAGTCCGCTAATCGCTAATCCGCTAATTAGCGAACTAAGGAAAAATGAGCGGATTAGCGAATTGAAAAATTAGCGGATTAGCAATTAGCGGAGTGCCAAAATTGTAAGTCCGCTAACCGCTAACTTTCATGCTAACTTTAATTTTTTCTACTTTGACAGATACTAGATAGTACTTAGTAGTTAGTAGATAAAGTCATTGAAAATGGACAGATTTTTGACGCCGTCGCCTGCGTCAAGCCGGCCTGGTAGCGCCGCCGCCATGAGCCCGAGTGAGGAAGAGGTGGTCCCAAGGCCTGGCACCTCCAGCCAGGGGGACAGCCAGCCTGCCCAGGACAACGTGCCCGTGGACAGCCTGCCGCTGATCTTCCAGCACATCAAAAGTTACTTTGGCCCAGGCAAAACGAATGGGAAGGTGAAGTGCAAGATCTGCAACAAGGAGATCACCTACTCGGCAACCTCCAACTACAACATGAAGAGCCACTACGAAAGGCAGCACTGTGGGGGGTATCCCAATTTGGTGAAATAAAACTTAAACTTTGTATATAAGGTAGCATCATTGCATTCATTGGAAATTATGTTTTTACGGATTTAACTAAAAAAAAAGGGTTAGCGGACTGTTGCGGACTTGATTAGCAGGCAATTTTTTTTTTTAGCGTTAGCGTTAGCGGATTAGCGTTAGCGGACCGGCGAACCTGGAAAATTAGCGGATTAGCGATTAGCGGAATGGCCAACAAAGTTAGCGGATTAGCGATTAGCGGACTAACGAAAAATTAGCGGGTGCCCACCTTTGCTAAATAGATTGGTGAATCTGTCATATAGGCTTGTAAAATGTTTACTCCACGAATGGGGGCAAGGTCTAGAGTGCATATTGGCTTGTAAAATGTTTACTGTTCTTTGTAAAAAGTAAAGAAAATCAAAGAAGGGGATGGTGAAGGTTAGGTTGGGTTAGGTCAGCTTGTAATAGAAGTATTTTAAGGTGAGGGTATTTAAAAAGTTGACTTGAGCCTGTGCGAGTTTGGACACGTTCCACATCTTTAGTGTGGACGTCTATTTCCTAGTACTTATACTATTGATTTTCAGACATTGATTTTTTTTTCTCTCTCTCTCTCTCTTTCTTTCTTTCTTTCTTTTTTTATTTATTTATCTCTCTTTCTTTCTCTCTCTCGCAAAAGAATGACAAAAAAAGAAAATAAATTATTTCAACCAGAGAGGAATGTTAAAAGGCACGTCTCTCTCTCTCTCTCTCTCTCTCTCTCTCTCTCTCTCTCTCTCTCTCTCTCTCTCTCTCTCTCTCTCTCTCTCTCTCTCTCTCTCTCTCACTCACCTGTAGGGGATGCCACCGTCCTCGTGTTGTTTGAGAGCCGCCAGGTAAGAGGGAACTGAGACTCGTCGAACTCTTCAAGGTCCCGAAGGTCTGCGATCTGAAGAACCAAGAAGAGGAGCTTAAGAGAATATCAGGAGGTGAGTTTCGAGCTACTAGAAAGAGACAGTGACGGACATTAACATCACCAACAGAAACACTCACACAAAGATAGACAAAAAATCTCACATCTTCACTTCAATCTAAATATATTCCGAAACTGATTCATCGACCAAACTGAATAGCAGCACTAAAGCCTGATTCAGAGCCGCATGTGGTGCTCCGTTAAAAAAAAAAAAAAAATAAGGTGGCAAAAAATTATGTTTTAGAAATATTAATAGTTTTAGCTTGTTTATTCCGGCTTTTCTCTCTCTCTCTCTCTCTCTCTCTCTCTCTCTCTCTCTCTCTCTCTCTCTCTCTCTCTCTCTCTCTCTCTCTCTCTCTCTCTCTCTCTCTCTCTCTCTTTCTCTCTCTCTTTCTCTCTTTCTCTCTTTCTCTCTCTCTGTCTCTCTCTCACATAAACAAACACGCAGACACACACACACTCCAAACAGAACCAAGGAAATAAATCCCTCAGAATATATTAAGAAAGAACACAAAAATCCTATTCACTGAAGACAGAGATAGAGCCCGCGCGGGATACTTACGTCCCCTGAGGCAGAAACAAAGGACTCGTAGGAGGAGGCTGAGGTGATGGTGCGGCGGTCCAGTTGGTCGAAGGCCGCCTCGGAGGGCACGGGCGTCACGCTGGAGGACCGGAACAACACGGAATGCTGCAGGGGCGTGAAGGGTGCGTTAGTGTGCGTGTGTGTGTGTGTGTGTGTGTGTGTGTGTGTGTGTGTGTGTGTGTGTGTGTGTGTGTGTGTGTGTGTGTGTGTGTGTGTGTGTGTGTGTGTGTGTGTGAACTACCACGTGTAGCTTCCTTATGTTCTTCTTATGTTCTTATGTGTGGTGTAGGCCGAGTGTGAGTATATAATTTGGTGATATCCATACCCTTATTCCATCTCTCTCTCTCTCTCTCTCTCTCTCTCTCTCTCTCTCTCTCTCTCTCTCTCTCTCTCTCCTCTCTCTCCTCTCTCTCTCTCTTCTCTCTCTCTCTCTCTCATACACAAACACGCAGGACACACACATACAACCCCCCCCACACACACACCAACCCCACCCACACACACACCAAAAAAAAAAAACCACACACACACAAACCCCCCCCCACACACAGAGCCCCCCACCCACATACACAAACCCCCCCTACACACAAAAAACCCCCAACACACACACACACACAACCCCCCAACACACACACACACAACCCCCCCCCCCCCTACCCACAAACACACACACACCAAACCCCCCCCAACTGTCCCCCCCACACACCAACCGCCCCCCATCCCCCCCCTCCACACACCTGGTGCAGGAAGAGGTGTTCGCACTGATCCTGCAAGATGTACGCGTCGTCAATCACCCTCTGCAGCAGCGTCGTGAACTCCGCCTCGTCCTGGGAGGTCAGCGCCACGCCCCTCGTCACCCCGGCCGTGTAGGAGGCCAGCGCGTCCTCCCAGTAACCCAGCGCCGTCTCCAGGGCCTCCATACCTGTCACGAACACGAATTATTGCTATAGGTACTGCTGTATATCTCTAACTTTCGTATTAGGTAAACAACAATAGATGGCAGATTTAATTACCAGGTTATTTGTAATTTTTCTAATGTATTTCTCAAACTTTTGTATTAAGTAAACAAAAATGTATGGCAGATTTTATTACCAGGTTATTTGTAATTTTTTTTAATGTATTTCTCTAACTTTCGTATCAGTAAAACAAAAAATGATGACAAATTTTATAACTAGGAAATAGACGTCCACACTAAAGATGTGGAACGTGTCCAAGCTCGCACAGGCTAAAGTAAACTTTTTAAGTACCCTCACCTTAAAATACTTTTATTACAACCTGACCTAACCTAACTCTAGACCGTGGAGTAAACATTTTACAAGCCTATATGCACTCTAGACCTTGCCCCCATTCGTGGAGTAAACATTTTACAAGCCAATATGCACTCTAGACCTTGCCCCCATTGGAGTAAAAATTTTACAAGCCAATATGCACTCTAGACCTTGCCCCCATTCGTGGAATAAACATTTTACAAGCCTATATGCACTCTAGACCTTGCCCCCATTCGTG
>JACEEZ010018991.1:245000-262500 GCA_016584305.1 Chionoecetes opilio
GCGAAGGTGTTTTGTGCTGGTGTGGCTGTTGGTTCACAGCACAAAGGCTAGGCGAAGGTGTTTTGTGGTGGTGTGGCTGTTGTGTTCACAGCACAAAGGCTAGGCGAAGGTGTTTTGTGCTGGTGTGGCTGTTGTGTTCACAGCACAAAGGCTAGGCGAAGGTGTTTTGTGGTGGTGTGGCTGTTGTGTTCACAGCACAAAGGCTAGGCGAAGGTGTTTTGTGGTGGTGTGGCTGTTGTGTTCACAGCACAAAGGCTAGGCGAAGGTGTTTTGTGGTGGTGTGGCTGTTGTGTTCACAGCACAAAGGCTAGGCGAAGGGTTTTGTGCTGGTGTGGCTGTTGTGTTCACAGCACAAAGGCTAGGCGAAGGTGTTTTGTGGTGGTGTGGCTGTTGTGTCACAGCACAAAGGCTAGGCGAAGGTGTTTTGTGCTGGTGTGGCTGTTGTGTTCACAGCACAAAGGCTAGGGCCTAGGCGAAGAGGTTTTTTTCTAATCTATATATATATATATATATATATATATATATATATATATATATATATATATATATATATATATATATATATATATATATATACATATATATATATATACATATATATATATATACATATATATATATATATATATATATATATATATATATATTTTTTTTTTTTTTTTTTTTTTCTTTTCTTCATTTATAGATATCTTATCTATAGATATCTTCTTATTATCTTATTTCTTAATTCAGACACGCCTCGCACGGTGTTCTGCCGTTCATTACTTCACTGTTAAGTATATTCTACACTGAATAAAACTCCTTACTTTTATTCAACTTTACTTTTTATCAACTTATATGAACTTAAATTTTTGTTTTAATTTTTTCTTCACGCATATAAACTCGCTGCACCAAGGCAATGGCGCGCCGCCTCAACACCCTCGGTGTGAGTCTTCTCAGTCGCGAGGGGGAAGATCCTCCCGGGGGCCCGGACGCCTCCGAGGGCCTCCCTGCTGCCTCCTCCCGACTCTTTATCTTCACGTCTCAACTCCAACCTCATTGGTTCCAATCTGCCGGCCGCACCAACACCTTCATAGTACAGAATAATGACTCTTATGTAGCGTGTGCGGAGAGTGGAGTATTGAGACACTGACAGGGACTGGCGGACTGTCTGCAGGGCATGGGAATCGGCGGACTGTCTGCAGGGCCTTCCGCTCCAAACACTGAAAACTTTCCCTAAAATGTATTAAATTTTCTCTATTAACAAATTTCCCTTCCACCTCTTTCCCCCTTCCACCTCTCCCCCCTTTCCACCTCTGTAACCCTCCCTCCCCCCTCCACGTAAGGAGTCACTGCATTCACACCAATACAGAAGCCTCTCCAAATAGCTAAAGTTTCAAGTATTCGTAGTTTCACCGCCCAAACGAAAGCCTCTCATGTAACAAGTTCAAGAGTTTCAAGAGCAACACTAAAATTTCGTAATAACACCAAAATCCGTAAGTGCAACATAATATCTCTCTCTCTCTCTCTCTCTCTCTCTCTCTCTCTAACTTCAGCAATAATCACCAGCGCTTTAACATGCATTACCACTATTGCAACCACCACCACCACCACCACCACCACCTTAACGCCAGGCGCTATATGGTATAAGCCTCGAGAGGGAATAAAGCCACATTCCACCCTGACAATAATATCTCTACGACTTTCTTGTACCAAATATTATGATACGCGTGACCGAAATAAGTCAATGAAGCTTCTTGTATTGGAAAAAGATTAATTTCAGTTTACTCTTCAGTGTAAAAGAGCGATAGCTTGTCACATAAGTCCATAAAACATTAATCATGGCTTATTATCGATTCATAGAGACTAAACTATACGGTTTTCGCGACCTTAGCATCTTCATGTAGCCATAACACTGAAGTCTCTTGGTAACCATAACTCAAGTATACTGACAACAATTCAACACTGATCTCCCTCAAGTTCTTCTTCTTCTTCTTCTTCTTCTTCTTCTTCTTCTTCTTCTTCTTCTTCTTCTTCTTCTTCTTCTTCTTCTTCTTCTTCTTCTTCTTCTTCTTATTATTATTATTATTATCATTATTATTATTATTATTATTATTATTATTATCATTATTATTATTATTATTATTATTATTATTATTATTATTATTATTATCATTCCTTCTATTTTTCAGTCCTTCATATACCTTCACAACATGTCACCAACGTGTGTGTATCCATCTCTTCATCTGTACAAACAAACACGTACGTCACTATAATAGGGAACCATAAACACAGGGATGCATGCTTTACTCTCTCTCTCTCTCTCTCTCTCTCTCTCTCTCTCTCTCTCTCTCTCTCTCTCTCTCTCTCTCTCTCTCTCTCTCTCTCTTCTTTTCTCTCTCTCTCTCTCTCTCTCTCTCTCCTCTCTCTCTCTCTCTCTCTCTCTTCTCTCTCTCTCTCTCTCTCTCTCTCTCTCTCTCTCTCTCTCTCTCTATCTCTCTCGTACACTACACTTATAAATATTTCAAAATAATTCTTCACCCATATTATGTACTTAACCACCAGATAATATGTTCAAAATAAAACCTGTTCAAGCAAATTCTCTACACACACGTACCATAGTAAAGTACAAGAGTAGATTACAACGCGTTTACGACTCGTTTTAGGTCAAGGTGTATACAGGAGAGAAAGAACATAAGCAATGATAATCGTGTTGTCTCCTTTTTCAGACATATTTTGGGTAAAGATAAACAGGAGAGAAAGAACATAAGCAATGATAATCGTGTTGTCTCCTTTTACAGACATATTTTGGGTAAAGATAAACAGGAGAGAAAGAACAAAAGCAATGATAATCGTGTTGTCTCCTTTTACAGACATATTTTGGGTAAAGATAAACAGGAGAGAAAGAACAAAAGCAATGATAATCGTGTTGTCTCCTTTTCAGACATATTTTAGGTAAAGATAAACAGGAGAGAAAGAACAAAAGCAATGATAATCGTGTTGTCTCCTTTTTCAGACATATTTTAGGTAAAGATAAACAGGAGAGAAAGAACAAAAGCAATGATAATCGTGTTGTCTCCTTTTTCAGACATATTTTAGGTAAAGATAAACAGGAGAGAAAGAACAAAAGCAATGATAATCGTGTTGTCTCCTTTTTCAGACATATTTTAGGTAAAGATAAACAGGAGAGAAAGAACAAAAGCAATGATAATCGTGTTGTCTCCTTTTACAGACATATTTTGGGTAAAGATAAACAGGAGAGAAAAAGAACAAAAGCAATGAAAATCGGGTTTGTTTTCTTTTTCTGTGGATGTTAAGTCGTCTTGGCAACACGTAGGGGACAGGTGGGAGACAGGTGCGCGCCTTCCCCTAAAATTATGTAAATTTAGAGGAGAAAGAGGAAGAGGAGGAGGAGGAGGAAAAGATGGAGGTCTCTAGGGAGGTTTCCTCTTACTTTGGGATATATGGTAGGTGAGGTAGTGGAGGAGGAACAGGAGGAGGAATAGGTGAGGAAGTGGAGGAGGAACAGGAGGAGGAATAGGTGAGGAAGTGGAGGAGGAACAGGAGGAGGAATAGGTGAGGAAGTGGAGGAGGAACAGGAGGAGGAAGTGTGAATATAAATAAAGGATGATTTTATCTAACAGAAATATTTTAAGATGCTTAAAATTTAATTATATTTAATTAAATATCAATTTGAAATATCAAATATCAAATATCATAAATCATCAAATATATCATAAAATCATATCATAAAATATCAAAATTAATTTGAATATCAATACCGTCAGGAGCTGCGTTTTATGTTCTATACCGTTTTGTCCTTACGTGAATGGTTCCTGAGATATTAATGAAAAGTGATTTCCCAAAAAAATTCTGGGCCCTAGCCTTCACATTTTTGGGGAAAATAAATATCACCCGATTTGGATGCAACGTGGTTTATAGTGGCTTCTTCTGATGTTAATCACGAATCTGGTATTTGTTTTCCAATATTTAGTTCTAAACGCAATTTTGTTCCCTATGTAAGCTTATTTACCCCCGTAAATGCATACAAACATGATTCTATCTCCACAAATATTCATCACTGGGAAAATTACATAGAACAACTATTATTCCCACCGTCATTATACACAATTGTTACTGAGATCATTTTTACGTATATGTGTAAATAAAAAAGATCACATTTTCTGTCTGCAAAATTCCTCAAAATTTTGGCCTCATTTGGTTTTTGGCATTTTACTACGAAACTGTTAACCTAAGAAGAAATATGACCCAAATAAATTATGTCCAGCTTCACGAGATCTACCCAATGGCATAATCCGTTTAGTCCTAACATGTCACGTTTTTTAGATATATCGATTTTTTGAAATTTTCGAAAACATAGATTTGTGGCCTTATTTATGCATGCATTTTAATTTCCACGTATACCACTGGGTTAGCCATTAAGAGCTGCATCTTTTATGTTCTATACCATTTTGTCATTAAGTTTATGGTTCCTGAGATATTAATGAAAATGTGATTTTCAAAAAAATGTCCTGGGCCTTCCTTCCTTTACTAGCCCTAGCCTTCAGTTTTTTTGGAAAATTAAATATCACCCGATTTGAATGAATTTGGTTTATAGTGACTTCTTCTGATGTTGATCACGAATCTGGTCTTCGTTTTCCGAGATTTGGTTCTAAACGCAATTTTGTCCCTATGTAAGCTTATTTACCCCCGTAAATGCATACAAACATGATTCTATCTCCACAGAAATTCATCGATGGGAAAATTACATAGGACAACAATTATTCACATCGTCATTATACAAAATTGTTACTGAGATCATTTTCACGTAGATATGTATATAAAAAACTAAAATTCTGGCTGCAAAATTCCTCAAAATTTTTGAGGACACGTGCCCTACAGACATCGTTGGCTTGAAAATTTGACTTTTTACCTTTAAAAAAAGCTCTTAAAATTATTAAAATTAAATTTCGAAAAAATGTTAATCTTTTTTTGAGAATTTTTTTTTATCTGAAAAGAAAAATCGAATTACCTACGTACATGAAAATTAATAATAATTATAACCCCACATTAGTTGGTCCGCAAGTTATATTATAACGTCCCCTTAGTTAGTGTTAGTGGTAGTTAGTCAGTTAGTTCAGTTCATCAGTTAGCATACTTCATATCCTCGTATTCTTCACTACGAAACTCCCATGTTCCTATCTTCTTTAGGGACATGGTATCCTTTTCCAACTGTTACCTTACATGTAGTTTAATAGCTAGTAGTCTATAGTTCAGCAGATACCCTCGTTATAGACTAATAGGTCTCCTGGTGTCTGTTCTTCCTATGTATTCCTCTTCCTCCTCTTCCTCCTCCTCCTCCTCCTCCTCCTCCTCCTCCTCCTCCTCCTCTCCTCCTCCTCCTCCTCCTCCTCCTCCTCCTCCTCCTCCTCCTGACACTCTTGCTCCATGTAGTACACCGTTAACACAGGACAATACTTAAGCACCAAGTATTTTAATATTTCCCTATAAATCAACAACAAATGAGTCGTAGATTACACGTTTTTCTCAATTACCTCATAAATTTAATATCAGCATTTCATTATTGTTTGGTCATTATTGTAAGGCTTCAACGTATACAAAAAAAAAAAAAAAAAAAAAAAAAAAAAAAAAAATGGTTATGGGTTTTTTTTTCCTGCTAACATCGGATTGAGGGATAGGTGGGTGGGGAGGTGTCTTCTATTGTACTATCCATTCTAGTTCATTATTTAGATTGGTAGAGTGTAATTGCAAAGTTTAGTAAGGACAGAGATATATGCAGTGAATTGTAAATAATTTGTAGTCCTTTAAATTCTTTCATTCCTTACATTTAAAAGAATTAAGGTCAACTGAGGTGGTCTATTGCTGTTTGCCTTTTCCTTTGTATTCCTCTTTCCTCCATTTCCTCCTCTTTTTCCTCGTTTTTTTATTGTTTTTTTGTGTATTTGGATTAATGTGCAGATAGGATATGGACAGCAACAAGAGAAAGAGAGAGAGAGAGAGAGAGAGAGAGAGAAGAGAGAGAGAGACGAGAGAGAGAGGAGAGAAAAGGAGAGAGAGAGAGAGAGAGAGAGAGAGAGAGAGAGAGGAGATGATGAGGTGAGTGAGTGAGTGAGTGAGTGAGTGAGTGAGTGAGTGAGGTGAGTGAGTGAGTGAGTGAGTGAGGGAGTGAGTGAGTGAGGAGTGAGTGAGTGAGTGAGTGAAGAGAGAAGGAGAGAGAGAGAGAGTTGAAGAGAGAGATGAAGAGAGAGAGAGAGAGAGAGAGAGAGAGAGAGAGAGAGAGAGAGAGAGAGAGAGAGAGAGAGAGAGAGAGAGAGAGAGAGGCCCTAGCTTTTCTATTTTTCACTTTTAGGGATAACAAACGAGCAGGGTGAACAAAAAGTTATAATAGATCACGTTTAGCGGCACACTTTAGGCTCCTTATGGGCGCCTATGTGTCTTTACGTGTGTGTATTGCCTTTATCCGGAGGGAGAAGGGGGGGAAAGGGGAGGGAGGGGAGGAAGTAGGGGGAAAGGGGGAGGGAGGGGAGGAAGTGGGGGGAAAGGGGGAGGGAGGGGAGGAAGTAGGGATAAAGGGGAGGGAGGGGAGGAAGTGGGGGGAAAGGGGGAGGGAGGGAGGAAGTGGGGGGAAAGGGAGGGAGGGGAGGAAGTGGGGGGAAAGGGGAGGGAGGGGAGGAAGGGGGGAAGGGGGAGGGAGGGGGAATGGGGAAGGGGGGGGAGGGGAGGAAGGGGGAAGTGGGGGAAAGGGGGAGGGAGGGAGGGTGGGAAAAGGGGGAGGGAGGGGAGGAAGTGGGGGAAAGGGGAGGGAGGGGAGGAAGTGGGGGGAAAGGGGGGGGAGGGGAGGAAGTGGGGGAAAGGGGGAGGGAGGGGAGGAAGTGGGGGGAAAGGGGGAGGGAGGGGAGGAAGGGGGGGAAAGGGGGAGGGGGGGGGAGGAAGTGGGGGAGGGGGAAGAGGGGGGAGGGAGGGGAGGAAGGGGGGGAAAGGGGGAGGGAGGGAGGAAGTGGGGGGAAAGGGGAGGGAGGGGAGGAAGTGGGGGGAAAGGGGGAGGGAGGGGAGGAAGGAGGGGGAAAGGGGAGGGAGGGGAGGAAGGGGGGGAAAGGGGGGAGGGAGGGGAGGAAGGAGGGGGAGGGGGGAGGGAGGGGAGGAAGTGGGGGGAAAGGGGGAGGGAGGGGAGGAAGTGGGGGGAAAGGGGGAGGGAGGGGAGGAAGTGGGGGGAAAGGGGGAGGGAGGGGAGGAAGTGGGGGGAAAGGGGGAGGGAGGGGAGGAAGGAGGGGGAGGGGGGAGGAAGGAGAGGAAGTGAGGGGAAAGGGGGAGGGAGGGGAGGAAGGAGGGGGGTAGGGGGGAGGGAGGGGGGGGTCTGAAAACTAAGGTAACGTCTGTTCAGAATCGAAGGGGGATTTTTCATACAACGTCAAAACAAAACCAAAAAAATAATTAAAAAAATCTGGACACGACCGTTTATACCATGAGAAACTTTCCAAAATTCATATCAATAAACAAAAAATTATCTTAAAACCTACAGAAATGACTAAAAAGCTGAGAAAAATCCAATTTTTTTTTTTACTACGGGACATTCTTTTAAAATCTTGAAGGTAACTTATTATATTTCTTATTTGACTTGACTTGACTTGCCTTTTTTTTACTATTTTTTTGACACCACTTGAGAATAATCTTAAATAAAAATCTGATAGGCGATAATTCACTCTAACAATCAGCAAAAATAACATGAAAATAGATACAAATATCCAAAAATTATCCTAAAATAGAGACAATAGAGAGAAATAAACTAGAGAATAAAATATCCTACAATACAGACAAATATCGCAAGAAAGATATTCATTCCCAAAACGTGCAAATATCTTTCCTCAACACCTCGGGAAATATCTCTAAGGGCGATATGACATTACTTTAACCTGCGATTTTCCTCTTTATAGTGACAGTACTTTCATAAAATGGGTCGTTTCCTCTTTATTTAGCAGGGCGTGTGTGTATTGCCTTTATCCGGAGGGAGAAGGGGGGGAAAGGGGAGGGAGGGGAGGAAGTAGGGGGAAAGGGGGAGGGAGGGAGGAAGTGGGGGGAAAGGGGGAGGGAGGGGAGGAAGTAGGGATAAAGGGGAGGGAGGGAGGAAGTGGGGGGAAAGGGGGAGGGAGGGGAGGAAGTGGGGGGAAAGGGGGAGGGAGGGGAGGAAGTGGGGGAAAGGGGGAGGGAGGGGAGGAAGTGGGGGAAAGGGGGAGGGAGGGGAGGAAGTGGGGGGAAAGGGGGAGGGAGGGGAGGAAGTGGGGGGAAAGGGGAGGGAGGGGAGGAAGTGGGGGAAAGGGGGAGGGAGGGGAGGAAGTAGGGGGAGAGGGGGAGGGAGGGGGAAGGAGGGGGAAAGGGGAGGGAGGGGAGGAAGTGGGGGGAAAGGGGGAGGGAGGGGAGGAAGTGGGGGGAAAGGGGAGGGAGGGGAGGAAGGGGGGGAAAGGGGGAGGGAGGGGAGGAAGGAGGGGGAAAGGGGAGGGAGGGGAGGAAGTGGGGGGAAAGGGGAGGGAGGGGAGGAAGTGGGGGGAAAGGGGGAGGGAGGGGAGGAAGGAGGGGGAAAGGGGAGGGAGGGGAGGAAGTGGGGGGAAAGGGGGAGGGAGGGGAGGAAGTGGGGGGAAAGGGGGAGGGAGGGGAGGAAGTGGGGGGAAAGGGGGAGGGAGGGGAGGAAGTGGGGGGAAAGGGGGAGGGAGGGGAGGAAGTGGGGGGAAAGGGGGAGGGAGGGGAGGAAGTGGGGGGAAAGGGGAGGGAGGGGAGGAAGTGGGGGGAGGGAGGCGTGGAAGAGGGGCGCGGGGGGAGGGAGGGGGAGGAAGTGGGGGGAAAGGGGGAGGGAGGGGAGGAAGTGGGGGGAAAGGGGGAGGGAGGGGAGGAAGTGGGGGGAAAGGGGAGGGAGGGGAGGAAGTGGGGGAAAGGGGGAGGGAGGGGAGGAAGTGGGGAGAAAGGGGGAGGAAGGGGAGGAAGTAGGAGGAAAGGGGGAGGGAGGGGAGGAAGTGGGGGGAAAGGGGAGGGAGGGGAGGAAGTGGGGGGAAAGGGGGAGGGAGGGGAGGAAGGAGGGGGTAGGGGGGAGGGAGGGGAGGAAGTGGGGGGAAAGGGGAGGAAGTAGGGGAAGGGAGGCGTGGAAGAGGGGCGCGGGGTGAGGGAGGGGAAGAAGGAAGGGGAAAGGGGAGGAAGTGGGGGGAAAGGGGAGGGAGGGGAGGAAGTGGGGTGAAAGGGGGAGGGAGGGGAGGAAGGAGGGGGTAGGGGGGAGGGAGGGGAGGTCTGAAAACTAAGGTAACGTCTGTTCAGAATCGAGGGGGATTTTTCATACAACGTCAAAACAAACCCCAAAAAATAATAAAAAAAATCTGGACACGACCGTTTATACCATGAGAAACTTTCCAAAATTCATATCAATAAACAAAAAATTATCTTACAACCTACAGAAATTACTAAAAAGCTGAGAAAAATCCAATTTTTTTTTTTACTACGGGACATTCTTTTAAAATCTTGATGATAACTTATTATATTTCTTATTTGACTTGACTTGACTTGCCTTTTTTTTTACTATTTTTTGACACCACTTGAGAATAATCTTAAATAAAAATCTGATAGGCGATAATTCACTCTAACAATCAGCAAAAATAACATGAAAATAGATACAAATATCCAAAAATTATCCTAAAATAGAGACAATAGAGAGAAATAAACTAGAGAATAAAATATCCTACAATACAGACAAATATCGCAAGAAAGATATTCATTCCCAAAACGTGCAAATATCTTTCCTCAACACCTCGGGAAATATCTCTAAGGGCGATATGACATTACTTTAACCTGCGATTTTCCTCTTTATAGTGACAGTACTTTCATAAAATGGGTCATTTCCTCTTTATTTAGCAGGGCGTGTAAGCTCTCTCTCTCTCTCTCTCTCTCTCTCTCTCTCTCTATCTCTCTCTCTCTCTCTCTCTCTCTCTCTCTCTCTCTCTCTCTCTCTCTCTCATCTTGGCAACAGCTGGCTTTCTGTAGTTTCTCTCTTTCCTTCCCTCTTTCCCCTCTCTCTCCACCCTTCCTTTCCCTTTTCCCCTCCCTCCTTCCTCCTTCCTCCCTTCTCTCCCTCCCTCCCTCCCTTCTCCAGGTGGCGCAAGGAGCAATTACTGAAGGGAGACACGGCCAATAAGGAGCTCAGGGATAAGGAAGAAAAATGAGGAAGATTTGTAGAGGAAAAAACTGATCCATTGCAAGAAAAAAAACGCTGTTAATTGAGGAAAATTCTCAGACGTCAATATAACATTCAAACACACACACACACACACACACACAGAGAAAGAGAGAGAGAGAGAGAGAGAGAGAGAGAGAGAGAGAGAGAGAGAGAGAGAGAGAGAGAGAGAGAGAGAGAGAGACGAGAGAGGAGGAGAGGAGAGAAGAGAGAGAGAGAGAGAGAGAGAGAGAGAGAGAGAGAGAGAGTCCAAAACTATCTAAACCAGCGGTTCTTGACCTGGGGGGCACGGAATTCCCTAGGGAGGCGTGAGCCAAGAGAGAACAAGGAAGAACTGTCATGTATTTAACTTGAAGCTCGGCCTTCGCTCTAATATGAAGCTCGCGCGCAAGGGTGAGCGAAGAAAGTCGCTGCAGGGAAGCAAGTGTGGCTGAAAAACTCTGCGGCGACGCCTTGCCAGGTTTCAGTAACTCTATAGACTTTTAGGCAATACTATTTCGTTTTACTATTACCATTATTATTATTGTTATAATTATCGTTATTATTATAGCGCGTAGCTTCTGATGTGCGGCAACCTTTAAACGTGATCTAATGAAATATGCTGGGTCTATGCAAGGTGGTCATGAATAATTGTGTGCACAACGAAGCGATAAAAACACGCATTTTTCACCTTTTCTTTCTGATTCAGGATTATTTTTAAATATCTTGGTTGAAAAAGTGAAGGGGGGGGGGCAAGGAGGCAAGGACCCACTACTGAAGGGGCGTGGTGGTGAAGGGGCGCAAGGAGGCAAGGACCCACTACTGAAGGGGCGTGGTGGGAAAATGGACCAAGGAAAAAGATATGATAGATAAGGAAAAAAATATCGAGCAGGAAAAGACGAAGACGAATATAACTATCACCATTATCATTATCATCATCAATATTTTCAACAACAATCAAAATAGTGATGACAAAAAAAAACCACGACCATAACAGCAATAGTTACATACTTTTCATAATTCTTTCCTCATAATCCTAAATAATTTTTTTTTTTTTAAACGGGATAATGGCTTTAAAATCATCTTAACCTCAATCACTTATCCAAACCTACAAGTTCGATCTTCATCCCTCTCTGCATCAATGTTAATAATTATGTTCTTCGTTTGATATCTTCCCTCCATGCATTACCATTTTGCAATTCCACGTTACATTGAATCATATTTTTTCCTTTACAACCAATGAATTAGAGAGAGAATTAATGAGAGAAAATAAATATAAAGATCTGGAGAATTAGAGAAGGGTGTGCGAGAGAGAGGGGGAGAAAGAAAGATAGAAAGAGAGAGAGAGAGATAGAGAAAGACCTTTATATTTTCCATATCTCTGCCACCCCACTTATTTTCCTTCTTCCCTCCCTTCCTCCCTGCTTCGATAAATCTCTTTCTACGCAAGTCTCCCCTTCTCCACCCTTCGCCGGCCGGACACCGACGCACACTGGGCTCCCGGCAACCCCTACTCGGCTATTTATTATGATTGGACAAATGGAAGGCGACGCTGGCAAACGGTAGCGACGCCAACCCATTAAAGTGAATAATTTTACAGTCACCCTTTAAATCATTTCCATTATTGCTTGTCTTCGAGCTAGAAAGAAAACGGGTTTAGTTTGTTGCGACCGGGGGGGGAGAGAGAGAGAGAGAGAGAGAGAGAGAGAGAGAGAGAGAGAGAGAGAGAGAGAGGAGAGAGAGAGAGAGGGGAGAGAGAGAGAGAGAGAGAGAGAGAGAGAAAAAAAAAAACAGGTGCCTTTTATCATTTCTCTCTGGTAGATATAATTAATTTTCTTCCTTCTGTCCTTCATTTGAGAGAGAGAGAGAGAGAGAGAGAGAGAGAGAGAGAGAGAGAGAGAGAGAGAGAGAGAGAGAGAGAGAGAGAGAGAGAGAGAGAGAGAGAGAGAGAGCTGCTCAATCGAGTACAACCCTGGTCGAGTGCAGCCCTGCGCCTTATCTATGATGGGAAGACGCTGGTGCCCCAGGACGAGGTGGAGGTGCTGGGGGTCACCTATGACTGCAGGCTGACCTTCAGAGCCCAAATCGAGCGTCTCGCCAGGGAGGCTTCGGGGAAGCTGGCATCCCTGAGGAGGATGTCATGGCTCCTTGACAGCAAGGGGTTGGAAGTCCTCTACAAGGCGCAGGTTCGCTCTTCCATGGAGTACGCGTGCCTCGGGTGGGGCGGCGCGGCCAACAAGCACCTGGCTCTCCTTGACAAGGTACAGGGTCGCGCGGTGAGGCTCATCAGGGACAGCGGTGCCGGGCAGGTACCACGACTTCACAGCCTCCAGCACCGCCGAGACGTAGCGGGCCTCACCGTGATGTACAAGGTGCATCAGCAGCGGATGCCTCACCTGCACACACTCCGGCAGCCCCTCCGGCGGGCCCAAGTTACCACAAGAGCCGTGGCCCTAGCCCCCACGGAGCTACTACAGCCCGTCTGCCGCATTTGCCACCACCAGCGTCAGTTCGTTTACGTCTACGTCGGCTGGTGGAATGCTCTCCTGGCCTTGCAGCCACACCTTGGCGGTGCAACTGTTCGCGAGTTCAAGGAGCTTGTGAACGCGTGGCTGCTGAGGTGAAGGCAAGGAGATCACAATTATTTAGAGTTGGGCTTTTAGATAGGGAACACTAATTATGTCTCCTTTAGCCTGTAACTGTTATAATTTTCATGTAATGTGAATAGTAACTTTCTCTGTATGATGTTTTGTAACTCGGTATAAACAAAAAAAATAAGAGAGAGAGAGAGAGAGAGAGAGAGAGAGAGAGAGAGAGAGAGAGAGAGAGAGAGAGAGAGAGAGAGAGAGAGAGAGAGAGAGAGAGAGAGAGAGAGAGAGAGAGAGAGAGAGAGAGAGAGAGAGACCCCAAATTTTGCCAACATAAATTAAAAAAAGTGAAATCAACATCTGAAAATTTACACCAAAAAAAGAGAAAAAAATATGCATCAAAGTCAATGTGTTGTTGGTATTGCAATATAATAAATAACATAGAACTCGTATACTACGTGTTACCTTTATATCTTTTTATCTTATCTGCTATCTATCACATCGTTCCCTCCACTGCCCCTTCCCTTCTCAGTCTTTTTATTCCTCTCCCTTCGCCCCTCTCCTCCGCCTCTTCTATCCCATTCTATAACTTTTACTTCTATACACAAGGCTGCAATATTTCTTTCCCCTAAGCCTAAATCATCTTTCTATTGCTATTTCTGTTCCAATATATCTCAAAACTTTTAAAACTATTTTCTTCTATCATCATTCTCATTTATCTGTTATTTTGTTGCTTTTCTCTATTTATTCATCGGTTTTCCCTCTCTCTCTCTCTCTCTCTCTCTCTCTCCTCTCTCTCTCTCTCTCTCTCTCTCAGTAATATTTATGGTACGTAGGTGCTTTGTCTTGTCTGTATGTGTGTGTGAGAGAGAGAGAGAGAGAGAGAGAGAGAGAGAGAGAGAGAGAGAGAGAGAGAGAGAGAGAGAGAGAGAGAGAGAGAGAGAGAGAGAGAGAGAGAGAGAGAGAGAGAGAGAGGAGGGATGGAAGGAGGGAAGGTGAAAAAAGGAGATAAATTGAGATAGGAAAGGAAAGAAAGGGCAAGAAAGATGACGGGAAGACAAGGAGGAAGAGATAATTGAGAAGTAGTAGTAAGGAGAGAGTGTAGAATGATGATGAAAGAGAGGAGAGGGAGAGGAGGAGAAGGAAGAAAGAGTGAGTGAGAGAAGAAAAGTGTATCGGGTAGTTGAAAGAGAAGCAAAGGAAGAGAGGAGAGAGGGAAGAAGGAAGAGGAAGGGAGGAGAGGAGAGGAGGAGGGTGTTAGGAAAGGGAAGGAAGGGGTGGGAGAAGAATAAAGGGAAGGGGAGATGTGGGGAAGGTAAGAAGGAAGAGGAAGGAGGAGAGGAAGGGGGAGGGTGTTAGGTAAGGGAAGGAAGGTTTGGGAAGAGAAGAATAAAGGGGGAAAAAGGAAGGGGAAGGGGGGGAGAGGAGAAAGGGAAGAAGGAAGAGGAAGAGGAAAGAGGAGAAGAGGAGGGTGAGGGTGTTCAGTAGCAAGGAAGGGGTGGAAGTAGAAAGAATAAAGGGAAAGGAAGGGGAAAAGGGAGGGGAAAGGAGGGTGTTAAGAAAGGGGAAGGAAGGGGGTGGGAGGGAGAAAAAATGAAGGGAGAGGGAAGGGGACGGGAAGGGGGAATAAACCACTGTACATTTGTTTAAAAATTTAAAAAACACTTAAACCGTTAAGCTAATTGCGAGTCCGGGGAAAGGAAGGTGGAGGGTGGAAACCCCCAAGGTCCTGCTCCTTCTTCTCTCTCTCTCTCCTCTCTCTCTCTCTCTCTTTCTCTCTCCCCTCTCTCTCCCCTCAATTTTTCTTCTTCCTTTTTCCTTTCCAAACATTTCCCCTTTTTGAGAGAGAGAGAGGAGAGAGAGAGAGAGAGAGAAGAGAGAGAGAGAGAGAGAGAGAGAGAGAGAGAGAGAGAGAGAGAAGAGAGAGAGAGAGAGGGGAGAGAGAAGAGAGAGAGGGGAGAGAGAGGAGAGAGAGAGAGAATGGTAAAGGGAAGAAGTAACAGTCCCAACACAGGTTTATATATATTTTTTTTTTTCTCTCTCTCTCTTATCTATCTTCATCCTACATCTGCCTCTGATTTTTCCATCTCCTCCTTTACTTTTCCCCTTTTTCTCCCTGCCTCCCCTCTTCCTCCCCTCGTCGCAAGCTTTCGAGTGTTTGGTCCACAGAAGTAACAGCTCACGTTTCCCTTCTATTTTACTTTCTTTATTACTTTTCCCCTATATTTTCCTTTTCTTTCCTCTTCTCCAAGTCTGTTTTCATTTTCCATTAACAAAGGAACTAATAAAATAACGTTAATTTTATACACAAACTCCTTTTTCCCCCTATTTTGATTTTCTTCCCTCTTCTCCAAGTCTGTTTTCATTTTCCATTAACAAAGGAACCATTAAATAACGTTAATTTTACAGTCAAACTCCTTTTTCTCATTCATTTCTAGTTTAATTTTGGTTATAATTCTCTTTTAGAAATATCGAGTTAGCCAAGTTACCTTAATTTTCTCTTTTCCCTTAATTTAGGAACCAATAAAGGAACGTTCAATTTTCCAAACAAACATTTTTTTCTTTAATTTCTAGTAAAGTTTTGGTTATAATTCTCCTTTTCAGAAATATCAAGATGCCGAAGTTACCTTAATTTTCTCTTCTCCCTTAATCTAAATAATATAATAATAATAATAAAAAATAAAAAAAAATTTAATAATAATTTAATTTGCACCCGAAGGCATACAGTAAAAAACAACAAAAAAACAACAACAAAATATACAAACAGGACTAAAGGAGTAAAGCATGTAAGGGGCGTCAACTCCCCTCCTATAAGCTTCCCTTTCTTCCCCTCGAGTTATTGAGGTTGGTCGTCGCCTGCAAGTTGTGCTTAATTAATATTCTCTGTAACATTTTTTTCCCCTAAGTTTTGTGTGATTTCAATTTTACGATGTTTCTGTGATACGTTTTAGGACTTCCTCTTCTTCTTCCCCTCTCCCTTCCCTCTCTCTCCTTTTCCTTCCTCCTTTCCCTCTCTCCTTTCCCTCTCTCCTCTCCATCTCTCTTTTCCCTCTCTCCTTTCCCTCTCTCCTTTCCCTCTCTCCTTTCCCTCTCTCCTTTCCCTCTCTCCTTTTCCTCTCTCCTTTCCCTCTCTCCTTTCCCTCTCTCCTTCCCCTCTCTCCCTTCCCTCTCTCCTTTTCCTTCCTCTTTCCCCTCTTATGGCATAACTCTATTGATTATTTTCTTTTTATATATTTACTTTGGTTTCTTGACTTCAAAGTTTAGACGTTTAATATAATTGATAGTGGTTCTCCCTTGCCCTTGGTTTTCCTTGTTGTTAATTTCTTGTTATTCATATTTACTTGTTATTCCTCCTTGTTATTTTACTTGTTATTTTACTTGTTGTTTTACTTGTTATTCCTCCTTGTTATTTTACTTGTTATTCCCCCTTGTTATTCCTCCTTGTTATTCCTCCTTGTTATTTTACTTGTTATTTTACTTGTTATTCCTCCTTGTTATTTTACTTGTTATTCCTCCTTGTTATTCTACTTGTTATTTCACTTGTTATTTTACTTGTTATTCCGCCTTGTTATTTTACTTGTTATTCCTCCTTGTTATTTTACTTGTTATTCCTCCTTGTTATTTTACTTGTTATTCCTCTTTGTTATTTTACTTGTTATTCCTCCTTGTTATTCTACTTCTTATTCCTCTTTGCTATTCTACTTGTTATTCCTCCTTGTTATTCTACTTGTTATTTTACTTGTTATTTCCTGTTATTTCCTTATTATTGATTTCTTGTTATTCATATTTACTTGTTATTCCTCCTCCTTTCTTGTTCCTTTATGTTAATTATCTTTTTTCTTCATCAAGTTTCTATAATCACAATTTGTTCTTTTTCTCCAAGTATTATTTTCTCTATCTTCCTTTCTTTATTGTCGTCTATTCCATTCCCTTTGTTTCTTAATGACAGTTTTGTTTACGCCATTTCTCTATTTCTTCCTTTATTTTCTTGTTCTTATCATTTATCATCATGTTTTTCCATCTCTATCCTATTATTTCCTCCCTGAAAGTGGTATTACTCTCTCTCTCTCCTCTCTCTCTCCTCTCTCCTCTCTCTCTCCTCTCTCTCTCTCTCTCTCTCTCCCCCCTCTCTCCCTCTTTTTCTCCTTCTCTCCCCCCTCTCTCTTCTCTCTCACACACACACATTGCTCCATCACCAAATTCACTTTAGCCAACTAACTTATTTCCCCTTTCTCATCACTCCCGCCTCCTCCTTCCCCTCCCCTTCCCTTTCCCCTTCCTAAGCCCCCCTTCTCCTCCCTCAATCCCCCTTCCCCCTTCAATCCCAAAGTGTGCCCCTGTCGCCCCCTTCCCCCTATCTGCCCATCACCCACTATATCAAGAGGATGAAATAATGGAAGGGCGTGTCACCCATTAACTATAGGGTAAGTTTTATCTGCCTTATCTCTTCAACTACTATGGGAGTGATTTAAAGGCTGAGAAAGAGAGAGAGAAGAGAGAACGAGGAGGAGAGAGAGAGAGAGAGAAGAGATAGAAGAGAGAAGAGAGAGAGAGAGAGAGGTAATACCTATTAGGAATACTTAAAGGATGTAAAGGGGTAAAAAATGTATACTGTTTTCTTAAAATTTAAACTTATAAACAAGAGAAGAGAAAATAGAGGAGAGAGAGAGGGAGAGGGAAAAGAGAGAGGAGAGAGAGGGGAGAGAGGAAGGAGAGGGGGAAAAGA
>JACEEZ010018991.1:267500-280000 GCA_016584305.1 Chionoecetes opilio
AGAGGTATAGTTTCTAGTGGTGGGAGGAGGAGGAGGAGGAGGAGGAGGAGGAGGAGGAGGAGGAGGATTACATAGAATTACATACGAATAGCAGGTACCAGAAGACCTTTTAGCTTATAACGAGTGTATCTGCTGTTCCACGCACTACTACTACTATTGTAAACTACATGTGGAAGATTACGATAGAATAGAACAAGGCTTATCCCCACCCACCCTCCCTGCAACAACATAGTAATAGGGAATAGCGGGAAGAGAAATAATATACAGTGGTAGGGTAAAAAATAAATCCTTTTTCCTATATTTTCAGAACATCGATGAAATATGCAAATTTGATTTTAAAGATTTAGGAGAGAGAGAGGAGAGAGAGAGAGAAAAGAGAGAGAGAGAGAGAGAGAGAGAGAGAGAGAGAGAGAGAGAGAGAGGAGAAGAGAGAGAGAGAGAGAGAGAGAGAGAGAGAGAGTGTTGTGTGTGTGTGAACAAATTAGCAAGGTGAGAGACGGAGGGAGGACAAAGGGGGGGATTGGCCTCTTGAGAGAAGGACCAGGCTAACCACTTAAGATCTCTCTCTCTCTCTCTCTCTCTCTCTCTCTCTCTCTCTCTCTCTCTCTCTCTCTCTCTCTCTCTTCTCTCTCTCTCTCTCTCACTACATCACTACATATTTGACCAATGGATAACAAACACGCACACACACACGCACACACACACACCCTTGAATCATCTAATCACACAAACCGTCACAACAAAAAAAATCCTCTTTTAGATAAATACTTAACATTACTTCCTTTCACTTGTTTTCCCCCTGCATAAAAGGCGGTGGTGGTGATGTTAGTAGAAAGAGGGAGGATGCAGACACTCTCTCTCTCCTTCCCTCTCCCCCCCCTTTCTCTCCCTCCCTCCCTTCCCCTATCAAGCCCTGGAGACATGTTGATAGAAATGAATTAATCTATAGAGACAGCATGCCACTCCACCTCATACTACCACACACACACACACACACACACACACACCACACACACACACCTACACACACACACAACCAATTATTAAAGGGCTCTATACGGATTGTAGTTTTATCGTTATAACAAATATGAGGACCCAATAGAAGGACTTAAGCCTCTTAGGATAAGCTGTGATTGCCATATGTGGGTCTCGTGTGTGTGTGTGTGTGTGTGTGTGTGTGTGTGTGTGTGTGTGTGTGTGTGTGTGTGTGTGTGGTGTGTGTGTATGTGTTGTGGGTGTGTGTGTGTGTGTGTGTGTGTGTGTGTGTGTGTGTTGTGTGTGTGTGTGTGTGTGTGTGTGTGTGTGTGTGTGTGTGTGTGTGTGGTTCCTGAATAGTCCGAAGTTTATTGCTTTGTATCAACACTTCTACGGTTGGGAATAAACTAATTGTCAAGTACAGAGCCTCTCGTTGTTCTTGGACATTAAGCTCTCTCTCTCTCTCTCTCTCTCTCTCTCTCTCTCTCTCTCCTCTCTCTCTCTCTCTCTCTCTCTCTCTCTCTCTCTCTAAGCAGTCCAGGAAAAACATAGAAAACAAAAGACTGCACGTTAAAGACCCTTCATTATAATGTGCTGTCACTCATACACACTCAAACACACACACACACACACACACACACACACACACACACACACACACACACACACACACACACAGAAACACACACACACACAGAAACACACACACACACAGAAACACACACACCAAATTATAACGAGACTATAAAATACTTCCCGGAACTGTAATGCAACCTGGTCTGCGAAAGATTACATTGAGAGGAGAAACTATACAAAACCTCCATTAGTCTTTCCACCTTACTGGACACCTATTAAAAAGTATATATATAAAGCCCAAACAGTCACCGCGACACTGTTTATCCTTCACTGTAAACTTTTAAATATTATCCCCACCGCCGCCTCGGACCCGATATTATATTTGAGAGACGAAAGACTATGAGGGTAATATAATTGGTGGCAGCGGTGGGATATGCCATAACAATTATTTTGTTCAACTTATGTATTCCGGGACCCGAACCCTGACCTCCTGACCTTCTCTATGGCTTCGAGGTCAACTATTTGTCGCTAAGCTTGGGATAATGTATGTATTATTGTTGGGTTTATTGTGTGTGTGTGTGTGTGTGTGTGTGGTGTGTGTGTGTGTGTGTGTGTGTGGTGTGTGTGTGTGTGTGTGTGTGTGTGTGTGTGTGTGTGTGTGTGTGTGTGTGTAGAGAGAGGAGAGAGAGAGAGAAGAGAGAGAGAAGAGAAAGAGGAGAGAGAGAGAGAGAGAGAGAGAGAGAGAGAGAGAGAGAGAAGAGAGAGAGAGAGAGAGAGAGAGAGAGATTTGTATGGGGGTCTGACACTCCCCATTAGCATAAACAAACAGAGGGGGGTTGCCTTTCTCTCATTATCCTCCTCCCCCCATTCTCTCTCACCAATACCAATGCACACAGCCTCTCTCTCTCTCTCTCTCATCTCCCTCTCTCTCTCTCTCTCTCTCTCTCTCTCTCTCTCTCTCTCTCTCTCTCTCTCTCTCTCTCTCTCTCTCTCTATTTTACCTTAATAATGTTTCCTAAAACACACACAACACACCACACACACACACACACACACACACACACACACACACACACACACACACACACACACACACACACACACACACACACACACACACACACACACTTTCATAATCACATTTTCTTCTTAAGTCTTACATTCGTCCCACTAACTGAATATTCATCAAACTTTCTGCAACATTAATACGAGAATAAAAATAAAAAATCCTCAATAAATGATCGCTTTGCTGACTAGTGTGGATTATTTATATTTACAATTGTTACACGCGTCTCATTCCATCATTCGTAATATCTAATTTACGTAGCGTTTTCAGCTTTAAATCTAATTGTATTTTTGCCAAAGAACTGCACCCATTATCATCATTATTGTTATTATTATCTTTGTTTCGTGTGACTTCTGTACCTCTCTCTCTCTCTCTCTCTCTCTCTCTCTCTCTCTCTCTCTCTCTCTCTCTCTCTCTCTCTCTCTCTCTCTCTCTCTCTCTCTCTCTCTCAAGTGTTGACCCACCAAACAATGCCACCCTGACGCCCACCCCTGCCCTCTATCCCAGCCCACCCCTTCCCCCTTGCCCCTACCAACCCCTTCCCCCTGCCACCCCTTCCCTCTGTCACCCCTTCCCCTGTCACCCCTTCCCCCTGTCACCCCTTCCCCTGCCACCCCTTCCCTCTGTCACCCCTTCACCTGTCCCTTCCCCCTGCCACCCCTTCCCTCTGTCACCCCTTCCCCCTGCACCCCTTCCCCTGCCACCCCTTTCCCCTCCCTTCACCCCTTCCCCTGCCATCCTCTTCCCCCAGTCACCCCTTGCCCTGTAAACCCTTCCCTCTGTCACCCCTTCCCGCCTGTCAACCCATTCCCCCTGTCAACCTTCCCCATGCCACCACCTGCCCCCTGTCACACATTCCCCCTGCCACCCCTTCCCCCTGTCACCCTTCCTCATGAGCCCCTTCCCCCCTGTGGTCCCTTCCCGTGCACCTTCCCCTGCCACCCCTTCCCTCTGTCACCCGTTCCCTCTGTCACCCCTTCCCTCTGCCACCCCGTTCCGTTGTCACCTTCCCTCTGTCACCCTTCCCCCTGTCATCCCTTCCCTGTGCACCCTCGCCCTGTCACCCCTTCCCACCTGAGCCCCTTCTTTCCCTCTCCCTTACTTCTCCTACGCCACTCAACCTCTGCATGAGAGAGAGAGAGAGAGAGAGAGAGAGAGAGAGACGAGGAGAGAGAGAGAGAAGAGGGGAGAGAGAGACGAGAGAGAGAGAGAGAGAGAGAGAGAGAAGAGAGAGAGAGAGAGAAGATAATGCACAACAGTTAATAACATGAACATTTTTTTAATGACCATCAAGTGTGTGTGTGTGTGTGTGGTGTGTGTGTGTGTTGTGTTGGTGTGTGTGTGTGTGTGTGTGTGTGTGTGTGTGTGTGTGTGTGTGTGTGTGTGTGTGTGTGTGTGTGTGTGTGTGTGTGTGTACAAGGGAGGCTGACGTACACGAGAAGGGTCCTGGCTGTGTACATACATGGAAAGGCAAATACGTACATAAGACAGGAACACGTGTACACCATAAAAGGCAGTCATGATGGCGGCCGGCTGGACACACACACACACACACACACACCATAACCCAACTTTATTAAATGTCTTCATAACGGAAATTTCAGGTGTAGTTTAATGGTGTATTAATCACGGAGAGATGCCACCGAGCGCCTAACTTCTGATCTTTCTATAATTTCTGATTGGGGCAAAGCAAACCTTATTTTGTTCAATGCCTCAAAAACCCAATTTCTTCACCTATCTACTCGACAATACCTACCAGATAACTATCCCCTCTTCTTCAATGACACTCAACTGTCTCCTTCTTCTACAATGAGCATTCTAGGACTATCCTTTACTAAAAATCTGAACTGGAAATCTCACATCTCATCTCTTGCTAAAACAGCTTCTAAGAAGTTAGGTGTCCTGTGGCGTCTGCGTCCTTTTTTTTCTCCTTCCCAATTGCTTGCTCTCTACAGGGGCCTTATCCGCCCATGTATGGAATATGTCTCACATGTTTGGGGGGATCCACTCATACAGCTCTCCTAAACAGGGTTGAGTCAAAAGCTTTTCGTCTCATCAACTCCTCTCCTCTGACTGACTGTCTTCAATCTTTAAATCACCGCCGCAATGTTGTTTCTCTTACTATCTTCTACCGTTATTTTCATGCTCACTGCTCTTCTAAATTTGCAAACGGCCTCGCTGCACAAGACTTTCTATTTTCTATTTTTACATTATTTACTCTGACCTCTATTCTGTCCATCTTATTAATGCAAAAGTTAACCGCGGTCTTCAATCTTTCATTCCTTTCACTGGTAAACTCTGGAACTCTTAAATTCCTGGACTTCCTGTTCTTAACTTCCTCTTTCTATTGCTCTCTTTCCTAACTTGAATTCTTTTAAAAGCGTGATAAGAAACCTCCATCATTAAATTAGACCGATCACTGTACTGGAATCTATCACTGTCTGCTTTAAAGGGACTGACATTTAGCGAGCTCTTTGTTTATTTTGTTATTTTCAACCCTTGGCCAGTCTCTTGTCATGTAGTAAAAAAGTAAAATAAAATGGCACCCACACTCTATCCTCCCCTCCTCCCCGCTGCCTCCCCGTTACAAGCTGCCGTCACACAAGCTTTATAGTTAACCATCATTACTACTACCTATAGGATCAGCGAGGCCCTTGAGCGCTATCAGGGGCGAAGGGTCACTACTACAGGGCTCAGGGACTATGTATTCATGTCACTATCTATCCATCTCGTCGTCCTCTCTACACAAGGCAAGACTACCTCACCCTCGCTCCGACAGATGGCGTTATGTGCTCCTGTAGATGATGATGATGATGATGATGATTTTGAGGATGACATGATGATGTTGATGATGACTTGATGATAATGATGATTTTGATGATGACTTGAAGATAATGATGATTTTGATGATGACTTGATGATAATGATGATTTTAATGATGACTTGATGATAATGATGATTTTAATGATGACTTGATGATAATGATGATTTTAATGATGACTTGATGATAATGATGATTTTAATGATGATAATGATGATTTTGATTAAATTGATGATGATTTGAAAATTTTGATGATGATTGATGATTTTGATGATTCTAATGATTTTGATGATGATTTTGATGATTCTAATGATTTTGATGATGAATTTGATGATGATTTGATGATTTTGATGACGATGAATCTGATAATAATGATTCTAATGATAATGATGATTTTGATGATTTTGATGATGATGATAATAATGATGATAACGATGATTTTGATTAGTTTCATTATTTGATGTTTTCGCTGCAACTATAAATAAAATTATTATTATTATTATTATTATTATTATTATTATTATTATTATTATTATTATTATAAAATCTCTATTTGTAATCTATCAACAACATTCTTCTTCCTCCTCTTCTCCCAAGCCCCTCTGAGGCCTATAGTAGTGGCAGGGAAGGAGGAGGAGGAGGAGGAGGAGGAGGAGGAGGAGGAGGAAGAGGAGGAGAGGGAGGAGAGGGAGGGAGTGGTGACATGTTATGGATGGATAAGGAAGAGAGGAGGGAGGAGGAGGGAGAAAGAAGAGGAAGACAATAAGGGGTCTCTCTCTCTCTCTCTCTCTCTCTCTCTCTCTCTCTCTCTCTCTCTCTCTCTCTCTCTCTCTCTCTCTCTCTCTCTACTGAATAAACAAATACAGTTTCTCTCCCTTCTTCTCTCACTTTTTTCTTCCTTTCTTTTCAGACATTTCTATTTTCTATATTTTTTTTTTTTCACGTTTTGCTCTTTTTTCTATTTTCACGCCTTACTTCTCTCTTTCTGCTCTCAGTTTTTCCTCTCCTTTCTTTCTTTCTCCCTTCAGTTTATTTATTCCCTCTAAGGATATTTACAACCAAATTTACAAACATTGATATAAAAAATACATAATCATAAGATAACAATAATAATAATAATAATAATAATAATAATAATAATAATAATAATAATAATAATAAAATAAATAATAATATAATAATAATTTTATTCTCGCCCGGAGGCATACACACAAAACAAAGCAACAAGAACAAGCCAAGGAGTAAACTTAAGTACTAGAGCAAAAACAAACAAAAGAACAAAGTACAGGCACATTAGGGGACATAGTATCAAAGTACATAGAAAAACATACATGGACACCTGTGCTACCCCACATTCTGCACAAACAGCAGACCCAGCCACCGCTGTTGTATAGGTCCACATACATAGGCCGAGCTCTGCCTGACGGTGATGATGATGGAGTTCGTAGAGAGCTCCTCCCTACTCCTTAAGCTGAACACGGAGTGTCGACGGATCACATCCAGATTGTTCACCCCGTTCCTAGCGAAAGCCAGGGACGAGCTGCACCACCTGGGCAGCCCCAGAAGCCTCTTAAGGATGTCATTGTGACAGACCTTAACATGTGACATTGTGATAAACTTTCTTCATGCATTCTACCATCCTTTTCTCTTTCCTTTCTACATAATTTCCTCTTTCTTTCTCTCCACTATTTTTCCTTTCTGAACTATTCGAAAACCCTGCAAGACCAAAAATAAGTGAATGAATAAACGAAACACAAAAATGAGAATATTTTTTTTTTTAGTAACACTAGTTGAAATTTATCGGATTGGAGAGAGAGAGAGAGAGAGAGAGAGAGAGAGAGAGAGAGAGAGAGAGAGAGAGAGAGAGAGAGAGAGGAGAGAGAGAGAGAGAGAGAGAGAGAGAGAGAGAGAGGAGAGGGGGGGGGGGGTTGGGGAGGGAGAGATGGGTTTATTAAGGGATGGGAGAGAATAGGGGGATGGAGAGGGTGGGATGAAGTTAAAGATCTCAGGTGGCTCCAGATCCTCCAAACAATAGCGTATACAGGCGCTGAGTGAGCCTCTTGTTGGCTTATCGACAGAGGCGGGTTATCGGGTTACGGTGAATGGCGGGCGTGTGTGTGTTGCAGTAGTAGTAGTATAGTAGTAGTAGTAGTAGTAGTAGTAGTAGTAGTAGTAGTAGTAGAGTAGTAGTAGTAGTAGTAGTAGTAGTAGTAGTAGTAGTAGCGTAGTAGTAGTAGAGTAGTAGTAGTAGTAGTAGTAGTAGTAGTAGTAGTAGTAGTAGTAGTAGTAGTAGTAGTAGTAGTAGTAGTAGTAGTAGTAGTAGTAGTAGTAGTAGTAGTAGTAGTAGTAGTAGTAGTAGTAGTAGTAGTAGTAGTAGTAGTTTTTGAGAAGGTAGAAATACTGCCATGAAATCGAATATAAATAGGATGAGGAGCAGATAAATGGAAGCAAAAGTAGAAAAGAAAACGAACGAAAGATGAAGGAGGAAAGGTGGAGAGGAGTAAACCCAGTACAGTACAGAAAGCAAATCAAGGCAAAAACAGTGAAAGAAAAGATAATTCAAGATTCATTTAGAGCAAAGAATGAAGAGGAATCGACTCAAACAGGGTGAGAAGGAAGGAAGGAAGGTAAGAAGATAGTGAAGGAAGGAAAATAGGAAGGTAGTGAAGGAAGGTAGTGAAGGAAGGAAGGTAGGAAGGAAGGAGGAAGGTAGTGAAGGAAGGAAGGTAAGAAGGTAGTGAAGGAAGGAAGGTAGGAAGGTAGTGAAGGAAGGTAGTGAAGGAAGGAAGGTAAGAAGGTAGGAAGGAGGAAGGTAGAAGGGTAAGAAGAAGGTAAGAAGGTAGTGAAGAGGAAGGTAGGAAGAGTAGTGAAGGAGAAGGCAGGAGTAGTAACTACGTCGAAGAAAAGTTAATTTGTAGAAGGATAGCAAGCAAGAGAAGGCAGCTGAACAAAGAAGTAAAAATGAGTGAAGAAAAGAACGAAGGTGGTGGAGGGGGAGGAGGGAAGGGAGGGAGGGAGGAAGGGGAAGGTAGGAAGGGAAGGTATGAAGGAAGGAGAGGAATGGCCTACACCGAAGCGTTCGACCTGAGATGAAAGTATATATTTGTCCTTAGGAATGCAACAGAGAAGAAAGGAAAGAAAAAGGAAAACAGACTAGATCAAGGATGGTTGAGGGAGGGGCGTGAGGGAGGGAAGGGGAGGGGAGGGGAGAGGAGGGGAAGGGAAGGGAAGGGATGGAAAATGAGAGGGAGGGAAAGGGAGAGGAGGAGGGAGGGAAAGAGAAGGAGGAATAGATATGTATCTGTGGAGGGATTGACTCAAAACGAAACGGGAGTGTGAAATAAAAAAATGGTGGAATGTACTCTTAGGGATGAGAGAAAGTGCAGATAGAGAGAGAGGAGTTAGAGAGATGATGAGGAGACGCTAGGAACGTGACGAAGTAATAAGCTTATAACTGGTAGCTGATTCGACTCAAAACTGAACACACGTGGCTTTGATTAAACTACATATGGTGTGGCACGTGTCTCTCTCTCTCTCTCTCTCTCTCTCTCTCTCTCTCTCTCTCTCTCTCTCTTTTTTTTTTCTCCCTCTCATTTTCTCTCTTCAACTTTACCTAACCTAACCTACATATGGCATGGCACGTGCGTCTCTCTCTCTCTCTCTCTCTCTCTCTCTCTCTCTCTCTCTCTCTCTCTCTCTCTCTCTCTCTCTCTCTCTCTCACTCTCCACGTATCTTCTTAACGCCGGAAACTAATCGTTAATTACAAAGTTATCTTCTCCGTACAGAGTCAGGGAGAAGAATGGAGGAAGGGAAGCAAAGGAAGAGAAGGAAAAGATAGGAAGGGAAGGGAAGGAAAGGAAAGAGAAGGGAAGGGAAGGGAAAAAGACATGGGAAAGGAAGGGAAGGGAAGGGAAGGGAACGAAATGGAGGGAGAAAGACACGGAAAAGGAAGGGAAGGGAAGGGAAGGAAAGAGAAGGGAAGGAAGGAGAAAGAAAGGAAAAGGAAGGAAAAGGAAGGAAAGGGAAGGGAAGATAATACAAGGGAAGAGAAGGGAAGGGAAGGGAAGGGAGAATGAGAGCGAGCAAGAATGAGAAAGAAAAGGGAATGGAATAGTATGATAAATGTACGATAAGAATGAATCAATATGGATAAAGAAATAAAACAAGATAGCACTAAAAGATAAAACTAAATAAACAAGTCAACATAAAGCAGGAGAATGGATTAGATACAGATTTTGTATGTTTATATAATAGAGAACTAAACACACACACACACACACACACACACACACACACACACACACACACACACACACACACACACACACACACACACACACACACACACACACACACACACACAACAATATTTCAACAGACACACCCGCCTTATATTCACATGCAAATACCAGTAATCCCATTAAAAGTATTCTCTCCCTCCCTCCCTTCCTTCCCCCCTCCCTTCCTCCCCCTTCCTCCTATCATCCCCGCCCCTTTCCTACTCGCCCCGCCCTCACATACCACCGCCGACACCACAGCTATGCGAGGTTATGTTGACGCCACACACACACACACACACACACACACACACACACACGCACACACACACAATATATTACATTTCAAATTAATTAGAAAATATTTCATAATGTTGCTTATTTATAAAAACATTAAACTCTACCCAGGAAATAAGGTTTTCGATTTCGTCGGAAATATTTATAATATTAGGGGTAATAGTATTAATTTAGTGTGTCCACAGTTTCGTACGTCCCTCTATAATAAAAGTGTGTTGTGTGAAGGTCCTCAGATATGGAATTCTCTTCCTATTGCAATAAAAAGTCTGATGGAGGCTGGAAATTTACTACAATTGAAGAAGAAAATAAAGACTTATTTATTAAATAGTCAAAATACTTTATAAACTTGTGTTGAAACTGTGTCGATTGTCTGTATTTGCTTAGAAATGTTTTTTTCATATATATTTTTTTTGGTGTTATTCATATTGTATAGTTTGTCACTTATAATGCCTGTACTACTGAACAACCAATTAGTTACGATTTTGTCTGTCTAAAGAGCTTATGCTCGACAGACCGTGCCATCATTACGTTTTTGTTTTTATATATTCAATTATATTCGTGTGCTTTTGTAATGGCAATAAATTTACTTACTTACTTACTTACACACACACACACACGCACACACATACTATCACCACAATAAAAATTAATATCTTTCTGCAACATAATTTTATCTTCGTCGTTGTCACCCTCCTCCAATTACTACTACTACTACTACTA
This sequence comes from Chionoecetes opilio, assembly GCA_016584305.1. Lineage (NCBI taxonomy): Eukaryota > Metazoa > Arthropoda > Malacostraca > Decapoda > Majidae > Chionoecetes > Chionoecetes opilio. The sequence continues at coordinate 278,234 of JACEEZ010018991.1, forward strand.
CTACTACTACTACTACTACTACTACTACTACTACTACTACTACTACTACTATTACTACTACTACTACTACAAATGCTACTACTACTACAACAACTACTACTACTACTACTACCACTACTACTACTACTACTACAAATGCTACTACTACTACTACTACTACTACTACTACTACTACTACTACTACTACTACTACTACTACTACTACTACTGCTATACTACTTCTACTACTAATTCTGCCATGGGACATAAAAATACCACAGCAGCAGTAAAGAGGACGAGGATAACATAAATCAACATAACTTTATGCACCTTTCTACAACCTTCCCTGTACTTTTCTGCACGACCAGCATAGCATAGCATAGCATAGCATAGCATAGCATAGCATAGCCTGGATCACTGCGGTCCTCTTCATACCAAACCAGGTCATGAAAGGCACGACGAAATTGTAACATGAATGAAACATGAATGCGTGCAGAGCTAAGCCCGTGGAGTTTTCTTTACCTCCCTTGTAAAATTCCTTCGTTTCAGCCATTCATTCCAACCCAGATATCTTACTTATTTTGTAGAAAGAGAGAGAGTGTGTGTGTGTGTGTGTGTGTGTGTGTGTGTGTGTGTGTGTGTGTGTGTGTGTGTGTGTGTGTGTGTGTGTGTGTTTATTTCCACGCGACATTCACAAGGCGTAAGACAAGCCCATTTTATAGTTTTGTTTTGTTATTCATGTGGTTGTTATGGAAAGTGTTATGAATCAAGGGAGGTTGTTATGTGTGTTGTTATTGTAGCTTTATTTTAATGCATGGTTGTTGAGCTATTAAGTAACGTGGACTTATGAGCTGCTGGGCTATTAAGTAACGTGACTTATGAGCTGCTGGGCTATTAAGTAACGTGACTTATGAGTTGCTGGGCTATTAAGTAACGTGGACTTAGGAGCTTTAATAATTTTTGCACTACACTTAAACCCTTCATTCACCATCACCACATTTTTTTTCATTGCATTATCTAAGGCAATCTTTTTATCTTTATACATACGAGTTATTACGACGATTATTCTGTCTAAGTAAAATGCTTCGTGAATTGCGTTCATTTCCGTGTTCTTACAAATTCCTTCACGAGAAAAATATCAGAAAACCGCAAGAAATCAGCTGACCTTCCACGCCTTTTTATTATTTATATTTTTACGTCACAAAAGACTGACCAAGGCAAAAAATGAGGTAACCAAAAAAAAAAAAAAAAATATCCTGTTATATTTTACTGCTATGTATTACGTACGCGAAAGATAAGGTGAGATATTGGACACTATTTTTTAGAACCCTTATCTATAATAGCCCTTAGGTAGCTTGCTTTATAATCTTAATAGAGAAACAAAACATAAAAAAAAGGCTGATGACAATAGTACTAAATCACTATACGCTTCACTATAACCACACAAATACTAAAATTTTTAGCTTCACTACTATTATTACACAACACCAACCACTAGCAATCCAATCACCATCACCACCACAAACACCACCACCACCACCACCACCACCACCACCACCACCATCACCACCACACCATCACCACCACCACCACCACCATCACCATCACCACCACCACCACCACCACCACCACCACCACCCACCATTAATCCTACAGGTACGTAAAATCCACAGTCAATATTATGGCGTGGAGCGGCGACCTTAATTACCCCTGACAGAAGGACTAATTTGCCGCGTCAACACGACCACCGAGAATTGTCTTGCAGAGGAAGATGGAATTTCTCGGAGA
>JACEEZ010018991.1:285000-297500 GCA_016584305.1 Chionoecetes opilio
CTGTGAAATATAGTGAAAAAAAAAAAAAATGATATATACGAATAAATACCTAACCTAACCTAACCTAAACCAAAACATAGATATATAGACAGACAGATAGATAGACAGATAGATAAACAGACAGGCAGACAGATAGATAGATCTGTGAGAGATGGCTACGAGTTGTGTGTTGGTCCCCATGGCTCCGGTACCAGAAACACCAACAGTTCTCTGCTTCTGAACTTTGCAAGGTCCAGAAGGTTGAGAATTGCAGGTTCTTGGTATCAAAGACCAGAGCTGCACCGCTGGACATGGTATAGTAATGCCGGAGGGGTAGCTAAGGAGATCGACCACATCCTCGTTAGTACTCGTTGGAGGATCCTCCAGAACTGCAGGGTTTACCGGAGTGCTGAGTTCTTTGGAACAGATCACAGACTTGTTGTTGCTACACTTAAGCTTCATGTCAAGTCCAGAAGAATCTCAAGAGGTAACCATACTGTGTTTCATCTTGAGAAACTGAAGGACTTGACATGTGCTCATGAGTATGCGGTGGCAGTCTCAAATCGGTTTGATGTGCTCGGTGCTCTCGGGGATCCTGTAGAACTGTGGGATACCTTCAAACGTGAAACTCTACAGGCTGCCAAGGAGTGTATTGGGGAGCGCCCGAGGTCAAGGCGTGGTTTTGTCTCGACGGAGACGCTGGAGAAAATCGAGGAGAGTCGCGCTGCCAGGCTGGCTGGGAATCGGGACCAGCACAGGGCTCTGTCACGCCGGACTAGACCCTCCTGAGGAGGGGACAAGGAGAGGTATGTCAGGAGTCTCGCTGAGGATGTCGAGGGTCATTTGAAACGCTAATGACCTCCGACCCGCCTACCGAGCCTGAAGAAGCTCCGTTCCAAGTCTCCTTCTCGGGCGAGTGCTATTCGAACAGCAGATGGGCGCCTCGTGTCGGACATGGATGGGCAGATGGCTCGTTGGGCTGAGTACTTTGGGCAGTTGTTCACGGTGGACACCCTCCAACTGAGCAGCTTCACACCACTGGGTTACAGGCATTGGATGCCGATCCTCCCATTGACGAAACCGCACCCTCTCTTGACGAAGTCAGAGAGGCTGTAGCAAAGTTGAAGGGTGGAAAGGCAGCTGGTTGTTTGTAATATCAGTGCGGAGCTCCTCAAAGCTGGGGTGAGGCCATGATCCGCGGGTTGCATGCTGTCCTGACTGCCGTGTGGCAATCAGGTACCATTCCTCCTGACTGGAAAAGAGGGCTGGTCGTCCCTATCTGGAAAGGGAAAGGGGACCGTCAGGACTGCAACAATTACCGCGGTATTACACTGCTCAGCGTACCAGGCAAGGTGCTTGCCCATCTATTGCTGACACGAATTCGCAGTCATCTGGTGAAGCATCAGAGGACCTCAGCAGTCTGGGTTCACGCCTGGTAAGTCAACAACGGACCGTATCCTAGCGCTTCGTGTCCTGGTGGAACGCCGACGTGAGTTTCGACAGGGGATGCTTGCAGCCTATGTTGATCTCAAGAAGGCGTTTGACTCAGTGCATCGTGAGTCACTCTGGGATCTTCTGCGACTTCGAGGGATTCCTGCAAGGACTATTGGTTTGATAACTGGTCTGTATTCTGGACTGAGAGTGCTGTGAAGTGTGGGGCAGGTGTATCCAGCTTCTTTCCTGTGAATACAGGAGTGAGGCAAGGGTGCGTCCTTGCCCCATCACTTTTCAACGCTTGTATGGACTGGGTATTGGACAAGGTTGTAGATCAAGTGATTGTGGAGCATCCGTCGGCAACACCAAGATCACTGATCTTGTTTTTGCCGATGATGCAGTAATCTTTGCTGAGTCGCTGGAGGTCCTGGTGATGGCTCTCGAGGCGCTGCACGAGGAGGCAAAGCCTTTGGGACTTGAGGTCTCCTGGCTCAAGACCAAGGTCCAGGTTTTGGAGACTTACTAGATGAAGCAGTACAGTCTGTTCATGCGTTGTGGCGAGGACATTGAGGATCTTGGAAAGTTTTACATACCTTGGTAGCGCAGTCCATAATGACGGCGGGTCACTCAAGAAGTCTTACGGCGGATTGGCAATAGCCCACGGTGTTATGGACTCGCTCAGCGGAGTATTTGGCGTTGTCGGTACCTGTGCAGGAGGACAAAGATCCGGATCTTCAAGTCGCTTGTGATCCCTGTCCTACTCTATGGTTGTGAGACATGGACACCAAATAGTGACTTGAAGAGACGAATCAATGCCTTTGGTAATAAGTGTCTTCGCAGAATCATGGGGTATCGCTGGGATGATTACGTGTCAAATCAGCGATTGCACCGTGAGACTGAATCGAGGCCTATTACCTGCATAGTCCGTCAGCGCCAACTTCGGCTATATGGGCATGTGGCACGCTACCCTGAAACCGATCCTTCCCATCGGGTTGTATCTGTAAGAGACAATCCGGCGTGGAGGAGGCCAAGGGGGCGCCCACAAGGCTCGTGGCTGGGGCAAGTTGATGTTTCTTGTCGAGAGCTGCTTGGTATGGGAAAGGAGTCTGCATGGGAACTCGCGCGTGGTGACCCCCGGGAGTGGCGTCGTAGGGTGGGCGAGGCGACGCGCCCCCCGGCGTATGCCCCCAATGATTGATTGATTGAGACAGATAGATATATAGATAGACAGACAAATAGATAGCCATACAGCCAGATGTAAAGATAGACAGACAGACAGACATACAGACAGATAGATATGTAAACAGATATATAGATAGATAGATAGACAGACATACAGATAAATAGATAGACAGAAAGGTAGATAAACCAACGGACCCATAAAAAAAGGACACATTCACAACATATATTCGTCACAACCTAAACATTTAAACCACAAACAATTGACAAAGAAAATATCAAAGAACTGCAAGATATTAATTGCAGCGGCGGATGCGGATCAGAACAAAGAAAAAACGTGGAACAATTTCTTTACTCATGAGATCAGGATAATATTCATAGGAGTTTGGAATATCAGCGACTGTTTTACATGGACAATATTATTCCCTGTGTCCCGAGAGACGAGAGTATTATCCTGGTGGTGGTGGTGGTGGTGGTGGTGGTGGTGGTGGTGGTGGTGGTGGTGGTGGTGGTGGTGGTGGTGGTGGTGGTGGTGGTGGTGGTGGTGGTGGTGGTGGTGGTGATGGTGGTGGTGGTGGTGTGGTGGTGGTGGTGGTGGTGGTGGTGGTGGTGGTGGTGGTGGTGATGGTGGTGGTGGTGGTGGTGGTGGTGGTGGTGGTGGTGGTGGTGGTGGTGGTGGTGGTGGTGGTGGTGGTGGTGGTGGTGGAGGAGGAGGAGGAGGAGGTGGTGGTGGTGGTGGTGGTGGTGGTGGTGGTGGTGGCTCGCTGTCAGGAAAACAAATGTATCGGTGTTGCACGGTGGGTAAAGAGATTTTATTTATGACAAGTGAGCATCGATGTGGCGGTGTTCAGACCGACCTTTATCTTTTTTTTGGAGTAATTTAACTTTATTTTTCTCTTAAAAACACGAAACAGACAGAGTCACTTCGAGGAGGATTCAATTTTATCAAACATGTTTCATCGTGTCGCCTCTTCTTGACAGGAGTAACAGGGCTTTTATCTTACGGTAACAGGGTGGTATTGTTACTATTGGTGCTGATGTTGATGATGCTATAGTCCATGAGTGAAGTCACACCTCAGAAACTGGCTTCACCAGAAACTACTTTTTTTTTCTTTTTCATTCTTTTGGGATTGGGCATATTAACCCCTTCACGCCCAGATCTTTCCTTTGCTATATAAAATCGTCTGTTGTTAGCCATAAAATTAGAAAAAGTACCGTAATATACCAAATTAGCTAGTGGACAATGATACTAAACAGGACATATTATCAATAAAACATTGCTTATATTCATTAAAATCGCCTAATGGTGGCCAAATTAGAATGGAAATGACGTTGTGGGCCTCAAGGGGTTAAAGGTCTTCTTATCACCCGACAATGCCTCCCGCTCCTACATAAGCTGCTACGAAGAAAAACGCAGCTTTACCTATGCATTGGTACCTTATAAACATTTCCCTGACTAATAATTATAAAGATAAAAATGTAAAGCGAAGAAAATTTGCCAGGAAGCCCCGACAGTGCCCAGCCTCAATCTATGCGGCGGCGTGACGAGGAGCCGCGCCGCCGTCACTTTGTTGGTGGTGTTGTCGTCACTCAGCAATCACACGCGCCGCCACATCAAAGACTGCGACGCACCGCCAACACCGTCTGCTGCCTCACGCCAACACCAAAGTTATGCCGCCGCCTTATACTGCTGGTGGTGGTGTTGGTGATGCTTTTACGCCATGATGCAGCCGCTGAGATAGACCCCCCCCCCCCCCGCACGCCATGACCAAACACACTCCCTCCCTCCCTCCCACGCTCGAATCAGCCTTGTCAAAAATGTTTGTGGCAGGAAAAAAGCGTCGTCTCCCGGAAATTACTCGCGACGATTCTTTCGGCGAAATGCATCGGATCGGCAGAAGGACTTACGGGTTTTTGTGCTGAGCCGGTGACGACCTGACGATGGCTGACGGGGCCCGCACGCATAGTCCTGTTTTTTTTTTTTTTTTTTTTTTTTTTTTTTTTTTTTAAATTTGTGCCTATAGCGCCTGTAGGCAGTGGTGACCCAGGGCTGGGATGGTAGGCTCTGGAGGTTCACTTGAGGGCTCTGACTTGATGTCCTCGCCCGTGGTGGCGCAGGCAGGATTCTTATAGTGACGCCTGTGATTAGAGGCTCATGCCGCCCCCCTGTGTCCTCCGATGCACTCGCAATCGAAGGTAGAGTTGATAAGCAGGGCATGTGGGTGTTCTTAGGCCACTCGATGGTGCAGAGCAGAAAGGTTTTGGTTTTCTTCGGGGATCGAACTCGGGTCACCGAGAACGCCAGTCGGAGACGCTAACCACTCCGCTACCGCCTCCCCAGTATGTGGTATGGGGATGTCTCAAGCCAATCCCTGTAGTCCAAGCTCGTGACGTCATATGGGGGTGGAGCCTACGTGATTGCTGGCCTTAATCTGTGCGTTTTATTTATGATTAGACTTATGAAATTGTATCTTTTTTTTTTTTACCTAAACTAAACTAACCTAACCTAACTTAACCAACCGAACCTAACCTAACCGAACCTAACTCAACCTAACCTAAACAAGACTAATCGAATCATGTAATATAAAACACAGATTATAACCCAGCGATCACTTTAAGCTCCACCCCCATGTGACGTCATAAGCTTGGACAACGGTGATTGGCTAGAGACATCCCCCTACCACATACTATTCCAGAGAACGGCAATATGCGGTCCTTGTGGTTCCTGCTGGTGAAATGATACCCAGGCACCAGCGGCAGGCTAACCACACCAATAACCACACTGTTTATGTAATGTAACCTTGGAAACGTACATATATTCATTTTATTAATTTGTTATTCTATGTTTTTTTTCTTCATTTTTATTTTTAAAAAAAATTTCAAGGTCAATTAGTCAGAGTATTTGGTGAATGAGAAGTTGGAGGCTCAATATCGAGAGTGGGAGGCTGCATGGAGGCACTGTGAGGCTCCCTGTACAGGTGAGCCTCATACACCACGCACCTGTTACCCGCCTCTCACGTGCCGGCGGATTAACCCAACATTTTCCCTGTAGCGACACAAACACTACTATTCCCGTGGCAGGCTTTGGTCATCCAGCCGAACACATGATCCCAGCGTAAGCCTCAGTAATATGTCGCTCATGCTATCTATCCATGCATTATACTCTCTGTACATGCATTATACTCTCTGTACATGCATTATACTCTCTGTACATGCATTATACTCTCTGTACATGCATTATACTCTCTGTACATGCATTATACTCTCTGTACATGCATTATACTCTCTGTACATGCATTATACTCTCTGTACATGCATTATACTCTTGTACATGCATTATACTCTCTGTACATGCATTATACTCCTGTACATGCATTATACTCTCTGTACATGCATTATACTCTCTGTACATGCATTATACTCTCTGTACATGCATTATACTCTTATGTACATGCATTATACTCTCTGTATATGCATTATACTCTCTGTACATGCATTATACTCTCTGTACATGCATTATACTCTCTGTATATGCATTATACTCTCTGTACATGCATTATACTCTCTGTACATGCATTATACTCTCTGTACATGCATTATACTCTCTGTACATGCATTATACTCTATGTACATGCATTATACTCTCTGTACATGCATTATACTCTCTGTACATGCATTATACTCTCTGTACATGCATTATACTCTTATGTTAACATGCATCTTATACTCTCTGTATATGCATTATACTCTCTGTACATGCATTATACTCTCTGTACATGCATTATACTCTCTGTATATGCATTATACTCTCTGTACATGCATTATACTCTCTGTACATGCATTATACTCTCTGTACATGCATTATACTCTCTGTACATGCATTATACTCTCTGTATATGCATTATACTCTCTGTATATGCATTATACTCTCTGTACATGCATTATACTCTCTGTACATGCATTATACTCTCTGTACATGCATTATACTCTCTCTACATGCAATATTCCTCACTCCTGCCTATCCCTGTAAACTCTGGAACTCTCTCCCTGTTTCTATATTTCCACCTTCCTACGACATACATTTCTATAAGAGAGGAGTGACAAGACACCCGAACTAAATTAGACCCCCTATCTTTCTATATTCTCTTTCTCTTCTTTATAGGGACTGGCAACTAAGTAGGCTTTGTGTTGCTTTCTTTTTTCCCCTTGGCCAGTCCTTTGTGATATATATAAAAAATAAAAATAAATCGGTGCCCTGCCTTCCCCTTCACACGAACACCTTCCACGTGACCACGATCTGAAAATTACCCTCACCATACTCCCTTTTTCCCTTTCCTCACCATACTTTTCCCCATTTCACCCTCACCACACCCCCTTTCATCCCTTTTCTCACCATACTTTCCCCTTTTTCCCCTCATAATACACCATTTCCCCCTTTCCTCACCATACTTTCCCCTTTTTCCCCTCATAATACACCCTTTTCCCCTTTCCTCACCATACTTTCCCCTTTTCCCCCTCATAATACACCCTTTTCCCCTTTTCTCACCATACTTTTCGTCTTTTCCCCCTCACCATACCCCCTTTCCCCTTTTTTCACCATACTTTTCCCTTTTTCTCCCCTCACCCTACCCTTTTTCTTCTACCTTTGACACGAATACCTTCCCCATCTCATATCACAACAAACAAAACTTGTCCCCATTTACGAAACTCCATTCCCTTGCTACCCTTCCCGTCCCCCTTCCCCTTCCCCTTCCCCTTCCCCTTCCCCTACTATAGGCCTCTTACAGATCTTAACCTTGTCCACTCCATCACAGCTTCCCTTCCCATTCCACACTCAGCCACGCCAGTCACTGCCACGCAAAAGGAGGAGGAGGAGGAGGAGGAGGAGGAGGAGGAGGAGGAGGAGGAGGAGGAGGAGGAGGAGGAGGAGGAGGAGGAGGTCAGAATGGGGAAGTATTGTTTGTGTTGTAGGAGAAGGACAGAAGGAACAGTAGGTAAGGGAAGGGACAAAAATGACCACCACCACCACTAGAAATTCCAACACGGTCAGAATTTTCTTCCTTAGTTTATTACGAAGAGAAGAAGGCGGGAAGAGAAACAGAAAACAACAACAACAATATTAACTCCTACTTCTCCTATACTACTACTACTACTACTACTACTACTACTACTACTACTACTACTACTACTACTACTACTACTACTACCGCTACTACTACTACTACTACTACTACTACTACTACTACTACTACTACTACTACTACTACTACTACTCCTGCTACTACCCCTCCTCCTCCTACTACTACTACTACTACTACTACTACTACTACTACTACTACTACTACTACTACTACCACTACTACTACTACTACTACTACTACAAAAACCAAAACAACAGCATCTACAAACACACACACAGCTACTCTGAGAAACGACTAAGTAGACATGGACATAAATAAATAAATAAAATACGCAGAAAAGAAGCAGGCACAGTTTTCACCGCTGGACACGAACCACTTATCACAACACGCAGCATATTAAGTTTTCCCCTTTCCTTCTCCCCTCTTTATCCTAATTTCCAGCCACCTACACACTTCGTTCTCATTTCTCCATCTTCCTCACTACATATTACCCTTTGCATTACCCTATTTCCCCTCACTGTCCCTCCGTCTCATCACAACACGCATAATATTTCCCCTTTCCTTCTCTCCACTTTTTGTCCTATTTTCCAGCCACATACACACTTCGTTCTCATTTCTCCATCTTCCTCACTACATATCACCCTGTGCATTACCCCCATTTCCCCTCACTGTCCCTCCGTTAAAGCTCAATATTCGCCTTAATTTCCCCTCTTTATCCTAATTTCTCACCACATACATACTCCGTTCTCATTTCTCCATCTTCCTCACTACATATTACTCCCATTTCCCCTCACTGTCCCTCCGTTTCATCACAACACGCAGAATATTTCCCCTTTTTGTCCTAATTCCCTACTACCTACACACTTCGTTCTCATTTCTCCATCTCCCCTCACTTCATATCACTCTTTGCATTACCCCATTTCCCCTCACTGTCCCTCGATGTTCCCCTCAGTCTCCCCTCTCGTGCTGCCCTGCCCTAAAGCTGCCTAATGACCACTTAGCACACGCCCTCCCAGCTCCTTTGTTGATGCCTTATTGTCTATTACGCGGCGGTGATTTTTACACACTGTCTCGTCCGTCTATTAGTGGAAGACCAACCACACTCACACACATACACACACACGACCAACTCACCGCCACTTCTATGGTTGTGACGGAAGCCCCCTTGACGCCATCTTGGTCTGGTATACGTAAGATAGCTATGTGTATGTATATGTGTTGGTGTATGAAAATAATATATGGATACTCTGGAACTCTCTTTCTGTTTCCATTTTTCTACTTTCCTACGACATAAACTTTTTCAAGAGAGGAGTAACAAGACACCTCCCGAACTAAATTGGCCCACTCCCCCTGTATATATTCTCTTACACTTCTTTAAAGGGACTGGCAATTACAGCGGGTTTTTTGCTGCTGCTTCTTTGTTTGTCCTTGGCCAGTCCTTTGTGATGTAAAAAAAAAAAAAAAAAAATACATCGACCAAAAAAATGAGAACACACACACACACACACACACACACACACACACACCACACACACACACCTATGAATTCCTCTTCACTAACTACACACACAAGTCAAATTCTTAATACCTGTGCATTTTGGCTTCATTAATATTCAATACTTATTTCTTAGACATTTTTCCATTTCTCACTCTCTTTCACTCAATCACTTTATAATCTTTCATACACCTACTTTTGTTCTTCCTTCCTTCCTTCCTTCCTTCCTTCCTGCCTTCCTTCCTGCCTTCCTGCCTTTCTTCCTGCCTTCCTTCCTTCCTTCCTTCCTTCCTTTCTTCCTGCCTTCCTTCCTTCCTTCCTGCCTTTCTTCCTGCCTTCCTTCCTTCCTTCCTTCCTTCCTTTCTTTCTTTTCATCATTCAATTGTCACATCACCATCATTTTCTTTCTTTATTTGATCGTCACTGTCCATTCTCTCCCCTTCCTATCTCTCTCTCTCTCTCTCTCTCTCTCTCTCTCTCTCTCTCTCTCTCTCTCTCTCTCTCTCTCTCTCTCTCTCTCTCTCTCTCTACCTATCCTACCATTACCTCTCTCCTCGTCTTCTTCCCCTCTCTTCTTTCTTCCTGATATCATATTCTCTCTCTCTCTCTCTCTCTCTCTCTCTCTCTCTCTCTCTCTCTCTCTCTCTCTCTCTCTCTCTCTCTCTCTCTCTCTCTCTCTCTCTCTAAGGGAAAACAGTTTTAATAGGGCTATGTTTAGTAAGGGGAAAGAAGTGAAGGAATTACTCTCTCTCTCTCTCTCTCTCTCTCCTCTCTCTCTCTCTCTCTCTCTCTCTCTCTCTCTCTCTCTCTCTCTCTCTCTCTCTCTCTCTCTCTCTCTCTCTCTTACTACTCCTACAATCATCCTCTTTCTTTCTTCCCTCTCTTCCTTCCATCACACACCTTCCTCTCTCTCTTCTCTCTCTCTCCTCTCCTCCCTCCCTCCTCTCAATCATTTCTTCCTCTCTCTCTCTCTCCTCTTTTCTCTCTCTCCTCTCTCCCCCCTCCCCCGTCACTACGACGGTAATAAGCAATAAGTCCTCGCCTGCACTCATAGTTTCATCCTTTTTAGTCCCGCACCCACTCAAGCCACACGCATCACCACTCTCTGCACACGCCACCGTAACACACGAAAGGCACAAACCACTAATATGCCAGTAACAGTATTTTCTGTTAATCCTATGTTTTCCACAAATACAAAACAGAGAAAAAAACAACAAAAACGAAAAAAAAACAAAATTAGTCAGGACGAATTTCGTTATAAAAAAAAAAAAAAAAAGTAAAAAAGACGAGGATGAGGAGGAAGAAAAAAGAGAGGAAAATTGGAAGAGGGGGGAGGAACGTTAAAAACGAAGGGAAAGGTTAAGTTTTGATGGACGAAGGTGAGGAGGGGGAGAAATTGAGGGATGGAAGGATGGAGGAATGAAGGGAGGGAGGGAGGGTAGGAACGAAGGAGGGAGGAAAGGAGGGAGGGAAGGAGGAAAGGAGGGAGGAAAGGAGGGAGGGAGGGTAGGAGGAAGGGAGGGAGGGAGGTAGGGAAAGAGGGTAGGAAGGAGGGAGGGAGGGGGTGGGAAAAGGAGGGAGGGAGGGAATGAAGGGAGGGAGGGAGGGAAAGAGGGAGTAAAGGAGGGAGGGAGGGAGGAAAGAGGGAGGGAGGCCGGGTAGGAAGGAAGGAGGAGGGAGGAAAGGAGGGAGGGAGGGAGGGAGGAAAGGAGGGAGGGAGGGAAAGAGGGAGACCAACTGTGAATCAATGGGTGGAAGAGATTCTAAAGTCAAAATGGGTAAATAAGTTAGTCTGCCACATAACCCTGTCACACCCTGTCATACCCTGTCACAGCCTGTCACAGCCCTCACCCTGCCACCCCTCATTCCCCTACTAACCCTCCCCTCCCACAACCCTCTCTCCCCTACCACCTCACCCAGTCATTCACCCCCTCCTCATCCCTATCACTTCATAATTCTACCCACTCTCCCCCTCCCCAACCCACTCTTCCCCTCCCCAACCCACTCTCCCCCTCCCCAACCCACTATCCCCCTCCCCAACCCACTCTTCCCCTCCCCAACCCACTATCCCCCACCCAATCCCACTATACCCCTCCCCAACCCACTCTCCCCCACCTCTCACCTCACCACATCCTATCACCCCTCACTCTTACACTCATTTAAATGCGGCCTCACCACAATCAAATCTCACCTTGTTACCTCCTCATCACCACCACCACCACTACCACAACGCCACATGACCTCACCACCACTGTTATTCGCTTTTATTCTCACCACAACATATGTGAACATGGTGTCCATGTATGTATACCCTATGTACTATATGCACTTTGATACTATGTCCCCTAATGTGCCTACTGTATATTATGTATTTGTTTTTTGTTTTGTTTGCTCTAGTACTTAAGTTAACTCTTCGTCTTGTTGTTGTTGCATTTTTTGTCTGTATGCCTCCGGGCGATAATAAAATCATTATTATTATTATTATTATATCTATTATCCTGTCACTGCAATCACCATCACAATATCCAATCGCCACACTCAGTCACCACAACCTGACATCACCACCATCACCACACTCACTACCATTACCAATACCAACAACAACAATCTGTCAACTGCAATCACCACCATCACCACCACACTACTACCACTACTACCATCACCACCACATGTTACTACTACCACTACTACCATCACCACACGCTACTACTACCATTACTACCATCACCACCAAGGCAACAACCATTTACCACCACTACTATAACTATACCACTACTAACCTAACCTATACTACCACCAGCTTACTAACATTGCCTTTTCCTACCCATTGTTGAAAAAATACAAGCGTTCACACTTTTTTCTTCATAATTATGCTGGATCTGCAACAAATCCGCACTAAAGTCACACCGTCAAGCACATTTCCAATCAAAACAATACACACGAACAGTTTGAAGGCATAAATTCTATTCGAAATGTAAGGTTTCATCTCAACGTGTTTCAATTCTATTACAATTTTAACATGTAACCAGCGCTACTTCCTTCCTTCCTTCCTTCCTTCTTCCTTTTCATTCCTTCCTTCTTCTTTCCTTTCTTTCTTTCCTTCCTTCCTTCCTTCCTTCCTTCCTTCCTCGTATAAGGCCGCGGGAAATTTCAAGGTAAGAAGAATATAAAAGAAACTTGAAAGAGTGAAAAAAACAACGTTACAAACACCACCAGCAGCATTAAGAGACTAAAGGTGGAAATTTCGACACACGACACACACACACAACCTC
>JACEEZ010018991.1:309949-320489 GCA_016584305.1 Chionoecetes opilio
ACCCAAAAAAACTCTTGTTCCCCCTTTTGATACCGGTGAGCAAATTTCGGACCGGGGGAGACTATTAGATCATTTAATGTTGGTGCATGCACTCCCTCCAAGATATTGTTCTCCATGGGGATTCAGACACTTGAAACAATGGCTTGAGCAGGACTAAGGAATGAAATGTCAACATTCTTGACAAAATTCACATTCTTAAAGTCAAAACACAACTGTTTGTTTGTTTGTGTTTGTTTGTCTGCTTGTAACTGTTAAGCATACCTAATTCTGTAGTCTAGAAATTCGATCGAGGTAGTGCGAGAAAATTAGTTTTTCAAGGCAGTATAACAATCATGCCATATACCTATTGTTGGGGTCATTAAATGCTAATTCTGTAAAATACAACGCCAATGCATCCCACTGTTCTAACATGCCTGTAGAGACAACCATCGGGCTTGGCCTGGAGCGATTTTATCATGTTCAGTGTCAACGAATTTTTGAAGCTATTGGAATGCATGTTGCCTCTTGAAGCTATTACTTAAGTGTGCAAAATGTTAAGGCATAAAACTTCAACATATTTATGAAGTATATGAAGCATTTGATGCACAGAGATGAATTGTGTAGCCTGAACGTTTAACATATGACATGAGGCCATTTTTTTTTTTAATAATGTAGCTACTGATCAGGGGGGACATTTTCGAAGAGGCTCTAAACTACACCCTCTTAGCGTCCTAAGACCGACTTAGTTATACGGGGCCAAGAAGACTACTAAGGAAGCATTTTCGGAGTTCATCTTAGCCTCGTGTAAGGCTAAGACCTTCTTAGTGCTACCACTTCCACTTTAACTAATCAGCGTGCGCGACACAAGTCTGTATTTGGCGGGAAATACGTATAAACGTATAAACGGCGTATACCACGCCGAGGGAGTCTCTCTTTCTCTCACTCTCACTCTCCCTCTCCCTCTCTCTCACTCACTCTCACTCTCACTCTTCTACTCCTACTTCTCTCTCTCTCTCTCTCTCTCTCTCCCTCTCTCTCTCTCTCTCTCTTCTCCTCTCTCTCTCTCTCTCTCTCCTTTTCTCTCTCTCTCTCTCTCTCTCTCTCCTTTTTTTTCTTCTATTATTTCTTCTCCCTCCTCTTCCTTCTCCTTGAGTTGCCAGATATGTATTTCTGCTACAGTCACAGTGCATTGTCAACACGCCGAGGGATCTCTCTCTCTCTCTCTCTCTCTCTCTCTCTCTCTCTCTCTCTCTCTCTCTCTCCTCTCTCTCTCTCTCTCTCTCTCTCTCTCTCTCTCTCTCTCTCCTCTCTCTCTCTTTTTCTTCTCATTCTTCTCCTCATCTCTCTTCCCCCTTCTCTCTCTTTTTTTTTTTCTTCTATTATTTCTTCTCCCTCCTCTTCTTCCCCTTTTCATCCTCCACACACACATCATAGCCAGTATGTGATATTATCGTGAATAACGAAACTTTTTTTCTGGTGAGTTTTGATATGTTTAGAATTAATCTGCTAACCGTTTCTGTCGCAAATCATATCTATTCCACCCAGCCCACCCCTATATATATATAGTTTTATATATAATTTTTTTATACATAGTGTATTATACAGCCTAATATACTATATACAGTCTAAAATATATAATATATAACCAATAATATAACCATTGTTGTTATGGTGACGAAGAAAATTGCGGGCTAAGACGACCCCAACCCTGCCTTAGTTTACACTCGCTGCACTGTCTTAGGCGGAGCGAAATTTGCTTCCGAAAATGTCCACCTAGCGCTAAGATGGTCTTAGTCCCCTAAGATGGTCTTAGTAGTGTTCCAAAATGCCCCCCCGGGCTTGCTCCCCCCATCACAGTGTCAGAACAAATCCCAAACCCAATTTTATCAACAGCAATGTCTTGATTTAAACCATTCTTTCAGGGCCCTTTAACTTTCTTAAAGCGAACTATCTTTAAACCCCTCTCTTTAAAAACCAGATGATCCAACCCCCAAAGTTTTCAAGTTTTAAAGACAGACAGGGGACAGGAAGACACCGAAAAAAAAAAAGAAATAACAGACAAGCCCAGAAAAAGAAAAGGGGAACATGTAGAAGACAGCGAGAAAAATTTGGGCAGACAGCAAAAACCCCGACAGAGAGAAAGCAAAAATCTTTCCCCGTCTCGGGCCTTCCCACGCCACCAAGAGGGCCGCCCCACAAAAAAATGAAACGGGGACAATATTAAAAATTCGGACGATAAACGACGTAGTTATCATCGAAGACATCACAATACCAACGAGTGAGTACTATCATACCCCTCCCACCCCTTTTTATGGGGTGTAGTTAACCTTGGTAAACCTTTAATTAAGGGTTATGTAAAGACGTGTTTGTAGCCCCATATTTTAAAGGGTGTTTTGGGGGGGTTTCGGGGGAAGATCGAGGTTTTGGGGATTTTGGGGGTTTTTGGTGGGTTTTTGGTGATGGGGGTGGGGGGAAAATTGTCCGAATTGACTTTGTGACGTTATTTTTTTTTCTTCGGGGTTTAGTTATTTTTTTTTGGTATTTTTTTTCCAACATGGAAAAGAAGTTGTGTAGTCATTCGTAAAAAGTTTTTCGGTAAATTTCGGGGGTACTTTTTTCCCCTTACGCCCCCCCTTTTCCCCCCAAACAACACCACAAAACACAGGGTTGTATCCCCAATGGGGGCCGGGGGCCCCCAAGGGAGCGAAAACCCAATATTATAAATTATTATACGGGAAAGAAAGAGGGTCGCGTCCCAAAAGGGGGGGGGGAAAGGGGAGTGCGCGGAATAATAGCCCGAGAGTTTCCCCGCTCGTTTTAGAGACCCCAAACTATTGTTTTTTTGGGCCTACAATAGGTGTTTGTTGTAATGGTGCTTGTTTTTTTTTTTGGCGAAAAACCCGAAAAAGGAAAAAAAAAAAAAAAAACCCAAAACCTAACCTTAAAATTTTTAAATAAAACCCCAAACCCAAAACCCAAAAATTTTAATGAAATTTAAACCCAAACCCTTTAAAAGGGTTTTTAATGAAACCTAACCTAACCTTAAAAGTTTTAATAAAAAACCAAACCCAAAACCTTAATCTTCTTCTTCTTTTTTCTTCTTGTGACCTTTTTTGCAAATTATCGCTCTTTTGGGCCCTCTGTCAAGCCCCGAGGTCGAACTTAACATAAAATTTTCCCTTTTTTCCCTTCTGCGTCCCTTTTCTTTCTTCCCAAACCTGTGGGGAGAGAAGGGCACAACAGGGCGTAAAATACATTTGATATAAGTCCCTCCTATTTACCCCCACCCTCCTAGACATCTTTTACATTCCCACGCAATCTTCCCCCCCAAGCCTTCTTCAAAAAAAAACCTTTGTTATCTCTACAAATTTTCTTTTTCTCTTCCTTACTGCCATCAGCCTAGCCAGTAAGGGTTTCCCCCCCCCCCCCTCGTGCATCCCTTTTCTCCCATTCTCCTTCCCCCATCACTCCTATATGGATTTTACCACCCCTCCTCCCCCCTGCTAAAACCTACCCCCCAAATTTATTATTAGGGGTTTCCGTAGTTTCTCTTTTCTGCTCCTCTAAAAAAAAGCTAAGGCCCTGGTCTTGTCCATCTCTACTCCTCGCCTTCACCTCTAGCGTTCCCCGTTTTTTGCCTTCACCAGAGCCGCTTCCCCAAAACACCTACATGCCAGGGAAGGCCTCAGGCTTTTTTTTCTTGCGGTACCCTTTAAAATTTGGGTTTACCCCCCATACCTGCTCTCCAAATCGTAGTCCAAATTTTCTTTTTATTCCTTAAACTTCACCTTCCCTTTGGGTTTTTACCTTCCCAGGGGGTTTTTACTACTAAGGTTTCCCCCCTTTTCCACCTCTCTAAAATTTCCCTTTTCCATGTTCCCGCTTTTCCCAAAACCCCCTTCAGAATTGGGGGTTTACCCCTCTAGCCTCACTAAGTCCCCCTATTTTTTTTCAGCATTTAAGTTTTTTTTTTTTAAAAAAACCTTTTCCCCGAAGGTGCTCCACCCCCTATCTCCTCGAATGGCCTCCACCCGCTGTGCTGGTTTTGGGGGTCCCCAAACCCCCTCTACCCATAAAGTTCTGTGTCCTCCCCTAGCTTAGTAAAATCTCCCCCCCCGGGAAAAAATGTTTTTCTCCCGGCCCCCTACAAGCAATATGGGGCCTTGCCATTCCTTTCCAAAAACTCCTACCCACTTTATATTTTTTTAAATTTTCCACTTCCCTCCCTTAATGATCATGCCGTCATCCTCCCACCTTTCCCTCCTTAGTTTTCCTTTGCTTTCTTTCCTTTCCAAAATCCTTCCTTACTTTTTTCCCGTCCCAAAATATGTATACCTACAATCACCTCTAGAATGTTGGGTTTCCCCAGAAAACCCCTTGACCCCTTTCCCCTCTGCTGTTGGGGAATCCATCACCTTACACTTCCTGAAAACCCCAAAACCCAAGGGTTTCCCTTCCCTTCCATTAAAAATGTTGACATTCCCCGCAACTCCTCCATGTCTTCCTTCCTTTGCCCTGAGAACTACATCGTCTGCATAGGCTAAAAATCCCAGTTTTTTATTCCCTTTCTCTGACTCCCTTCCCCTGCTTTTTGGGTCCTCCCTATCATTCCCCCAAGTAGATGTGAAGAGTGTTGGGGAGATAACAAAATCCCTGCCCGGGCTCCTATGTTTTCTTCATCCATCCTGTGCTGATTTCTCCTAGTGTGAACTTTTTCCTTTATTTTCCTTATATAACTTTCCCCAATTACCGCACCACCTTATCATCTACTCCTAGGGGTGCCCAAAGTCTATTAATTTTTCCCCTATCAACCGAGTCTATCTTTCTCAATATCTTTTAAATAAATAGGTAAAAGTTCCTTTTCTCCCCTCCGGCTCCTTTCTTAAAAATTTCCCTTTTTCACCCCCAAGTTTTCTAAAAACCCCTCTATTTTTTTTGAACCCATTTTGCCCCCCTTCTCCCGCAAACCTTATCTTTCCCCCAGCCATGACATTGCTTTGTTTATTTAACCCCCCCAAAAACCTTTTGGGCCAGTAGTTCATCAGCCCATGGGTTTTTGTCATTTTTCCCATTTTTCCCCCTTTTGGCTTCCCTCCTCCTTTTTGTATAAGTGTCACCCCCACTTTCCCTTTTCCCGTCTTGGGGGACCTCCCTTTCTCCAACATCTCTCTAAAAAAGATTTAAATAGAGCTAGTTTTTAAAACCCCTTTTCCTCCATCCTTTTTGAATTTCCCCCATGAAATTTCCCTCCGTTCCTCCTGCTTTTCCCCCATCTTAATTTCTTTTTTAGCAAAAAGGCTACATCCCCCTCCCCTTTTTTCTTTTCTTTCCCCTTTTCTTTTCTTCACGTAAAATAAACCCAATTCCCAATCCTCTTCCACTTTTTCCCCCTTTAAAATGAAATTTCCTCAGTATTTTTTTCCACTATAGGTATAAAACCCTTCCCCTCTTTTTCCTCTCTGTCTTTTCTTCAGCCCAATTCGGGGGCCCCCTTGGCCCCCACCTAGGTTTTCTTCAGTCTTCTCCATCCTTCCTTTTCTTTTTCTCTTTGGGCTTTTACAAGTACCTGTGCCGTTTTTCTTCCCCCAAATTTCCCATCTTCTTTTTAATAAGGCTGGGCTCTTTTCTTAGCCTTTGGATCTATCCCAAGCCTCCCCCCCTTCTTTCCTCATACCCCCCCCTTGAAGTCTGCTCATTTCCAAACTTTTCGGGTTTCCTGTTTCCTTTTTTGCACTGGTATGCCTGCCCCACCTCCTTATCCACCAACCTTGGAGCCTGTTTTTTTCCCATTTTGAATTTCTTGTTCCTTCCTTTTTTTGGTTCCTGTTAATGCGTTCTTGATCCCTTGTTCCCACTCACTAAAAGTGCTCCCCTCCCTTTTGTATCTCCTGCTGGTATTCTCCATTCCTCGAAATACTCTTATAGGGGGTTCACCGAAATTTCAAAAAGGATGGGGACAGCGGGTAAAAGCACCAAAATTTATCAGGCAATCTTCAGGGTCCCCGCTATGATTCTATAACCGGCGCCCAAGCGGTAGGACCACTCTTATTTGAAATGTTTCATTATTGTGATTTTTTTTTTTTTTTTTTTTTTAGTTTTTGGGAATTTTTTTTTTTTTATTGCAGAAATGAGAAATATAGTCTTTTCCGATCATTTTGGTGTAATTGTTTTTAAAATCGAACATCTAGAAGTATTTTAAAACAATATTTGAAAATTAGGTGTCTCGGGTGCATTTCCTCAATTTTTTTTAACGTTCTAATTAATGTAGGTCACCCGGGGTATTCAAAACACACAATTTTCGTTATCATTTTTATTTCGTAATCGCGTGGTCGAGTAGCGGTTAACATAGTGAATCGCGTAGTCTAATTAATTCGGAGCCTGCCCTTAACACATACGAAAATCAAGAAAAATGGATACTCTTTCAGACCGTGCGTATATTCACCCAACATGGTGCAAAATTACTTCTCGGCTAAGCTATTCACATTGGCAGCTGCATAGTTCGGTGCACTTCCACTGCGCCTTCTTGCATGAGCATCGTCCTCCGCACGT
This sequence comes from Chionoecetes opilio, assembly GCA_016584305.1. Lineage (NCBI taxonomy): Eukaryota > Metazoa > Arthropoda > Malacostraca > Decapoda > Majidae > Chionoecetes > Chionoecetes opilio. Next base: position 316,478 of record JACEEZ010018991.1, read on the forward strand.
GGCGCTTTTGCAGCCACACTTGACCAGTTCGCTGCAGGCCTGAGATGCTACAGGCAGGTTGGACCACACAGGACGCCAGGTCTTCGTTGCACTCTCTAGAGTCCATCCAAAGCCCTCTGGGGTTGGAGGCTTCTGCTCACATTGATCACTGGTTGCCAGATTCCAGCTTGGTAGACTGCGCGCAGTGTGTGCTGCAGAAGGGCTTCTTGCGTTGGGGGAATCTTTTCCATTGGCCTGTTCTTCTGTGAGAAGAGTTCCCTACGTGCCTCGTTCACAGAGTCCAAGTTGCTCGTCTTATTGTAGATGATCACGGTGAAGCGCTCGAGCAACTGGAATTGCTTGCAGTTCACTGTCACAGTCATGTAAGGGTGATTCATGAAGTTGTTGAAGGCCTCCGTCACCTCCACGTAGGCATTCCAAGCCTCCCATGCTGATTTCTTCCCTTTGCCGAAGAAAGCGGAAGTTGTGTCGCAGCCCGTGAAACTGTGGAACATAGGCAATGCCGTTGACCTATCTTTTCCCAGAGCATGGCATATGGCATTGATATCCAGGTACATGAAGTTCTTTCCAGTTCCAAATGCTACCCAGATGGCTGCCATCTGATGCTGGCTGGTCAGGGAATGGTACTTTCCTATCAGTATGGCAACGACGTCTGTGTCGACAGTGCGTACCAAACAGTTGGTGCATCCCTTGTCCAGCGCATCTTTCAGGTGAACAACAATCCTTGTATCGGCCTCTTCGTGGTCACATCGTGGCATGGAGTGGTCTGAACCTCTGCTGATCACATCTGTGCCTGATGTTATGAAGACCTCCTTTCCGTCTGGCCAGTCATTGGAGCCGACTTTGTCTGAAAGGAACTGGAAAAGCTCCTCCTTGTTTGTGGGATCCCGGAGGAAGTCGGGCCAGTTGCTGGGCACCTTCGTTGGACCACCGACCTTTCTTCGTACACCTTTCCCCCTTTTCTCTCTAGTTGACTCCTTGATACTGCTGGCAATGTAGCTGTCCCAGACCACATCGACTCTTCTGCAGGATTCAAGAAGCTTCAGGATGTGGGGGATGAAGACCTCATTAGCGTAGTCATTGAATGTGGTAACATTAGTAAGAGGAAGCAGATACACCACAGCAGCACCGTCGAGTATTCTTGCATCCAGAAACGGCGGGGGTTCCTTCTGAGAGTTTTGTGTTTCTTCCACAAGGATACCAATGAGGTCTGACTTCTTTCCTTGGCGCAGTGTTCCTCTTTCAGATAGAGAAGGGGGGTGCGGATGATTTTCATGTTGGAAGAAGGTTCCCATATCTGTATCCCTGTTCTGAGCAACTATGTACAGACGAGAGAAGAGGGACACATCATCTTTCAACAGGGAAACACCATCTGACTGCTTCCTCTTCCCCTTGGACATTTGTGAAGTAAGTGTGTAACATTTGTAAAGCAGTGTGGCAGCTGGTGGGCCTTTGCCCCTCCTGACATCAATGCTATTCCTTCTTGGATCTGTCCCCTATTCGATGCAGTTGGCGATTGGAACAGACTGATCCCTGTTCCATGGAAGGAACCTTTGGCGGTTGTGCTTGAGGGGTTGTAATCAAGGTTGTCTAAGGCTCCCACGGTGAAGAGACCTTGGCGGAGCTGGACAGGACATACTACACCTTTCATCTTCATGTTTTCACAGACGGCAGTGGCGATTTCATTCTCCACTTGCAGGACCCTGTCATAACTGACACTGATGCCCAGTTCATACATCTTTGTGACCATCTGTTTGGACCTTGTCTGTGTGTGCACATTGAGGCCGATGTACAGCGGAAGGGGTGGTTCACAGTCTGATGAATGACGTGATCTGCCAACTTGGGGCCCTTGTGTGTCCTTGGGGCTCTCTGCGCACGCTTCTTGGTCTTCTTGCAGTTGTAAAGGAGACCTGTGAAGCTGTGAGACAGGCCTGTGAATCCACTGTGTCCTGGTCTTTCAGATCAGCCCCTTTCATCAGCATGGTTATCAGGGATTTGAGTTGGGTCGGGACAGTCTTCTGCTGGCAGTCACTGGGGAAGGCACCATCAAAGTTGAACCCGCTTGAGCTGAAGATTTCATTTCGTACAATCCTGGCAGCTTTCGCCAAAATCAGAGCATCTCCCTCAAAGTCCAGTTTGAACGCTTGCTTCAGCATTCCCTGCATTCCTTGTTCAAATACGAGTATCACTTCTTTCCCGTCACTTGCTCTGGCCGTGGGGGGAAGTGATTCAAAACTTGCTCCTTGAAACGGCCCTTGTTGATTTCACTAGTAATACCAAAGTTGCGAGGCGTGTCACGTAGAGGTGCCTCAATGAGGCCAACTTGAAGCAAAATGTACCTTCTTCTATCTCGTTTTCAATGTTTGTGAGGAGTTCTGCGAAAGCTCTTGCTTTGAACTTCTTCACATTCGCAGGTTCATCCTTGGAAGTTTCTCTTTGCCTCACTAGAGACCGATGGCGATTCCGAAGACCAACGAGCAAGCCAGATGATACTTGCTTCCAGTGCAATAAGGTCACCGGCTCCTTCAATCCTGTCATTAAACTCTGTCTCTGCAGATCGCTGGCCATAAACCTGACGTTATCATCTGCGCCTAGAGTTCTAAATTCATGCATGAGTCCATCTTGCTTAGTGCAAAATATGCAGATGGTCATTTCGAACGATTGGCGAGGCCGCCGGCGCCCTGCCTTCAGTAGTGCCACTTTCAGGGGTAACATCTCTATCCCTCTTTCTGCTCTTTCCACTCTGTTTGAATTGAACTGTGAATGACAGGATTTGTGCCACTGTGCACGATTCCTGATGAGGTCATCCACAGTGATATCACTGCCGAAATGCAGCGGCTCCGGCAACGAGTTCAGTTCTCTGAAGTGAGCCACATTTTTTAGGAATGATGCATAGGCCGCCGGTGCTGATGTGTCTGCTCCACGTGCATTCAAGGGCAGCGCAGGGATTCAGGTGTAGTTTGTTGGCAAATTATGCACTGTGTCCATTCCATCTTCATGAAGTCTTGCTCTTCAAAACTGCAACACAAGAAAAACAATATAGGCAAATTGCAACATATAGCAGATATGATTACAACATATAGCAGATTTAATATAATATGCATCTAATTAAATAAAAAAATCTAAATGTCCATTGTGCATGCATCTTGCTGTTCGGATCGTTTGGCGCCGGTTCTAGAATTGAAGCTTAGATGCTGAGGAAATGCACCCGAGACACCTAATTTTCAAATATTGTTTTAAAATACTTCTAGATGTTCGATTTTAAAAACAATTACACCAAAATGATCGGAAAAGACTATATTTCTCATTTCTGCAATAAAAAAACATTTTTTTTCCCCCAAAAACTTTAAAAAAAAAAAATCCCAAAATTTTCAAAAAAAAATTTCACATATGATGAAAAATTTCAAATAAGAGTGGTCCTACCGCTTGGCGCCGGTTATAGAATCATAGCTGGGACCCTGAAGATTGCGTGATAAAATTTTGGTGCTTTTATCCGGCATGTCCCCATCCACTACCTAAGCTGCCCCACTATTCCCCTCAAACGCAGTCTTAACTCACACATGCTCACCCACACTGGTGAGAGAAACTTTGAGTGTCAGGAGTGTGGGAAAACATTTACCCAGAAGATCCATCTTAACTCACACATACTCACCCACACTGGTGAGAGAAACTTTGAGTGTCAGGAGTGTGGGAAAACATTTACCCAGAAGATCCATCTTAACTCACACATGCTCACCCACACTGGTGAGAGAAACTTTGAGTGTCAGGAGTGTAGGAAAACATTTACCCAGAAGATCCATCTTAACTCACACATACTCACCCACACTGGTGAGAGAAACTTTGAGTGTCAGGAGTGTGGGAAAACATTTACCCAGAAGATCCATCTTAACTCACACATACAGCAGTGATATGGGTGGTGTGGCTGGGAGTGATGGTGATGTGGTGTGGCTGGAGTGATATGGTGGTGGCTGGCAGTGATGTGTGATGTGGTGTGGGAGGAACTGGGTGGTTT
>JACEEZ010018992.1:0-11172 GCA_016584305.1 Chionoecetes opilio
TCCGGCGGCCGGACCGTGCCCTATGTGATCTTTCCCCCCTACAATGCTGGCCGCGGGCAACAGAAAGCCCGATTCATCTTCCACCACTTTCATTCTGCCTGCCCAACCACGGTTCAGTTTGAGTAGTTCTGACCTGCGCTAAAACATCAATCAATCTCCCCCCAGTCCTTACCGCTGCTTGTCCTCAATGCCGGGCCTAGACCAGCAGAGAGCTGATTTTCTTCAGCATTTTTATTCCTGAGCATCCCGGTTGCGGTGCTGTGAAGGTACCGCCAATTTTCATTCCGTCGTTGAATCCACGTAGCCTAGTCGACTTGCCTGTTTCCATGATTGCCGCCGCCCAGTTCGTCCGGCAGGGAGAACATGTCTTGCCCTATCTCTTCTGAACCTCAGGTCTTCCATCTGCCTGCCCCAACACCCGTCAGGTTGAAATTCTTTCCACAACAAATCTTTCATGCTCCCCCGGTTTTGACCGGCACATCGGTCAAAACTAAGTCATTCTTATCCTCCCAACACTTCCAGACTGCTGAGTTGGTTCCGCTGATAGCGAGGCTTGGAGCCACAAGAGCTGATTTCATTCCGTCTCCTATTCCCGTACAGCCGTCGGTGATGTTCCGTGCTATAGCGAATGTTCTGCCGCAAGTTTCTTGGCGGCGGGCAGAATCAATCCCAGCTCATCTCCACTCGCGTCTTTCCAATGCCTGGCCCAGCCAACTGGCAGGCGGAGAATTCATCGCCAACAAAAATTCTTTATCATCTCCCGCGGTTTTTGCCGGCCCCAGCTCTAGGTGCAAATAGATTTCTTTCACTCAATCCTCCAACCTCCGCATCCGTAGTTTTCACCGTGCACTCGCGGTAGCCAGAACGAAGCATCTTCATTCTCATTTAATCCACGCGTACGCCGGTGAGTGGTTCAGTGAAATTGTCTGCCCCAGTTCGCGCCGGCGGCGATTAATCGTCATTTTCTACCACTATGTCTGTCATATGAGTGCCCCTGCCCCCGTGTTTGTAGATTTCTGCCGTGAAAAATTCTTCGTCTCTCCGCAGGTTTTTGACCTGTCGCATGCCTTCATACGGTAGCCAAAACTAGTCACTCTCACTCAACTCCCTCCGAACAGCCTTTCCAGCCTGCTGAGTTGTTCCGTGACATAGCGGGCCTGTGTGAGCACGAAGAGAAGCTATTTTCATCTCGTCCCTTTTATTCCGCACGTGAAGCCGTCGGTGATGTGCGTGTTATAGGTGAGAGTGTTGTACCTGCCGCCCCATTCGTCTGGCCGCGGGCAGAATCAAGATGCCCTAGTCTCATCTTACCACTCACGTCTTTCCCTACTGCCCGGGCCCCAGACAACCCGTACAAGTTTGAGTAAATTTCTTTGCCGCTTAAACAAAATTCTTTCATGATCATCCCCCGCAGGTTTTTGACCTTCGCATGCCTTCATAGGGTAGCCAAAACTAGTCACTCTCACTCACTCCTCCGAACCAGCCCGTGCCAGCACTGCTGATTGGTTCCCGTGACAATAGCGAGGCCTGTGTGAGCAGCGAGAGAAGCTGATTTTTCATTCTCGTCATTTTTATTCCGACGTGAAGCCGTCGGTGATGTCGCGTGTATATAGTGGAAGTTGTACCTGCCCCCAGTTCGTCTGGCCGGGCGGGCAGAATCAAGATGCCTCTAGTCATCATCTTACCCTGCACTTCATCGTCTTTCCATACTTGGCCCGGGCCCCAGGACCAACCGGTACAAGTTTGAGTAGGAAATTTCTTTGCCGCTAAACAAAAAATTCCTTTCTGATCATCCTCCCGCATGGTTTTTGACCTGTCGCATGCCTTCATAGGGTAGCCAAACTAATTCACACTCTCAGCCTCCAACTCCTCCGAACCAGCCCGTCCAGCACTGCTGGTTGGTTCCCGGGGACAATAGCGAGGCCTGTGTGAGCAGCAGTAGAAGCTGATTTTTCAATTCTCGTCTTTTTAATTCCGACTTTAAGCGTCGGTGATGTGCGTGTTATAGTGAGAGTTTGTACCTTGCCGCCCGAGTATCGTCTGGCCGTGACGGGCAGAATCAAGATGCCCCTAGTCTCATCTTACACTCACGTCTTTCCCATACTGGCCCGGTCCCACACCACCCGGTACAAGAGTTGAGTATAATGTTCTTTGCGTAAACAAAAAATTCTTTCTGATCATCCTCCCAGCAGGTTGTTTGACCCTGGTCCGCATGCCTTCATAGGGTAGCCAAACTAAGTCACTCTCAATCTCCACTCCCTCCGCACCAGCCCCGTCCCAGTCACTGCTGAGTTTGTGTCCGCGTTACAATAGCGAGGGCCTTGTTGAGCAGCGAGAGAAGCTGATTTTTCATTCTCGTCATTGTTATTCCGACGTGAAGCCGTCCGGTGATTGTTCGTGTTATGTGATAGTTGTACCTGCCGCACAGTTCGTCCTGGACCGGGCGGGGCAAATCAATATGCCCTCTCCTCATCTTACCATCTCCCGTCCTTGCCATACTGGCCCGGGGCCCCAGACCACCCGGTACAAGTTGGTGAATTTCTTTTGCCGCTAAACAAAAAATCTTTTCATGATCACAATCCTCCCGCAGGTTTTTGACCTGTCGTCATGCTTCATAGGGTAAGCCAACCTAAGTCACTATCCTCCCTCAACTCCTCCGAACCAGCCCACCAGCGCTGCTGGGTTGGTTCCCGTGACAATAGGAGAGGGGCCTGTTGAGCAGCGAGAGAAGCTGATTTTTTCGTTCCGTCATTTTTATTCCGACGTGAAGGCCTTCGGTGATGGGTGCGTGTTATAGTGAGAGGTTGTACCTCGCCACAGTTCGTCTGGCCGGGCGGGCAGAATCGAAGATGCTCTAGTTCATCTTACCACTCACGTCTTGTCCATACTGGCCCGGCCCCATGACCACCCTGTACAAGTTTGAGTAGAATTTCTTTGCCGCTAACACAATTCTTTCATGATCATCCTCCCCGGTTTATTTGACCTGTCGCATGCCTTCATAGAGTAGACAGAACTAATTCACTCATCACGTCAACCTCCTCCGAACCAGCCCGTCCCGCACTGTGAGTTGGTTCTCCGTGACATCGCGAGGTGCCTGTGTGGCAGTCGAGAGAAGCTGATATTTTCATTCTCGTCATTTTTATTCCGACTTGAAGCGTCGTGTGATGTGCGTGTTTATAGTGAAGTTGGTACCTGCCGCCACATTTCGTCATGGCCGGGGCGGCAGAATCAATGATGCCGCTGTCTCAATCTTACCATCAACGTCTTTCCATACTGGCCCGGTCCCCACGACCACCCGGTACAAGTTTTGAGTAGAATTTCATTTGCCGCTAAACAAAAATTCTTTCATGAATCATCCTCCCGCCATGTGTTTTGACCTGTCGCTTTTGCCTTCATAGGGCCAAAACTAAGTCACGCTCACGTCAACTCCTCCGAACCAGCCCGTCCAGCACTTGCTGAAGTTGGTTCCCGTGACAATAGCGGAGGGCCTGATTGAGCACGAGAGAAGCTATTTTTCATTCTCGTCATTTTTATTCCTACGTGTAACCGTCGGTGATGGCGTGTTAATAGTGAGAGTTGTACCCTAGCCGCCACAGTTTCGTCTGGCGGGCGGGCCAGAATCAAGATGCCCGTAGTCTCATCTTACCACTCCACGTCATTTCCATCTGGCCCGTGCCCCACACCACCCGGTACAAGTGTTTTGAGTAGATTTTCTTTGCCGCTAACAAAAAATTCTTTCATGTCATCCTCCCGCAGGTTTTTTGCCTGTCGCATGCCTTCCTAGGGTAGCCAAAACTAATCACTCTCACTCAACTCCTCCGAACCACCCTCCGGAGCACTGCTGAGTTTGGTTTCCCGTGACAATAGCGAGGGCCTGTGTGAGCAGCGGGGTAAAGAGAAGCTTGATTTGTGTCATTCTCGGTCCCATTTTTATTCCGACTTGAAGCCGTCGGTGATAGTGCTGTTATGGTGAGAGTTGTACCTGCCGCCACAGTTCGCTGGCCGGGCCGGGCAGAATCAAGATGCCCTAGTCTCATCTTACCGACTCACGTCTTTCCTACTGGGCCCGGGCCCCAGGTACCACCCGGTACAAGTGTTGAGTGAATTTTCTTTGCCCGCGAATCACAAAATTCTTTCATGATCATCCGATCCCGCAGGTTTTTTTTTGACTCTGTCGCATGCCTTCATAGGGTAGCCAAAACTAAGTCTACTTCACTCAAACTCCTCCAACAGCCCGTTCCAGCACTGCTGAGTTGGTTTCCCGTGACAATCAGCGAGGGCCTGTGTTGCAGCGAGAGAAGCTGATTTTTGTCATTCTCGTCATTTTTATATTTCCGACGTGAAGCCGTCGGTTCCTGGCGTGGTTATAGTGAGAGTTGTACTTCCCGCCACAGTTCCGTCTGGCCCGCGGGCAGAATCAAGATTCCCGCCTAGTCTCCATCTTACCACTCACGGATCTTTTCCATACTGGCCCGGGCCCAACCACCCGGTACATGTTTTAGTAGAATTTCTTTGCCGCTAAACAAAATTCTTTCATGATCATCCTCCGCAGCGTTTTTGACGCTGTCGCATGCCTTCCATAGGGTAGCCAAAACTAAGTCCTCTCACTCAACTCCTCCGCCAGCCCGTCAGCACTGCTGAGTTTGTTCCGTGACAGTAGCGAGGGCCGGTGTGAGCAGCGAGAGAAGCTGATTTTTCATTCTCGTCATTTTTATTCCGACGTGAGCCGTCGGTGATGTGCGTGTTATAGTGAGAGTTGTACCTGCCGCACAGTTTCGTCTTGGCCGGGCGGGCAGAATCAAGATGCCCTAGTCTCATCTTACCACTCACGTCTTTCCATACTGGCCCGGCCCCAGACCACCCGGTACAGTTTGAGTAGAATTTCTTTGCCGCTAAACAAAAATTCTTTCATGATCATCCTCCCGCAGGTTTTTTGACCTGTCGCATGCCTTCATAGGGTAGCCAAAACTAAGTCACTCTCACTCAACTCTCTCGACCAGCCCGCCAGCACTGCTGAGTTGGTTCCCGTGACAATAGCGAGGGCCGTGTGAGCAGCGAGAGAAGCTGATTTTCATTCTCGTCATTTTTATTCCGACGTGAAGCCGTCGGTGATGTGCGTGTTATAGTGAGAGTTGTACCTGCCGCCACAGTTCGTCTGGCCGGGCGGCAGAATCAAGATGCCCTAGTCCATCTTACACTCACGTCTTTCCATACTCCCGGGCCCAACACCCGGTACAAGTTTGAGTAGAATTTCTTTGCCGCTAACAAAATTCTTTCTGATCATCCTCCCATTTTACCTGTCGCTGCCTCATAGGGTCAAACTACACTAAACTCTCGACCAGCCCGTCAGCACTCTGAGTTTTCCCGTGCATGCGAGCCTGTGTGAGCACGGACTGATTTTTCATCTCGTCATTTTATTCGACGTGACGTCGGGAGTGGTAGTGGTTACTAGTTGCGCGGGCTAACCTAGCCCACAGTTCATCTGCCCCCGAGTTCATGCCCCGCAGCTCNGGGAGGGGAAGGGGTGATTTTTCATTCTGTCATTTTTTTTCCGACGTGGCCGTCGGTGATGTGCGTGTTATAGTGGGGTTTTGTCCTCCCGCCAGTTTTTGGGCCGGGGGGCAGGAATAAAGATCCCCTAGTCTCTCTTACCACCACTTTTTTCCCATACGGGCCCCGGGGCCCCCAAACCACCCGGTCAATTTTTGGTAGAATTTTTTTTTCCCCTAAAAAAAAAAATTCTTTCATGATCACCCTCCCGGTTTTTTGCCCTGTCGCTGTTTTCATAGGGTACCAAAAAAACTAAGTCACTCCACTAAAATCTCCGAACCACCCCCGTCCGCACTGCTGAGTTGGTTCCCGTGACAATAGGGGGGGGCCCTGTGTGAGCAAAACCGAGAGAACGTTTTTTCCATTCTCGTCATTTTTTTTTCCCCGGACGTGAAGGCCGTCGGTAAATGTTGCGTGTTATAGGGGAAGTTTTAACCTGCCGCCACAGTTCGTCTGGCCGGCGGGCAAAATTTCAAGATGCCCTAGTCTCATCTTACCACTCACGTCTTCCATACTGGCCCGGCCCCAGACCCCCGGGTACAATTTTGAGTAGAATTCTTCCCGCTAAACAAAAAATTTTTTTCATGATCATCCTCCCGAGGTTTTTGACTGTGGGCATGCCTTCATAGGGTAGCCAAACTAATTTCACTCTCACCAATCCTCCCGAACCAGCCCGTCCAAGACTGCTGGTTGGTTCCCGTGACAATAGCGAGGCCTGTGTGAGCGCGAGAGAGCTGTATTTTTCATACCCCTCGTCATTTTATTCGCCCGTGAAGCCTGTCGGTATGTGCTGTTATAGTGAGAGTTCTGTACCTGCCGCACATTCGTCTGGCGGCGGGCAGAATCAAGATGCCCTAGTCTCATCTACCACTCACGTCTTTCCATACTGGCGTGCCCAGACCACCGGTACAAGTTTGAGTAGAATTTCTTTGCCGCAAACAAAAAATTCTTCATGATCATCCTCCCGGTTTTTGACCTGTCGCATGCCTCATAGGGTAGCAAAACTAAGTCACTCTCATCAACTCTCCGAACCAGCCCGTCCAGCACTGCTGAGTTGGTTCCCGTGCACATACGAGGCCTGTGTGAGCAGCGATGAGAAGCGATTTTTCATCTCGTCATTTATTCCGACTGAAGCCGTCGGTGATGTGCGGTTATAGTGAGTTGTACCTGCCGCACAGTTCGTCTAGGCCGGGCGGGCAGAATCAAGATGCCTAGTTATCTAACCACGTCTTTCCATACTGGCCGGCCCCACACACCGTACAAGTTTGAGTAGAATTTCTTTGCCGCTAACAAAAAATTCTTCATGATGCCTCTCCCAGCGGGTTTTTGACCTGTCGATGCCTTTCATAGGTAGCCAAAACTAAAGTCACTCTCACTCAACTCCTCCGAACAGCCGCCGCATGCTGGTGGTCCCGGACAATATGTAGCCTGTGCTGAGCAGCGACGAGAAGCTGATTTTCATTCATCGTCCATTTTTATTCCGACGTGAAGCCGTCGTGTGATGTGTCGTTATAGTGAGAGTTGTACCGCGCACAGTGTCGTCTGGCCGGGCGGGCAGAATCAAGAGCCTAGTCTCATTTACCTCACGTCTTTCATACGCCCGGGCCCAGCACCGGTACAAGTTTGAGCTAGAATTTCATTGCCGCTAACAAAAAATTCTTCTGATCATCCTCCCGCGGTTTTTGACTGTCCGCAAGCCCTTCTTTAGGGTAGCCAAACTAGTCACCTCACTCAATCCTTCCGAACCAGCCCGTAAAGCACTGCTGAGTTGGTTCGTGACAATAGCGAGGGCCTGTGTGAGCAGCGAGAGAAGCGATTTTTCATTCTCGTCATTTTTATTCCGACGTAAGCGCGTCGTGTGTGGTCGTTATAGTGAGAGGTTGTACCTGCCGCCACAGTTCGTCTGGCCGGGCGGGCAGAATCAAGATGCCCTAGTCTCATCTTACCACTCACGTCTTTCATACTGGCCCGGGCCCAGACCACCCGGTACAAGTTTGAGTAGAATTTCTTTGCCGCTAAAAAAAAAATTCTTTCATGATCATCCTCCCGCAGGTTTTTGACTGGTCGCATGCCTTCATAGGTAGCCAAAACTAAGTCACTCTCACTCAAACTCCTCCGAACCAGCCCGTCCACTGCTGAGTTGGTTCCCGGACATAGCGAGGTGCTGTGTGAGCAGCGAGAGACAGCTGATTTTCATTCTCGTCATTTTTATTCGACGTAAGCCGTCGTATGTGCTGTTTTGAAGTTTGTACCTGCCGCCACAGTGTCGTCTGGCCGGGGGCAGAATCAAGAGCCCTAGTCTCATCTACCACTCACGTCTTTCCATACTGGCCCGGGCCCAGACCACCCGGTACAAGTTTGAGTAGAATTTCTTTGCCGCAAAAAAAAATTTTCATGATCATCCTCCCGCAGGTTTTGACCTGTCGATCCTTCATAGGGTACCAAAACTACAGTCACTGCCTCAACTCCTCGAACCAGCCCGTCCAGCACTGCTGAGGTTGGTTCCCTGACAATAGCAGGGCCTGTGTAGCAGAGAGAAGCTGATTTTTCATTCGTCATTTTTATTCCGAGTGAAGCCGTCGGTGATGTGCGGTAAGTGAGAGTTACCTGCCGCCACTTCGTCTGGCCGGGCGGGCAGAACAAGATGCCCTTTTCATCTACACTCCGTCTTTCCATACTGGCCGGGGCCCCAACCACCGGTTAAATTTCGTGAATTCTTGCCGCTAAACAAAAAATTCTTTCATGATCATCCTCCCGCAGGTTTTGACCTTCGCTGCCTCATAGGGTAGCCAAAATAAGTCACTCTCACTCAACTCCTCCGAACCAGCCGTCCAGCACTGCTGAGTTTGGTTCCCGTGACAATAGGTGCCTGTGTGAGCAGCGAGGAAGCTGTTTTCATTCTCGTCATTATTCCCGACTGAAGCCGTCGGTGATGTGCGTGTTATAGTGAGTTGTACCTGCCGCAAAGTGTCTGGCCGGCGGGCAGAATCAAGATGCCTATTCATCTTACCACTCACGTTTTCCATATGGCCGGGCCCCAGGACACCGTACAAGTTTGAGTAGAATTTCTTTTGCCGCAACAAAAAATTCTTTCATGACATCCCCCCCAAGTTTTGACCTTCCATGCCTTCATAGGGAGCCAAAACTAGTCCACTCACTCAACTCCTCCGAACCAGCCCGCCAGCACTGCTGAGTTGGTTCCCGTGACAATAGCGAGGGCTGTGTGAGCAGCGAGGAGAAGCTGATTTTTCATTCTCGTCATTTTTATTCCGACGTGAAGCCGTCGGTGATGTGCGTTAAGGAGAGTTGTACCTGCCGCCACAGTCGTCTGGCCGGGCGGGCAGAATCAAGATGCCCTAGTCTCATCTTACCACTAAGTCTTCCATACGGGCCCCGGCCCAGACCACCGGAAAGTTGAGTAAATTTTGCCGCTAAACAAAAAATTCTTTCATGATATCCTCCCGCCATTTTACCTGTCGCATGCTTCATAGGTACCAAAAACTAACACTCATCCTCCTCCGAACCAGCCGTCCAGCATGCTGATTGGTTCCCGTGACATAGCGGGCCTGTGTGAGCCGAGAGAAGCTGATTTTTCATTCTCGTCCACACCTTTATCGTAGTGAGCCGTCGGTGATGTGCGTGTTAGAGGGAGAGTTTACCTGCCGCACAGTTCGTTGGCGGGGCGATCAATGCCTAGTTCATCTTACCACTCACGTCTTCCATACGGCCGGGCCCCAGGACCACCCGGACAAGTTGAGTAATTCCTTGCGCTAAACAAAAATTCTTCATGCCCCCCGCAGGTTTTGACCTGTCGCATGCCTTTAGGTAGCCAAACAAAATCTCTCACTCAACTCCTCCGAACCAGCCCGACCCGTGCTGGTTGGTTCGTGACAAAAGCAAGTCCTTCAAGCGCGAAAAGCTGATTTTCATTCTCGTATTTTTATTCCGACGTGAAAGCCGTCGGCTGATGGTGGCGTGTTATAGTGGAGTTTGTACCTCCGCACAGTTCGTCTGGCCGGGCGGGCAGAATCTTAAGTGGTGTCCTCCCACACTCCGTCTTTCCATATGGCCGGGCCCACAACCACCCGGTACAGTTTGAGTGAAGTTCCTTTGCCGCTAAACAACAATTTTATGATCATCTTCCCGCAGAAGTTTTGACTGCCCATCTTCATAGGGTTTAGCCAAACAGTCACTCTCATCAACTCCTCAAACAGCCCGTCCAGCAATGCTGAGTCGGTTCCCGACAATGCGAGGGCTGTGTGAGCAGCGAGAGAAGCTGATTTTCATTCTCGTCTTTATCCGACGTGAAGCCGTCGGTGATGTGGTTTATAGTGAGTTGTACCTGCCGCCACAGTTCGTTGGCCGGGCGGGCCGAATCAAGATCTTCCATCTCCCCACGTATTCATATGGCCCGGCCCAGAACCCGTACAGTTTAGTGAATTCATTTGCCGCTAAAAAAAAATTTTTCATGACTTCCCCAGTTTTTGACTGTCGCATGCCTTCTTGAGCCAAAACTAAGTCACTCCACTAATCCTCCGAACCAGCCCGTCCAGCTGCTGAGTTGGTTCCCGTACAAGCCAAGGCTGGTGGTGGGCGAGGATTTTATCTCTTTTTTTCCGGGAAGCCGTGTTGATGTCGTGTTATAGTGAGAGTTGTACCGCCGCCACAGTTCGTTTAGGCGGGCGGGCAGATCAAGATGCCTAGTCTCATTTTCCTCACGTCTTTCATACTGCCCGGGCTCCAGTAGGGGCCAACCGGTACAAGTTTGAGTAGAATTTCTTTGCCGCAAACAAAAAATTCTTTCATGTCATCCTCCCGCAGGTTTTGACCTGTCGCATGCCTTCATAGGGAGCCAAAACTAAGTCACTCTCACTCAACTCCTCGAACCAGCCCGCCAGCACTGCTGAGTTGGTTCCCGTGACAATAGCGAGGGCCTGTGTGAGCAGCGAGAGAAGCTGATTTTCATTCTCGTCATTTTTATTCCGACGTGAAGCCGTCGGTGATGTGCGTGTTATAGTGAGAGTTGTACCTGCGCCACAGTGTCTGGCCGGGGCGGGCAGAATCAAGATGCCCTAGTCTCATCTTACCACTCACGTCTTTCCATACTGGCCCGGGCCCCAGACCACCCGGTACAAGTTTGAGTAGAATTTCCAAAATTTCGTCTAAACAAAAATTTTTCATGATCATCCTCCGGCAGGTTTTTGACCTGTGCATGCTCATAGGGTCCAAACTAAGTCCTCTCACCAACCTCCGACGCCCGGACCAGCGGCTGGTGGTCCGGACAATAGCATTGCCTGTGTTGAGCAGCGGAGAGGTCTGATTTTTTTGTCATTTTTATTCCGACGTGAAGCGTCGGGATGTGCGTGATAGTGAGAGTTGTACCTCCCCACAGTTCGTCTGCCGGGCCAGAACCAGATGCCTAGTTCATCTTACACTCACGCTTCCATAAGCCGGCCAGACACCCGGTACAGGTTTGAGTAGAATTCTTTGCCGCAAAAAAAAATTCTTTCTTTATCATCCTCCCGCAGGTTTTGACCTGTGCATGCCTTCATAGGGAGAAACAAGACTTTCCCAAACCCTGAAACCCCTTTTCCAATCTATTTTCCCCGTGACTAGGGGAGG
>JACEEZ010018992.1:24920-39798 GCA_016584305.1 Chionoecetes opilio
GGTAAAAAAATTTTTTCTTTTTGCCCGGCTAAACAAAAAATCCTTTCCTGAACCATCCCTCCCGAGTTTTGACCCTTTTTCGCTTTTTTGCCGTCTTTTTAGGGTTACCCCAAAAACTAAAAGTCCCCCCCCCCTTTTTCCTAAAAATTTTCCTTCCCGAACCCCAGCCCGGTTTCCCCCCCCGCACCTGCTGAGTTGGTTCCCGTACAATAGCGAGGCCTGTGTGAGCAGCGAGAGAAGTGATTTCATTCTCGTCATTTTATTCCGACGTAAGCCGTGTGATGTGTTTATAGGAGAGTTGTACCTGCCGCCACGTTCGTCGGCCGGGCGGGCAGAATCAGATGCCCTAGTCTCATCTTACACTCAGCTTCCAACGGCCGGCCCAACCACCGGTACAGTTTGAGTAGAATTTCTTTGCCGCTAAACAAAAAATTCTTTCATGATATCCCCGCGGTTTTGACGTCGCAGCCCTTCATAGGGTAGCCAAAACTAAGTCACTCTCACTCAACTCCTCCGAACCACCCCGTCCAGCACTGCTGAGTTGGTTCCCGTGACAATAGCGAGGGCCTGTGTGAGCAGCGAGAGAAGCTGATTTTTCATTCTCGTCATTTTTATTTCCGGACGTGAAGCCGTCGGTGTTTGTGCGTTTTTATAGTGAGATTTTGTACCTGCCCGCCACAGTTCGTCTGGCCGGGCGGGCAGAATCAAGATGCCTAGTCTCATCTTACCACTCACGTCTTTCCATACTGGCCCGGGCCCCAACCACCCGGTACAAGTTGAGTAGAATTTCTTTGCCGCTAAACAAAAAATTCTTTCATGATCATCCTCCCGCAGGTTTTTGACCTGTCGCATGCCTTCATAGGGTACCAAAACTAAGTCACTCTCACTCAACTCCTCCGAACCAGCCCGTCCAGCACTGCTGAGTTGGTTCCCGTGACAATAGCGGGGGCCTGTGTGAGCAGCGAGAGAAGCTGATTTTTCATTCTCGTCATTTTTATTCCGACGTTGAAGCCGTCGGTGTTTGTGCGTGTTATAGTGAGAGTTGTACCTGCCGCCACATTTTCGTCTGGCCGGGGGGCAAATCAAGATGCCCTAGTCCATCTTACCACTCACGTCTTTCCATACGGGCCCCGGGGCCCCAACCACCCGGTAAAAGTTTGAGTAGAATTTCTTTGCCGCTAAACAAAAAATTCTTTCATGATCATCCTCCCGCAGGTTTTTGACCTGTCGCATGCCTTCATAGGGTAGCCAAAACTAAGTCACTCTCACTCAACTCCTCCGAACCAGCCGTCCAGCACTGCTGAGTTGGTTCCCGTGACAATAGCGAGGGCCTGTGTGAGCAGCGAGAGAAGCTGATTTTTCATTCTCGCATTTTTATTCCGACGTGAAGCCGTCGGTGATGTGGGGTTTATAGTGAGAGTTGTACCTGCCGCCACAGTTCGTCTGGCCGGGCGGGCAGAATCAAGATGCCCTAGTCTCATTTACCACTCACGTCTTTCCATACTGGCCCGGGCCCCCCACCAACCCGGTACAAGTTTGAGTAGAATTTCTTTGCCGCTAAAAAAAAAAATTCTTTCATGATCACCCTCCCGCGGGTTTTTTGACCTGTCGCATGCCTTCATAGGGTAGCCAAAACTAAGTCACTCTCACTAAACTCCTCCGAACCACCCGTCCAGCACTGCGAGTTGGTTCCCGTGACAATAGCGGGGCCTGTGTGAGCAGCGAGAGAACTGTTTTTTCATTCTCGTCATTTTTTTTCCGAGTGAAGCCGTCGTGATGTGCTTTTTATAGTGAGATTGACCTGCCGCCACAGTTCGTCGGGCCCGGGGGGCAAAATCAAGAGCCCTAGTTCATCTTACCACTCACGTCTTTCCCATCGGGCCCCGGCCCCAACCACCCGTACAAGTTTGAGTAGAATTTCTTTGCCGAACAAAAAATCTCTCATGATCATCCTCCGAGTTTTACCGTCGCATGCTTCATAGGGTACCAAAACTAGTCACTCTCACTCACCCCCACCAGCCCGTCCAGCACTGCGAGTTTGGAATAGGAGCCTGTTGCAGCGAGAGAAGCTGATTTTTCATTCTCCCCCATTTTTATTCCGACTGAACCGTGGGATGGCTTTATAGGGCATGTCCCTCCGCCACTTCGTCTCCGGGGGCAAATCAAGTCCAGACTCATTACCACTCCGTTTCATAGCGGGCCGACACCGGAAATTTTATGATTTTTTTCCGCTAACAATCTTTGATTCGTGATGTTTTGACCTGCGCATGTTTCTGGGAGCAAACAAATCCCTTCATCTACCCCCCGCTTCTATGGCCGGCCCAACACCGGTACATTTGAAGATTTTTTCCTAAAAAAATTTTATTTTCCCCATTTTGCCGTCCGTATGGGAAAAATGCCCCTCACCAATCTCCGCCGCCGCAGACGTGATGGTTCCTTACAATACGACCTTTGGGGGCCAGGGGATTTCATTCTCGTCTTTTTTATTCCGACGTGAAGCCGTCGGTGATGTGCGTGTTATAGTGAGAGTTTGTACCTGCCGCCACATTCGTCTGGCCGGGCGGCCAGAATCAAGATGCCCTAGCCCTCATCTTACCATCCCGCCCTTTCCATACTGGCCGGGCCCCAGACCACCCGGTACAAGTTTGAGTAGAATTTCTTGCCGCTAAACAAAAATTCTTTCATGATCATCCCGCAGGTTTTGACCTGTCCATGCCTTCATAGGTAGCCAAAACTAGTCACTCTCACTCACCTCCGCCGACCCACCCCGACGTGAATTGTTGCCCGACAATACTGGGCTGTTGCCGGGGAAAGATTTTTATCTCGTCATTTTTTCCGACTGAACCCGGAAAGTTCGGTAACTGAGTTTGACCTGCACGTACGGGGCCTGGGGAACAAGATGCCTGTTTCTTACTCACTACTCTTTCCGACGGGCCGGCCCCGAACCCGGTAAGGGGTTTGTAGAATTTCTTGGCCGTGAACAGAAAAATCCTTTTTCCTCCCCAGTTTTTCCTATGCCTTCTGGGCCCAAAACTAAGTCCACTCCCACAATCTCCGAGAGCTCGCCCTGCTAAATTTCCTCAGATCCTCGGGGCCGAGAAGCTGATTTTTTTTGTCATTTTTATTCCACAAAGCCTCTACTTCTGGAGAGTTGACCGCCGCTTCTTGGCAGGGCCGGGAACAAGATGCCTATCTTTCTTCCACCACGTCTTTCCATCGGCCCGTGCAGGCCCGTAAGTTTGAGAATTTTTTCCGCCACAATTATTTCATGACCTCCGCAGGTTTTTGACCTGTCCGCCAGCCTTTCGGGTCCAAACAATCCATCTCAACCTTCCAAACACGTCCAGCCTGCGATTGGCCCTCAATGCGGCCTTTGTAGGTTTTGACGAAGCTGATTTCTTTTCGCCATTTTTATTCCACTGAAGCCGTCGTGGCGTTCATGTGAGTTGTCCGGGCCCAAGTCGTCCTGGCCGGGCGGGCAAAATAAGATCCAGTCTCTCATTTCCACCCCGGCTTTCCATCGGGCCGTGCGTCAACCCCGGACAGTTGAGTAGAATTCTTTCCGCTAAACAAAAATTCTTCAGTGCCTCCCCATTTTGCCTGTTCCTGCCTCAGGTCAGACCAGCAGTCATCAGTCAACTCTTCGCCCCAACAAAAATCTTATGGTTCCCTGACAATGGAGGCCTGTTGGGCAGCATATAGCTAATTATTCACTCTCATTTAATCCCGGAACGCCCGGTGAGCCGTTAGGGGAGTTGTACCTCGCCACAGTTGTCGGCCTGGGCGGCAGAAAGTTCCTATCTCGTCTTCTATTCTTGAAGCCCGGGTCATGCCCGTGTAAAGTTTGGCCACAATTCGTTTGGGGGGGCTAAAAAATCTTTGCATTCTCCCAGGTTTTACCTTGATGCCTCATAGGGTACCAAAACTACAGTAACTCTCACTCAACTCCTCCGAACCAGCCCCAGCACTGCTGAGTTGGTTCCCCGTACAATTAGCGAGGGCTCTGTGTGGCAGCAAAAAGCTGTTTTTCATCTCTCATTTTATTCCGACGTGAAGCCGTCGGTGATGGCGTGTTTTAGTGAGAGTTGTCCTGCCGCGCACAGTTCGTCCCGTTGCCGGGCGGGCATAATCAGATTGCCTATTCTCATCTTACACTCACGTCTTTTCCATACTGGCCGGCCCCATACCACCCGGTTACAAGTTTTGAGTAGAATTTCTTTGCCGCTAAACAAAAAATTCTTTCATGATCATCCTCGCACCGCATGTTTTTTGCCTGTCGCAATGCCGTTGCATAGGTACCAAACTAAGTCACTCTCATCGACTCCTCCGAACCAGCCCGTCCGCACTGCTGGTTGGTTCCGTCCATAGCGTAGGGCCTGTTTGAGCAGCGAGAGAAGCTGATTTTTCATTCTCGTCATGTGTATTCGACGTGAGCGTCGGTGATAGTGCGTGTTTATAGTGAGATGTTGTACCTGCCTCCACAGTTCGTCTGGCCGTGCGGGGCAGAATCTATGCCCTAGTCTCATCTTACCACTCCGGTCTTCCATACTGCCCGGGCCCAGACCACCCGGTAACAAGTTTTGAGTAGATTTGTCTTGCCGCTAAACAAAAAATTCTTTCATGATCACCTCCCCCGTTTTTGACCTTCGGCATTCCTTCATAGGGTAGCCAAACTAGTCCCTCTCACTCACTCTCCGACCAGCCCGTCCTATCACTGCTGATTTGGGTTTCCGTGACAATAGCGAGGGCCTGTGTGAGCAGCGAAAGAACTGATTTTTCATTCTCGTCATTTTTATTCCGACGTGAGCCTCGTGAGGTGCGTGTTATAGTGAGAGTTGTACTGCCGCCACTTCGTCTGCCGGGCCGGGGCTAGAATCAAGTGCACTAGTTCCATCTGCCACTCTCACCGTCTTTCCAACTGGCCCGGCCCCATACCAACCCGGTAAATTTTAAGTAAATTTCTTTGCCGCTTAAACAAAAAATTCTTTCATGGTAGGAGATTGATAACATGATCATCTCCGCAGGTTTTTGACCTGTCGCATGCCTTCATAGGGTACCAAAAACTAAGTCCCTCTCATCAACTCTCCGAACCATCCCGTCCAGCACTGCTGCGTTGGTTTCCCGTGACAATAAGCGAGGGGGCCTGTTTTAGCAGCGATAGAAGCTGATTTTTCTTCCTCGTCATTTTTATTTCCGACTGTGAAGCCGTCGGTGATGTGCGTGTTATAGTGAGAGTTGTACCTGCCGCCTACAGTTCGTCTGGCCGGGCGGCAAATCAAGATGCCCTATTCCCTCACTTACCACTCACGTCTTTTCATACTGGCCCGGGCCCAGGACCGCCCGGTACACAGTTTGAGTAGAATTTCTTTGCCGCTAAACAAAAATTCTTTCATAATCATCCTCCAAGCGAGGTTTTTGACCTGTCGCATGCTTCATAAGGGTAGCCAAACTAAGTCACTCTCACTCAACTCCTTCGAACCGCCCGTCCAGCACGCTGAGTGGTTTCCGTGGACAATAGAGAGGGCCTGTGTGAGCAGCGAGAGAAGCTGATTTTTCAGTCTCGTCATTTTTATTTCCGCGTGAGCCGTCCGGTGTGGTGCGGTTTAGTGAGAGTTGTACCTGCCGCCACAGTTTCGTCTGGCCGGGCGGGCAGAATCAAGATGCCCTATCTCATCTTACCACTCACGTCTTTCCATACTGCCCGGCCCCAAGACCAACCGGTACAAAGTTTAGAGTAGAATTTCTTTGCCTCTAACACAAATTCTTTCGATCATCCTCGCCGCAGGTGTTTTGACCTGTCCGCATGCCTTCATAGGGTACCAACTAAGTCCTCCTCACTCAACTCCTCCGAACCAGCCCTTCCGCACTGCTGAGTTGGTTCCCGTGACACTAGCGAGGGCCTGTGTGAGCAGCGAGAGAAGCTGATTTTTCATTCTCGTCATTTTTATTTCCGACGGAGCCGTCGGTGATGTGCGTTGTTATAGTGAGAGTTTGTACCTGCCGCCACAGTTCGTCTGGCCGGGCGGGCAGAATCAGATGCCGCCTAGTCTCATTCTTACCACTCACTTCTTTCCTACTTGGCCCGGGCCCAGACCACCCGGTACAAGTTTGGTAGGAAGTTCTTTGACCGCTAAACAAAAAATTCTTTTCCATGATCATCCTCCCGCATAGTTTTTGACCTGTCGCATGCCTTCATAGGGTAAGCCAAAACTAAGTCACTCTCACTCAACTCCTCCGAACCAGCCGTCCCGCACTGCTGAGTTGGTTCCCGTGACATAGAGAGGGTCTGTGTGAGCAGCGATAGAACCTGATTTGTTCATTCTCGTCATTTTAATTCGACGTTAAGCCGTCGGTGATGTGCGTGTTATAGTGAGAGTTTGTACCTGCCGCACATGTTCGGTCTGGCCGGGCGGGCAGAATCAGATGCCTAGTCTCATCTTACCACTCACGTCTTTCCATACTGCCGCGGGCCCCCCACACCACCCTGAGTACAAGTTGAGTTGAAATTTCGTTGCCGCTAAACAAAAATTCTTTCAATGATCTCCCCCGCAGGTTTTGACCTGTCGTCATGCTTCATAAGGGTACCAACTAAGTTCACTCTCACTCACTCCTCCGACCAGCCCGTCCAGCACTGCTTGAGTTTTGGTTCCGTGACAATACCGAGGGGCCTGTGTGAGCGCGAGAGATCTGATTTTTTCTTCTCGCATTTTTATTCCGACGTGAGCCGTCGTGTGATGTGCGTGGTTATAGTGAGAGTTGTACCTGCTCGCCACAGTTCGTCTGCCGGCGGCAGAACTCAAGATGCCCTAGTCTCATCTTACCACTCACGCTCTTTCCATACTGCCCGGGCCCCACCCACCACGTACCATTTTAGTGAGAATTCTGGGGGGGGGGGAAGCTAAATCAAAAAATTCTTTCATGATCATCCTCCGCAGGTTGTTTGACCTGTCGCATGCCTTCATAGGGTAGCCAAAACTAAGTCACTCTCACTCACTGCCTCCTAACCAGCCCGTCCAGCCTGCTTATTGTTCGCCGTGACAATAGCGAGCCTGTTGTGAGCGCGAGAGAAGCTGATTTATTCATTCTCGTCATTTTTATTTTCCGACGTGAAGCCGTCCGGTGAGGTGGCGTGTGTTTATAGTGAGTTGTACCCTCCGCACAGTTCCGTCTGCCGGCGGCAGAATAATCAAGATGCCCTATTCTACATCTTACCACTCACGTCTTTCCATACTGGCCCAGGCCCCAACAAGACCACCCGGTACATTTAGTAGAATTTCTTCTTGCCGTCTAACAAAAATTCTTTCATGATCATCCTCCCGCGGTTTTTGCCCTGTCGCATTGCCTTCATAGGGTAGCCAAAACTAAGTCGCTCTCAACTCACTCCCTCCGAACCTCCCGTCCAGCACTGCTGAGTTGGTTCCCTGTGACAAGGCGAGCCTGTGTGGCAGGAGAGGAAGCGATTTTTCATTCTTCGTCATTTTTATTCCGACGTGAAGCCGTCGGTGATGTGCGTGTTTTAAGTGAGAGTTGTACCTGCGCCACAGTTCGTCTGCCGGGCGGGCAGAATCATATGCCCTAAGTCCTCATCTTACCACTCACGTCTTTCCATACTGCCCGGCCCCCAGACCACCCAGTACAAGTTTGAGTATAATTTCTTTAGCCGCTAAACAAAAATTCTTTCATCAATGATCATCCTCCCGCAAGTTTTAGACCTGTCGCTGCCTTCATGGGTATCAAACCTAATCATCTCACTCAACCTCCTCCGAACCAGCCCGGTCCAGCACTGCTGAGTTGGTTCCCGTGACAATAGCGAGGCCCTGTGTGAGCACGGAGAGAAGCTTGATTTTTCATTCTCGTCATTGTTGTATTCCGAGCTTGAAGCCGTCGTGATGTGCGTGTTTTATAGTGAGAGTTGTACCTGCCGCCTACAGTTTCGTCTGGCCGGGCTGGCAGAATCAGATGCCTGTCTCATCTTAACCACTCAACGTCTTTCCATACTGGCCCGGCCCCAGACCACCCGGTACAAGTTTGGTAAGAATTTCTTTGTGCCGCTAAACAAAAAAATTCTTTCAATGATCATCCTCCCGCATGTTTTTGAACCTTCGCTTGCGCTCATGAGGTTAGCCCAAACTAATTTCGCGCTCACTCAACTCCTCCTGAACCATCCCGTCACACACTGCTGAGTTGTTCCGTGCAATAGCGAGGGCTCTTGTGTAGTCAAGCGAGAGAAGCTGATTTTTCATTCTCGTCATTTTTTATTCGCCGTGAAGCCGTCGGTGATGTGCGTGTTAAGAGTGAGAGTTGTACCTGCCGCCACAGTTCGTCTGCCCGGGCGGGCTTAATCAAGATGCCCTAGTCGCATCTTACCACTCACGTCTTCCATACTGGGCCCGGCCCAGACCACCCGGTACAAGTTTGATTAGAATTTTGCTTCTTTGCCGCTAAACAACAAAATTCTTTCATGTCATCCTCCGCAGGTTCTTGACCTGTCGCATGCTTCGTAGAAACTTGCGCTACAAACTACTTGAACCCCCTTTTGACGTCAGCCTTTTTGGGCCAAAAATTCTCTCCGCCCAATCCTCCAGCCACTGTCGTTGGGGTTCCCGGACAATAGCGAGGGGGACAGTCTGATTTCTTCCTAACATTTCTAGCCTCGCCGGTTTATGGTTCCTCCGCAAGTTCGTCGCAGCAGAATCAATCGATTCCCCGTCCTCAGCTCTGCTAGCACTGCCCCACACCGTCTCCGCGTGAATAAGTTGCCTTGTCTCATTTACACACTCTTGAAGCCGGCCCCACCCGTCAGTTTTGACTGTCTGCCTCGGACCAAAATATGATTCACCTCCCCTCCGAGCAGCCTCAGCATCCCATTTTCCCGCTTCAATAGGGGGCCTGGAGCACAAGAAGATTTTTCATCTCATTTCTTTCTCCGGCGTCGGAGGCTGTAAGTAATCCGCCTGCTACCACATAACGTCTTCTTTGCCCGGCAGCAATAAAGGGCCTGAGTCTTCTTCCACTACAGTTCTATGGCCCCCGAACTGATTTGTTATCTTCTTTTCGCTCAACAAGATTCGGTGATGTCGCGAAACCTTGGCTAAAGGTAGTCCACTAGCACTCTCACTCCCCCGGCAGCCCAGACCGAGTTTTAGTTCTCTACAAACGGACCTTTGAAAAAGGGAGTTTTCCTCCCATTTTTCTTGACCCGCGTTCTGTATCTATCTTAACCTGCCCCACAGATGTCCCGGGCGGGACAAGACGCAGCTTTTAACTACGCTTTTCCCAATGCCGGGCCGGCGGACAAGTGGGATTTTTCCCGCAAGCCCAATCCTTTCATATGAGTTTTCTTGTCCGCAACATACAAACTAGTCGATTTCTTCCTCCGAACCCCCTTCAGACTGTCTCAGTTTTCCCTTCATGGAATGCCGTCCCCAACTGGCGAACTTGCCTCCGAGCGTTTTCCGAAAAAGGGGTTGTGAGGGGAAAGGGCGTTTTTTTTTTTTTTTTTTTCCGAAACGGGGTGGGGTTTTTTGAATTGTCCTCCCCCCCTTCCCGGGCCGGGGGGGGAAAAACCCGTCCTTTTAATATCTTTCCTTTTCCCCCCCAACCACCCCAAAAATTTTTTAGTTTAAAATTTCGGAAAACAAAAAATTCTTCTTTTCCCCCCAGGTTTTTCCTGTTTCCATTTTCGGGGTAAAAAAACTGCCCTCTCCCCCCCTCAACCCCCCTCCGGGCCCTGGGGTTCCCTGAAAATGCGGGGGCCCGTTTTAGCGCGAGGGCTGTTTTTTTCCGCATTTTTTGAAGGGCGTGATTTTTGATATGGGTTTCCTCCCGCCCAGTTCTCGGGGGGGGGAAAAAACCCTTTCCTTTTCGGCCCTTACCCCCCGGGCCCCGAAACCGTTTTTAAAAAATTCTTTCCCCCAAAAAAAATTTTTCTGTCTCCTCCGCGGGTTTTTGGTCCTTCTGGGTTAAAAAACTATCCTCTCCCCCCCGGGTGGNGGGCGAAAAATTTTTTCATTCCCCGACCCCCGTCGGGTTTCGTTTTAAGTGATTCTTGTCCTCCCACCACAGTTCGTCTGCGGGCGGGCAGAATCAAGCCCTAGTCTCATCTTACCACGCACGTCTTTCCATACTGGCCTCGGGCCCAGCCACCCTGTAAAGTTTTGGTAGAATTTCTTTGCCGCAAACAAAATTCTTTGTGCAGCCGCGAAGAGCTTTTTTTACCGTCTTCTTATCCGAGGGCAAAACCCGTCACTTTATGAACCTGACCTGCCGCCACGTTTGTTCCCGTCGGCACATAGCGATGCCTGTTGAGCAGCGAGAGAAGCTGTTTTTCATTCTCGTCATTTTTATCCCGACCCCGTCAGGTTGATGTGTGTTATAGTGAGAGTTGACGCTGCACAGTTCGTCTGGCGCGGGGGGAGAATCAGATGCCCTATCTCATCTTACCACTCACGTCTTTCCATACTGGCCCGGACCCCAGCCACACCGTACAAGTTTGAGTAGAATTTCTTTGCCGTAACAAAAAATTCTTCATATCATCCTCCCGCAGTTTTTGACCTGTCCGCTCATAGGGTAGCCAGAACTAAGTCAACTCTTCACCCACTCCTCGCCGCCCGTCAGACTGCTGAGTTGGTTCCCGTGACATACGAGTGCCTTGTGAGCCGGAGAAGCTGATTTTTCATTCTCGTCATTTTCTTTCCGGAGAATCGTTATCTCTTGTCGCGGTTATTGAGAGTTTACTGCCGCCACAGTTCGTCTGGCCGGGCGGGCAGAATCAGTGCCCGTCATCTTTACCACTCACCTTTCTACTGGGCCGGGCCCCAGACCACCCGGTAAGTTTGTAAATTTTTGCCGCTAAACAAAAATTCTTTTGATCATCCCCCGCAGGTTTTTGACCTGTCGCATGCCTTCATAGGTACCAAAACTAATCCTCTCATCACTCCTCCGAACCAGCCCGTCCAGCACTGCTGAGTTGGTTCCCGTGACAAATGCGAGTGCCTTGTGTTTAGCAGCGGAAGCTGATTTTTCATTCTCGTCATTTTATTCCGACGTAGCGTCGGTGTGTGCGGGTCTAAGTGAGAGTTTACCTCCCACAGTCGTCCTGGCCGGGCGGGCAGAATCAAGATGCCTAGTCTCATCTTACCACTCACGTCTTTCCATACTGGCCCGGTCCCCAGACCACCCGGTACATTTTGAGTAGAATTTCTTTGCCGCTAAACAAAAAATTCCTTTCATGATCATCCTCCGCAGGTTTTTGACCGTCGCATGCCTTCATAGGTACCAAAACTAAGTCACTCTCACTCACTCCTCCGAACCAGCCCGTCCAGCCTGCTGAGTTGGTTCCCGTGACAATAGCGAGGGCCTGTGTGAGCAGCGAAGAAGCCTGATTTTTCATTCTCGTCTTTTTATTCCCCACGTGAAGCCGTCGGTGATGTGCGTGTTTATAGTGAGAGTTGTACCTGCCGCCACAGTTCGTCTGGCCGGGCGGGCAGAATCAAGATGCCCTATCTCATCTTCCACTTCCACGTCCTTTCATACTGGCCCGGGCCCCACCACCCCCGGTACAATTGAGTAGAATTTCTTTGCCGCTAACAAAAAATTCTTTCATGATCATCCTCCCCGCAGTTTTTGACCTGTCGCATGTCCTTCATAGGTACAAACTAAGTCACTCTCACATCACTCCCCCCGAACCAGCCCGTCCAGCTGTGAGTTGTTTCCCGTGACAATACGCGAGGCCTTGGAGCAGAAAGCTGATTTTTCATTCTCGTCATTTTTATTCCGACGTGAAGCCGTCGGTGATGTGCGTGTTATATGAGAGTTGTACCCGCCGCCACAGTTTCGTCTGGCCGGGCGGTGCAGAATCAAGATGCCTGTCTCTCTTACCACTCACGTCTTTCCATACTGGCCCGGTCCCCAGACACCCGGTACAAGTTTGAGTAGAATTTCTTTGCCGCTAAACAAAAAATTCTTTCATGATCATCCTCCCGCAGGTTTTTTTCCTGTCGCATGCCTTCATAGGGTAGCCAAAACTAAGTCACTCTCACTCAACTCCTCCGAACCAGCCCGTCCAGCACTGCTGAGTTGGTTCCCGTGACAATAGCGAGGGCCTGTGTGAGCAGCGAGAGAAGCTGATTTTTCATTCTCGTCATTTTTATCCGACGTGAAGCCGTCGTGATGTGGCGTGTTATAGTGAGAGTTTACCTGCGCCCAGTTCGTCTGGCCGGGCGGGCAGAATCAAGATGCCCTAGTCTCATCTTACCACTCACGTCCCTTCATACTGGCCCGGCCCCAGACCACCCGGTACAAGTTTGAGTAGAATTTCTTTGGCCGCTAAACAAAAATTCTTTCATGATCTCCTCCCGCAGGTTTTTGACCTGTCGCATGCCTTCATAGGGTAGCCAAAACTAGTCACTCTCACTCAACTCCTCCGAACCAGCCGTCAGCACTGCTGAGTTGGTTCCCGTGACAATAGCGAGGCCTGTGTGAGCAGCGAGAGAAGCTGATTTTTCATTCTCGTCATTTTTATTCGACTGAAGCGTCGTGATGTGCGTTTATAGTGAGATTTGTACCTGCCGCCACAGTTCGTCTGGCCGGGCGGGCAGAATCAAGATGCCCTAGTCTCATCTTACCACTCACGTCTTTCCATACTGGCCCGGGCCCCAGACCACCCGGTACAGTTTGAGTAAATTTCTTTGCCGCTAAACAAAAAATTCTTTCATGATCATCCTCGCCAGCAGGTTTTTGACCTGTCAGCATGCCTCATAGGTACCCCAACAAGTCACTCCACTCACTCCCCGAACCAGCCCGTCCACACTGCTGAGCTTTGGTTCCCGTGCAATAGCGAGGGCCTGTGTGAGCAGCGAGAGAAGCTTATTTTTCATTCTCGTCATTTTTATTCCGACTGAAGCCCGGTGATGTGCGTGTTATATGAGAGTTGTACTGCCGCCACAGTTCGTCGGCCGGCGGGCAGAATCAGATGCCCTAGTCTATCTTACCACTCACGTCTTTCCATACTGGCCCGGCCCCGACCACCCGGTCAAGTTTGAGTAGAATTTCTTTGCCGCTAAACAAAAATTCTTTCATGATCATCCTCCCCAGTTTTTTGACCTGTCATGCCTTCATAGGGTACCAAACTAGCTCCACTCAACTCCTCCGAACCGCCCGTCGCCTGAATTGGTCCCGTGAACGGAAGCTGTTTTCACGTATTTTTTCATCTCGTATTTTTTTAGTGAAGGTCGTGCGCGGTTTGCGGTGAAATGCCCCCGTTCTCTGACCGCAGTTTCCAACTGCCCGCCCCAACCACCGTCTTTTAGGCAGTCCTAGCCCCGTACAAGTTTGTAGATTCCTCCGCAAGATTCTTTCTGATCATCCTTCTCGCAGTTTTACCTTCGCATGCCTCATAGCACCAACTAAGTCACTCTCCGCAACTCTCCGAGGTCCGTAGCCTGCGGAGTTGGTTCCGGTGACTATTATAGCCGTGTTGATCGGCGTAAGCCTGATTTTTCTTCTCGTATTTTATTCCGACGCAAGTCTGATGTGGTATGCGAGTATTACCTGCCCCATTCGTCCTGGCCGGGCGGCAATCAATGCCCCCCAGTCTCATCTTACCACTCAGTCTTTCCATAACGCCCGGGCCCCAGACCACCCGTACAAGTTTTGAGTATTTCTTTGCCGCAAAACAAAAAATTCTTTCATGATCTCCTCCCGCAGGTTTTTGCCTGTCGTGCCTTCATAGGTAGCCAATAGTCACCTCACTAACTCCTCCGACCGCCCGTCCACTGCTGGATTGGTTCCCGTGACATACGGGGCCTTGTGGCCGAGGAGCTGATTTGTCATTCTCGTCATTTTTATTCCGACGTGAAGCCGTCGGTGTGTGCGGTTTAGTGAGAGTTGTCCTCGCACATTCGTCTGCCGCGGCAAACAAATCCTAGTTCATTACCACTCACGTCTTTCAACTGCCCGCCCAGACCACCCGTACAAGTTTGAGTAGATTTCTTTGCCGCTAAACAAAAAATTCTTTCATGATCTCCTCCCGCAGGTTTTTGACCTGTCGCATGCCTTCATGGTAGCCAAACTAGTCACTCTACTCAACTCCTCCGAACCGCCCGTCAGCACTGCTGAGTTGGTTCCCGTGACAATAGCGGAGGGCCTGGGAGCAGCGAGAAGCTGATTTTTCATTCTCGTCATTTTATTCCGACGTAAGCCGTCGGTGATGTCGTGTTATAGTGAAGTTTCCTGCCGCCAAGTTCGTCTGCCGGCGGCAGAATCAAATGCCCTGTCTCATCTTACCACTCACGTCTTTCCATACTGGCCCGGCCCCAGACCACCCGTACAGTTTGAGTAGAATTTCTTTGCGCTAAACAAAAAATCTTCATGATCATCCTCCGCAGGTTTTTGACCTGTCGCATGCCTTCAAGGTAGCCAACTAAGTCACTCTCACTCAACTCCTCCGAACCGCCCGTCCAGCCTGCTGAGTGTTCCCGTGACAATACGGGGCCGTGTGAGCACGGAGAAGCTGATTTTTATTCTCGTCATTTTTATTCCGACGTGAAGCCTCTGATCGTTTAATAAGTTGTACCTGCCGCCACAGTTCGTCTGGCCGGCGGGCAGTCAAGAGCTGTCTTCTTCCATCCGTCTTTCCATACTGGCCCGGCCCAGACCCGTACAGTTTGAGTGAATTCTGCGCACAAAATTCTTTCTGACATCTCCCGCAGTTTTTGACCTGCGCTGCCTTCATAGGTAGCCAAACTAGTCCTCTCATCACTCCTCCACCAGCGTCGCACTGCTGAGTTGGTTCCCTCCGAAATGCATTCGGGCTGTGGGTGATGTCCGCCGCAAGGGGGAAGCTGATTTTTCAATTCTTCGTCATTTTATTATTACC
>JACEEZ010018992.1:44078-57429 GCA_016584305.1 Chionoecetes opilio
TGATTTCATAGGTAGGCCACCCCCAGAGACAGTTGAGAGAATTTCTTTGCCGCTAAAAAAATCTTCATGATCATCCTCGAGGTTGACTGCGACTTCATAGGGTAGCAAAACCCAAGCCGTCCAGACACGCTGAGGGGTTTATTCCGACGTGAAGCGTCGGTGATGTGCGGTTATGTGAGAGTTGTACCTGCCGCCACAGTCGTCTGGCCGGGGGCAGAATCAAGATGCCTAGTCTCATCTACCACCACGTCTTTCCATACTGGCCGGGCCCCAGACACCCGGTACAAGTTTGAGTAGAATTTCTTTGCCGCTAAACAAAAAATCTTTCATGATCATCCTCCGCAGGTTTTGACCTGTCGATGCTCATAGGTAGCCAAAACTAAGTCACTCTCACTCAACTCCTCCGAACCAGCCCGTCCAGCACTGCTGGTGGTTCCCGTGACAATAGCGAGGCCTGTGTGAGCAGCGAGAGAAGCTGATTTTTCATCTCGTCATTTTATTCCGACGTGAAGCCGTCGGTGATGTGCGTGTTATAGTGAGAGTGTACCTGCCGCCACAGTTCGTTGGCCGGGCGGGCAGAATCAAGATGCCCTAGTCTCATCTTACCACTCACGTCTTTCCATACTGGCCCGGGCCCCAGACCACCCGGTACAAGTTTGAGTAGAATTTCTTTGCCGCTAAACAAAAATTCTTCATGATCATCTCCGCAGGTTTTGACCTGTCGCATGCCTTCATAGGGTAGCCAAAACTAAGTCACTCTCACTCAACTCCTCCGAACCAGCCCGTCCAGCACTGCTGAGTTGGTTCCCGTGACAATAGCGAGGGCCTGTGTGAGCAGCGAGAGAAGCTGATTTTCATTCTCGTCATTTTTATTCCGACGTGAAGCCGTCGGTGATGTGCGTGTTATAGTGGGAGTTGTACCTGCCGCCACAGTTCGTCTGGGCGGGCGGGCAGAATCAAGAGCCCTAGGTCGATCTACACTCAGTCTTCCATACGGCCGCCAGGCCCCAGAACACCGGTACAAGTTTGAGTAGAATTTCTTTGCCGCTAACAAAAAATTCTTTCATGATCATCCTCCCGCAGGTTTTGGAACCGTCGATGCCTTCATAGGGTAGCCAAACTAAGTCACTCAACAACTCCTCCGAACCAGCCCGCCAGCACTGTGAGTGGTTC
Source organism: Chionoecetes opilio (assembly GCA_016584305.1). Taxonomy (NCBI): domain Eukaryota; kingdom Metazoa; phylum Arthropoda; class Malacostraca; order Decapoda; family Majidae; genus Chionoecetes; species Chionoecetes opilio. Next base: position 45,252 of record JACEEZ010018992.1, read on the forward strand.
CCGTGACAATAGCGAGGGACTGTGTGAGCAGCGAGAGAAGCTGATTTTTCATTCTCGCATTTTTATTCCGACGTGAAGCGTCGGGGATGTGCGGGGTTAAGTGAGAGTCCCCCTTGTATCCTGCAGCCACAGTTCGTCTGGCCGGGCGGGCAGAATCCAAGACTGCCCTATGTTCATATTACCACTCACGTCTTTCCCATACGGCCCGGGCCCCAGACCACCCCGTGGTAAAGTTGAGTAGAAATTGTCTTTGCCGACTAAACAAAAAATTCTTTCATGATCATCCTCCCGGAGGTTTTTGACCTGTCGCATGTCAATTCAACTAGGGTAGCCAAAACTAGTCACTCTCACTTCAACTCCTCCGAACCAGCCCGTCCAGCACTGCTGAGTTGGTCACGTGACAATAGAGGGCCTGTTGAGCAGCGAGAGAAGCTGATTTTTCATTCTCGTCATTTTTTATTCCGACGTGAAGCCGTCGGTGATGTGCGTGTTATAGTGGAGGGTACCTGCCGGCCACAGTTCGTTGGCGGGCGGGCCGAACAATATGCCCTAGTCTCATCTTACCACTCACGTATTTCCATACGGCCGGCCCCAGACCACCCGTACAAGTTGGAGTAGAATTTCTTTGCCGCTAACAAAAAGTCTTTCATGAATCATCCTCCCGCAGGTTTTTGACCTGTCGCATGCCTTCATAGGGTAGCCAAGAACTAAGTCACTCCACTCAAATCCTCCGAACCAGCCGTCCAGCAACTGCCTGACGTGGTTCCCGGGACAATAGCGAGGCATGTGCTGGAGCAGCGAGAGAAGCGATTTTTCATTCTCGTCATTTTTATTCCGACGTGAAGCCGTCGGTGATGTTCGGGGTTATAGTGAGAGTATGTACCTGCCGCACAGTTCGTCTGGCCGGGCGGCAGAATCTCAAGATGCCATAGTCTAATCTTACCACTCACGCTTTCCATACTGGCCCGGGCCCCAGAACCACCGGGTACAAGTTTGGAGTAGAATTTCTTTGCCGCCTAAACAAAAAAATTTGCTTTTCATGATCATCCTCCCGCAGGTTTTACTGTCGCATGCCTCATAGGAGTTAGCCAAAACTAAGTACTCTCACTCAACTCCTCCGAACCAGCCACAGATCCAGCACTGCTGAGTGGTTCCGTGCACAATAGCGAGGGCCTGTGTGAGCATCGAGAGAAGCTTGAATTTTCATTTCTCGTCATTGATTCCGAGTGAAGCCGTTCGGGATGTGCTGGGTTATAGTGAGAGTTGTGTTTAACCCCCCCCCCCTTTTGGCCGCCACAGTTTCGTCTGGCCGGGCGGGCAGAATCAAGATGCCCTAGTCGCATCTTACCACTCACGTCTTTCCATACTGGCCCGGGCCTCCAGACCACCCGGTACAAGTTGAGTAGGAATTTCTTTGCCGCTAAACAAAAATTCTTTCATGATCATCATCCCGCAGGTTTTTGACCTGTCGCATAGCCTATAGGGTAGCCAAAACTCAAGCACTCTAATCAAAACTCCTCCGAACCAGACCGTCCAGCCACTGCTGGTTGGTTCCCGTGCAATAGCGAGGGCCCTGTGTGAGCAGCGAGAGAAGCCAGATTTTCATTCTCGTCATTTTATTCGGACGTGAAGACGCGGTGATGGGCGGGGTTATAGTGAGAGTTGTACCGCCCGCCACAGTTCGTCTTGGCCGGGCGGGCAGAATCAAGATGCCCTAGTCTCATCTTACCACTCAAGTCTTTCCATACTGGACCGGGCCCAGACACCCGGTACAAGTTTGAGTAGAATTCTTGCCGCTAAACAAAAAAATTCTTCATCGATCAGTCCTCCCGCAGGTTTTTGACCTGTCGCATGCCTATAGGGTAGCCAAAAACTAAGGCAACTCTTCACTCCAACTCTCCCGAACCAGACGTCCAGCACTGGCTGAGTTGGTCCCCCCCGTGACAATAGCGAGGGCCTGTGTAGCAGCGAGAGAAGCGATTTTCATTCTCGTATTTTTATTCGACGTGAAGCCGTCGGTGACCTGGGCGGTTATAGGAGAGGTGTACTGCCGCCACAGTTTGCTGCCGGGCTGGGCAGACTCAAGATGCCATAGTCTCATCTACCACTCAAGTCTTATCCATTAATGCCCGGGCCCCAGACCACCGGTACAAGTTTGAGTAGAATTTCTTTGCCGCTAAACAAAAAATTTCTTTCATGATCATTCCGTCCCGCAGTTTTTGACCATGTCGCTTGCTTCATAGGGTAGCCAAAGTAAGTCACCCCGCAATTCAAAGCCCGTCCGCACTCTGAGTTCCCGTGAAATGCGGGGCCGGGAGCAAATGAATGATTTTCTTCGTCATTTTACACGTGTCACGTGCGGTTATAGTGAGAGTTGTACTGCGCCACAGTCGTCTGGCCGGGCGGGAAGAATCACTCCCAATTCATCGCCCCTCCAGTCTGCCTCTGGGCCCCAACCACGGGTGCAAGGTGAGTAGGAATTTTTCATCCCAAAAAAATTCTTTCATGATCACCTGGGTTTTTGGGCTTGATGCCAGCCTTACAGGTAGCATCCCCACTAACTACCGGCCCACACTCGAGTTTTTCCGCAACGAGGGCCGCGGGCGGGAATGAATTTTCCCCCAATATTTTCATGGCCGCCGCAGGTTTGACCTGGCATTCTTGGCAGCCAAAAATTAGTCTCATCTCCTCAATCTCCGAACCACCCTCCAGCCACGTAGTTTTCCGTAAATCGGGCCTGTAGCACTGAGAAGCTGTTTTTCTTCCGTATTAGCTGAAGGTGGGAAAGTGTGTTTTCAGTAGTTTCCAGCCCCATGTTCGGGTGGCAGAAGGCCGGGTCACCGAAGTCGTTCCCGCACAGACCGAGCTTTTCTAGTTTTTCCCCCCCCCCGGGGGTTTTGGGGAATTCCTCCCAATTTTTTTTGGCCCGCCCCAGCCTCAACCTCAAAATCCCCCCCCAAATCCCCCAATTCCCGGGGTTTGACGCAAAAACCCGTATCGTCTTTTTCCGAAAAGCCTTTCATCAAATAATAACCCAGTTCCCCCGGAAATAGGGGGGAAAGGGTACCGCTAGGCCTTATGGCCAGAACTTTTTATCCGTTTATATCCGCCCAANCAGTTGTCTGCGGGCGGGCAGAATAGAGGGCCTGTGTTGAGAAGCGAGAGAAAGCTTGGATATTTCATTTCGGTCATGTTTCCGACTGGGTGGAAGCGTTTCTGAGTGAGTGATTTAGGAGAGTGTACTGCCGCACAGTTCGTCTGGCCGGGCGGGCAGAATCAAGATGCCCTAGTTCATCTACCACTCACGTCTTCCATATGGCCCGGGCCCAGACCACCGGTACAAGTTTGAGTAGAATTTCTTTGCGCTAAACAAAAAAATTCTTTCATGATCATCTCCGCAGGTTTTGACCTGTCGCATGCCTCAAGGGTAGCAAAACTAAGTCACTCTCACTCAACTCCTCCGAACCAGCCCGTCCAGCACTGCTGAGTTGGTTCCCGTGACAATAGCGAGGGCCTGTGTGAGCAGCGAGAGAAGCTGATTTTTCATTCTCGTCATTTTTTCCGACGTGAAGCCGTCTGTGATGTGCGTGTTATAGTGAGTTGTACCTGCCGCAACAGTTGTCGCCGGGGGGCAGAATCAAGATGCCTAGTCTCATCTTACCACTACGTCTTCTAGAGGGCCTTACATTCCCAGGTATGGCCGGGCCACACGCAAGTTGAGAGATTCTTGCGCTAACAAAAATCTTCATCATCCGAGTTGACTGCGCATGCTATAGGTACCAAAAGCATCTCACTCATCGACGCCGCCAGCCTGCTGGTGGTTCCGTGACAATAGCGAGGCCGTTGAGCAGCGAGAGAAGGATTTTTCATTCGTCATTTTATTCGACGTGAGCCGCGGTGATGGCGGTTATAGTGAGAGTGTACTGCCGCACAGTTCGTCTGGCCGGGCGGCAGAATCAAGATGCCTAGTCTCATTACATCACGTCTTCATAGCCGGCCACCCGGACAAGTTGAGTAAATTCTTGCCGCAACAAAATTTTATATCATCTCCGAGGTTTTGACCTGCGCATGCCTATAGGGTAGCAACTAAGTCACTCTACTAACTCCTCGAACCAGCCCGTCCAGACTGCTGAGTGGTTCCGGACATAGCGAGGCTGTGTGAGCAGCGAGAGAAGCTGATTTTCATTCTCGTCATTTTTATTCCGACGTGAAGCCGTCCGGTGATGTGCGTGTTATAGTGAGAGTTGTTACTGCCGCAACAGTTCGTCTGCCGGGCGGGCAGAATCAAGAGCCCTAGTCTTCATCTTACCACTCACGGTCTTTCCATACTTGGCCCGGGCCCCACAACCACCGGTACAAGTTTGAGTAGAATTTCTTTGCCGCTAAACAAAAAATCTTGCATGATCATCCTTCCCGCAGGTTTTGACCTCGTCGCATGCCTCATTAGGGGTAGCCAAATAAGTCACTCTACACTCAACTCTCCGAACCAGCCCGTCCACACAGGCTGAGTGGTTCCCGTGACAATAGCGAGGGCTCGTGTGAGCAGCGAGAGAAGGATTTTCATCTCGTCATTTTTATTCGACGTGAAGCCGTCGGTGATGGGGAGTTGTTATAGTGAGAGTTGTACCTGCCGCCACAGTTAGTTCTGGCGGGCGGGCAGAATCAAGATAGCCCTAGTCTCATCTTACCACTCACGTCTTTCCATACTGGGCCGCGGCCCCACACCACCGGTACAAGTTTTTGTGAGTAGAAATTCTTTGCCGCTCTAAACAAAAAATTCGTCATGATCATCCTCCCGCACGGTTTGGGACCTGTCGCATGCCTTCATAGGGTAGCCAAAAACTAATGTCACTCTCACTGCAATCCTCCGAACCAGCCCGTCCCGCCACTGCTGAGTGGTTCCCGTGACAATAGCGTAGGGCCTGTTGTGAGCTAGCGAGAGAAAAGCTGATTTTTCATTCTCGTCATTTTTATTCGACGTGAAGCCGTCGGTGATGTGCGTGTTATAGTGAGAGTTGTACCTGCCGCACAGTTCGTCTGGCCGGGGCGGCAGAATTAAGATGGCCCTAGTCTCATTTACCACTCACGTCTTTCAATACTGGCCCCGGGCCCCACACCACCCGGTACAAGTTTGAGTAGAATTTCTTTGTCCGCTAAACAAAAAATTCTTCATGATCACCTCCCGCAGGTTTTTGACATGTCGCATGCCTTCATAGGGTAGCACAACGAAGATCACTCTCACTCAACTCCTCGAACCAGGCCCGTCCAGCACTGCTGAGTTGTTCCCGTGACAATAGCGAGGGCCTGTGTGAGCAGCGAGAGAAGATGATTTTTCAGTATCGTCATTTTTATTCCGACGGTGAAGCGTCGGTGATGGGCGTGTTATTATAGTGAGAGTTGTACATGCCGCACATTTCGTCTGCCGGGCGGGCAGAATCAGATGCCCCTAGTCTCATCTTACACTCACGTCTTTTCATACTTGCCCGGGCCCCAGACCACCGGGTACAAGTTTCTATGAATTTCTTTGCGCCTAAACAAAAATTCTTCATGATCAATCCTCCCGCAGGTTTTTGACCTGTCGCATGCTCTTCATAGGGTAGCCAAAACTAAGTCACTCTCACTCAAACTCCGTATACGAAACCAGCCCGTCCAGCACTGCTGAGTTGGTTCCCGTGACAATACGAGGGCCTGGTGGAGCAGCGAGAGAAGCTGATTTTTCATCTGTCATTTTTTATTCCGACGGAAGCCGTCGGTGATGGTGCGTGTTATAGTGAGAGTTTGTACCTGCCGCCACAGTCGTCTGGCCGGGCGGGCAGAATCAAGATGCCCTAGTCTCATCTTTACCATCACGTCTTTCCATTACTGGCCCGTGCCCAACACCACCCCCCGGTAAAAGTTTGAGTAGAATTTATGCGCTAAACAAAAAAATTCTTCATGATCATCACTCCCGCAGGTTTTTGACATGTCGCATTGCCTTTTAGGGTATGCCAAAACTAAGTCACTCCACTCAACTCCTTCAGAACCAGCCCGTCCAGCACTGCTGAGTTTGTTACCTAGACAATAGCGAGGGACTGTTTGTGAGCAGCGAGAGAAGTCTGATTTTTTCATCTAGTCATTTTTATTCCGACGTGAAGCCGTGGTGGATGTGAGGGTTATAGTGAGAGTTTGTACCTTGCCGCCACAGTTCGTATGGCCGGGCGGGCAGAATCAAGATGCCCCTAGTCTCTCTTACCACTCACGTACTTTCATACTGGCCCGGCCCCACACCACCCTGTACAAGTTTGAGTAGAATTTCTTTGCCGCTAACAAAAAAAAGTCTTCCTGATCAATCCAGTCCCGAAGGTTTTGGACCTGTCGTATGCCTTATAGGGTAGCCAAACTAAGTCACTCTCACTCACACCCTCCGAACAGCCCGTCAGCACTGCTGAGTTGGTTCCGTGACAATAGCGAGGGCCTGTGTGAGCAGCGATGAGAAGCTTGGATTTTTCATTCTCTCGTATTTGTATGCCGACGTGAAGCCGTCGGTGATGTGCGTGTTATAGTGAGAGTTGTACCTGCCGCCACAGTTCGTTGGCCGGGTCGGGCAGAATCAAGAAGATGCCCTGTCTTCATTACCACTCACGTCGTTCCATTAACTGTGCCCGGGCCCCCACACCACCCGGTACAAGTTTGAGTAGAATTTCTTTCGCCGCTAAACAAAAAATTCTTTATGATCATCTCCCGCAGGTTTTGACCTGTCGCATGCCTTCATAGGGTAGCCAAAAACAAGTCACTCCACTCAACTCTCCGAAACAGCCCGTCCAGCACACTGCGAGTGGTTCCCCGTGAACAATAGCGAGGGCCTGGGAGCAGCGAGAGAACGCTGTATTTTTCCATTTCTCGTCATTTTTTATTCCGGACGTTGAAGGGCCGTCGGTTGATGTGAGTTTATAGTGAGAGTTGTACCTGCCGCCACAGTTCGTCTGGCCGGGCGGGCAGAATCAAGATGCCTGTCTCATCTTACCACTCACGTCTTTCCATACTGGCCCGGGCCCCCACACCACCCGGTATACAAGTTGAGTAGAATTTCTTTGCCGCAAACAAAAAATTCTTTCATGAATCTCCTCCCGCAGGTTTTTGGGACTGTCGCATGCCTTCATAGGGTAGCCAAAACTAAGTCACTCTCACTTCAACTCTCCGAACCAGCCTCGTCAGCTACTAGCTGAGTGGTTCCCGTGACAATAGAGAGGGGCCTGTTGTGAGCAGCGAGAGAAGCAGTGATTTCAGTCCGTTCATGTTTATTCTCGACGTGAAGCCGTCGGTGATGATGTGCGTGTTATAGTGAGAGTTGTACCTGCCGCCACAGTTTCGTCTGCCGGGCGGCAGAATCAAGCTGCCCTAGTCCCATCTTACCATCACGTCTTTCCATACTTGCCCGGGCCCCAGACCACCCGGTACCAAGTTTGAGTTAGAATTTCTTTGCCCGCTAAACAAAAAATTCCTTTCATGATCAGCCCCCGCAGGTTGTGACCTGTTCGCATGCCTTCATTAGTTAGGTGTAGCCAAACTAAGTCACTCTCACTCATACTCCTCCGAACAGCCCGTCCAGCACTGCCTGAGTGGTTCCCGTGACAATAGCGAGGGCCTGTGTGGAGCAGCGATGAGAAGCTGATTTTCATCTCGTCATTTTATTCCGACGTGAAGCCGTCGGTGATGTGCGTGTTATAGTCGAGAGGTGTACCTGCCGCACAGTTCGTCTGGCCGTGCGGCAGAATTCAAATGCCCTAGTCTCATCTTACCACTCACGTCTTTCCATACTGGTCCGGGCACCACAACACCGGTACAAGTTTGAGTAGAATTTCTTTGCCCGCCCTAAACGAAAAAAATTCTTTCATGATCATCCTCCCGCAGGTTTTTGACATGTCGCATGCCTTCATAGGTAGCAAAAATAAGTCACTCTCACTCAACTCCTCCGAACCAGGCCCGTCCAGCACGGCGAGGTTGGGTTCCCGTGACAATAGCGAGGGCCTGTCGTGAGCAGCGAGGAGAAGATGATTGTTCATTCTCGTCATTTTTTATTCGACGTGAAGCCGTCGGGGATGTGCGGTTATAGTGAGAGTGTACCTGCCGCCCACAGTTCGTCTGACGGGCGGGCAGAATCAAGATGCCCTAGTCTCATCTTACCACTCCACGTCTTCCATACTTGTCCGGGCCCAGACCACGGTAAAGTAGTTGAGTAGAATATCTTTGCCGCTAAACAAAAAATTTTTCATGATCATCCCGCAGGTTTTTGACCTGTCGCATGCCTTCATTAGGGTAGCCAAAACTAAGTCACCTCTCACTCAACTCTCTCAGAAACCAGCCAAGGCCAGCACTGCGAGTTGGTTCCCGTGGACAATATCTGTAGGGCTGTGTGAGCAGCGAGGAGAAGCTGATTTTTCATTCTCGTCAGGTTATTCCGACGTGAAGCCTGTCGGTGATGTGCGTGTTATAGTGAGAGTGTACCTGCCGCCACAGTGTCGTCTGGCCGGGCTGGGCAGAATTCAAGATGCCCCTAGTCTCATCTTACTACTCACGTCTTTCCATACTGCCCGGGCCCCACACCCACCCGGTACAAGGTTGAGTAGAATTGTACTTTGCCGCAAAACAAAAAATTCTTTCATGATCATCCTCACGAGTTTTGAACTGTCGCATCCTTTCAATAGGGTAGCCAAAACTAAGTCACTCTCACTCAACCTCCTCCGAACCAGCCGTCCCGCACTGCGAGTTGGTGCCGTGACAATAGGGAGGCCTTGTCGGAGCAGCGAGAGAGCTGATTGTTCATTCTCGCATTTTTATTACGACGGTGAAGCCGTCGGTGATGTGCGTGTTTTAGTGAGAGTTGTACCTGCCGCCACAGTTCGTCTGGCCGGGCGGGCCACGAATCAAGATGCCCCTAGTCTCATCTTGACCACTCACACGTCTTTTCCATACTTGCCCGGCCCAGACACCCGGTTACAAGTGGAGTAGAATTCTTTTGCCGACTAAACAAAAATAATTCGTGCATGATATCCTCCCGCAGGGTTTTGACATGTCGCATGCCTCATAGGGTAGCCAAAAACTAAGTCACTGCTCACTCAAATCCTCCGAACCAAGCCCGTCCGCACTGCTGAGTTGGTTCCCCGTGGACAATAGAGAGGGCTGTGTGAGCAGCGAGAGAAGCTGATTTTTCATTCTCGTCTCTTTGTATCCGACGTGAAGCCGTCGGTGATGTGCGTGTATATGAGAGTTGTACCTGCCGCCACAGTTTTCGTCTGGCCGGGCGGGCAGAATCAAGAGTGCCTGAGTCTTCATCTTACCACTCACGTCTTTCCATACTGGCCCGGGCCCCACACCACCGGTACAAGTTTGAGTAGAATTCTTTGCGCTAAACAAACAATTCTTTCATGATCATCTTCCCGACGCGTTTTTGACCGGTCGCATGCTTCATAGGTAGCCAAAACTAAGCACTCTCACTCAACTCCTCCGAACCAGTCCCGTGCCAGCACTGCTGAGTTGGTTCCGTGTCGTGACATAGCGAGGGCCGTGTGAGCAGCGAGAGAAGTGATTTTTCATTCTCGTCATGTTATTCCGGGACGTGAAGCCGTCGGTGATGTTGCGCTGTTATAGTGAGAGTTAGTACCTGCCGCACAGTTCGTTTGGCCGGGCGGGCAGAATCATAGATGCCCTAGTCCATCTACCACTCACGTCTTTCCATACTGGGCGGGCGCCGGGACCCACACCACCCGGAACAAGTTGAGTAGGAATTTTCTTTGTTTTTTTTTTTTTTTTACCGCTCTAAACAAAAAAAATGCTTTCATGATCATCCTCCCGCAGGTTTTTGACATGTTCGCATGCCTTCATAGGGTAGCCAAAAACTAAGTCACTCTCACTCAACTCCTCCGAACCAGCCCGTCCAGCACTGCTGAGTTGTGTTCCCGTGACAAATAGCGAGGGCCTGTTTGTGAAGCAGCGAGAGAAGCTGATTTTCATTCTCGTCATTTTTTTATTCCGACGTGAAGCCGTCGTGATGTTGTGCAGTGTTATAGTGATGAGTTGTACCTGCCGCCACAGTTCGTCTGCCGGGCGGCAGAATCAGATGCCAGTCTCATCTTACCACTCACGGGGGGTTCTTTCCATACTTGCCCGGGCCCCAGACCACCCGGTACAAGTTTGAGTAGAATGTCTTTGCCGCAAACAAAAAATCTTCATGATCATTCTCCCGCAGGTTGTTTGACCTGTCGCATGCCTTCATAGGGTAGCCAAAACTAAGTCACTCTCACTCAACTCCTCCGAACCAGCCGTCCAGCACTGCTGAGTTGGTTCCCGTGACAATAGCGAGGGCCTGTGTGAGCAGCAGAGAAGCTGATTTTTCATTCTCGTCATTTTTATCCGACGTGAAGCCGTCGGTGATGTGCGTGTTATAGTGAGAGTTGTACCTGCCGCCACAGTTCGTCTGGCCGGCGGGCAGAATCAAGATGCCCTAGTCTCATCTTACCACTCACGTCTTCCATACTGGCCCGGGCCCCAGACCACCCGGTACAAGTTTGAGTAGAATTTCTTTGCCGCTAAACAAAAAATTCTTTCATGATCATCCTCCCGCAGGTTTTGACCTGTCGCATGCCTTCATAGGGTAGCCAAAACTAAGTCACTCTCACTCAACTCCTCCCGAACCAGCCCGTCCAGCACGCTGAGTTGGTTCCCGTGACAATAGCGAGGGCCTGTGTGAGCAGCGAGAGAAGCTGATTTTTCATTTCGTCATTTTATTCCGACGTGAAGCCGTCGGTGATGTGCGTGTTATAGTGAGAGTTGTACCTGCCGCACAGTTCGTTCTGGCCGGGCGGCAGAACCCAAGATGCCCTAGTCCATCTTACCACTCACGTCTTTCCATACTGCCACGGCCCCACACCACCCGGTACAAGTTTGAGGTAGAATTTTTTCCGCTAAAAAAAAATTCTTTCATGATCATCCTCCCGCAGGTTTTTGACCTGTCGCATGCCTTCATAGGGTAGCCAAAACTAAGTCACTCTCACTAAAACTCCTCCGAACCAGCCCGTCCAGCACTGCTGAGTTGGTTCCCGTGACAATAGCGAGGGCCTGTGTGAGCAGCGAGAGAAGCTGATTTTTCATTCTCGTCATTTTTATTCCGACGTGAAGCCGTCGGTGATGTGCGTGTTATAGTGAGAGTTGTACCTGCCGCCACAGTTCGTCTGGCCGGGCGGGCAGAATCAAGATGCCCTAGTCTCATCTTACCACTCACGTCTTCCATACTGGCCCGGGCCCCACGACACCGGTACATGTTTGAGTAGAATTTCTTTGCCGTAAACAAAAAATTCTTTATGATCATCCTCCCGCAGGTTTTTGAACTGTCGCATGCCTCATAGGGTAGCCAAAACTAGTCATCTCACTCAACTCCTCCGAGACCAGCCCGTCAGCACGCTGAGTTGGTTCCCGTGACAATGCGAGGGCTGTAGTGTAGCGCGAGAGACGTGATTTTTCATGTCGCATTTTTATTCCGCCGTGAAGTCCGTCGGTGATGTGCGGTTATAGTGAGAGTTTACTGCCGCCACAGTTCGTCTGGCCGGGCGGGCAGAATCAAGATGCCCTAGTCTCATCTTACACTCACGTTTCCATACTGGCCCGGGCCCCAACCACCCGGTTACAAGTTTGAGTAGAATTTCTTTGCCGCTAAACAAAAAATCTTCAGATCATCCTCCCGCAGGTTTTTACCTGCCAGCCCATAGCTGGTACCAAAATAAGTCACTCTCACTCAATCGGCCGAACCAGCGTCAGCACTGCTGAGTTGTTCCGTGACAATAGCGAGGCCTGTTGTGAAGCGGAGAAGCTGATGTTTCATTCTCGTCATTTTTATTCCGACGTGAAGCCGTCGGTGATGTGCTGGTTATAGTGAGGTTGTACCTGCCGCCACAGTTCGTCTGGCCGGGCGGCAGAACAGATGCCTAGTTCAGTCTTACCATACGTCTTTCCATACTGGCCCGGGCCCAGCCACCGGTACAGTTATAGATTTTGCCAAAAAATTTAATTTCCCCGGGCCCCCCCCTTAAGGTTAAAAACCTTTCCCCCAAAAATTTCTTTTTTTCCGGGCGGGTTTAAGGAGAATTTTTCCCCACCCTGCGGGGGGTTAAGGGGTGTCCAACATTTTTTTGGCCGCGACCCGTCG
>JACEEZ010018992.1:59520-75067 GCA_016584305.1 Chionoecetes opilio
GAGCTGATTTTCATCTGTTTTTTATTCCGCTTATCCGCGTGAGTGGTGTTGTGGTTCTCGAAGTTGTCTGCCGCCGTCCTGGCCGGGCGGACAGATCAAAGCCCCTAGTCCTCTTCCATCCGTCTTCCATACGCCGTGTCTCAACACTCGTCAGTTAAAATTTTGCTAAAATTCGAGATTCCTGCCGCAGTTCTTGAGCCAACTATACTACCAACTCGTCACCTCCAACTCTCGAACGCCCGCCACCTGCGAGTGGTTCCGTGACAAGCGAAGAGCTGTATCCGGGAGTTTTTCTTCGTACTCTTTATTCCGAGTAAGTCGAGTTGTTATCGACAGTTCGACTGCCGCACAGTCGTCTGGCCGGGCGGGCAGACAAAGCCCTTTCCATCTTCCAGCCACTCCTTTCCTACTGTGCGGGCTAGATCTGACCGCTACAATTTAGAATCTCCTTGCGCTAAATAAAATTCCTTCATGATCTCCTCCGCAGTTTTTGCACTCCCGCCTTCTGGGTAGCAAACAGTCCACTCTGATATCCCTGACAGCAGGCCCTGTTGAGTGGTGCACTATGGGCTTTTTGTCATCGGAAGCGTGTTTCTCGTTTTATGAGTTGTACCTGCCGCCGTTGTGCGGGGGGAGTATACATGCCCTGTCTCATTTCACTCACGGGCGTTCCATACTGTCCCGGCCCCACTCCCCGTCATTTGATAAATTTCTTGCCGTAACAAAAAATCTTTCATGTTCTCCCAGTTTTTTGCCGCGCACCAAGTTAGCAAAACTAAGCCTTCTAACTCCTCCACCAGCCGTCGCACTGCTATTGTTCCCTGACAATAGCGAGGGCCGTTGGAGCGAAACTGATTTTTCTCTCGTCATTTTTATGCCGGACGGAGGAAGCGTGTTGTCGTGTTTTATCGAGATTGTACCTGCCGCGCAAGTTGTCCTCCGCCGCGGCGGCGGAATCAAGATGCCCAGTCTCATCTTACCACTCCGTCTTTCCATACTGGCCCGGCCCCCACCCGGTACAAGTTTGATAGAATTTCTTTGCCGCTAAACAAAAAATTCTTTCATGATCATCCTCCCGCAGTTTTTGACCTGTCGCATTGCCTATAGGTAGCCAAACTAAGTCACCCCTCAACTCCTCCGAGCCCGTCCAGCACTGCGAGTGGTTCTGACATCGACCGTGAGCCGAGACTGTTTATTCTCCATTTTTCCGACGGGCGTCGTGGTGTGTTAAGTAGTTACTGCCACGTCGTCTGGCGGCCAGACAAGATCCCTGTCTCATTTACTCCTTCATATGCCCGCCACACCGTCAGTTTAATTTCTTTGCGTAACAAAATTCTTTCATGATCATCCTCCGCAGGTTTGACTGTCGCATGCTTCATAGGTACCAAACAGTCCTCTCACACCTCCACCAGCCGTCCAGCACATGCTGAGGCCTGTGTGAGCAGCGAGAGAAGCTGATTTTTCATTCTCGTCATTTTTATTCCGACGTGAAGCCGTCGGTGATGTGCGTGTTATAGTGAGAGTTGTACCTGCCGCCACAGTTCGTCTGGCCGGGCGGGCAGAATCAAGATGCCCTAGTCTCATCTTACCACTCACGTCTTTCCATACTGGCCCGGGCCCAACCACCGGTACAAGTTTGAGTAGAATTTCTTTGCCGCTAAACAAAAAATTCTTTCATGATCATCCTCCCGCAGGTTTTTGACCTGTCGCATGCCTTCATAGGGTAGCCAAAACTAAGTCACTCTCACTCAACTCCTCCGAACCACCCGTCCAGCACTGCTGAGTTGTTCCCGTGACATAGCGAGGGCCTGTGTGAGCAGCGAGAGAAGCTGATTTTTCATTCTCGTCATTTTTATTCCGACGTGAAGCGTCGGTGATGTGCGTGTTATAGTGAGAGTTGTACCTGCCGCCACAGTTCGTCTGGCCGGGCGGGCAGAATCAAGATGCCCTAGTCTCATCTTACCACTATCACGCCTTTCATACTGGCCCAGCCCCCACCACCCGTACAAGTTTGAGTAGAATTTCTTGCAGCTAAACAAATTCTTTCATGATCATCCCTCCCGCAGGTTTTTTGACCTTCGAATGCCTTCATAGGGTAGCAAACTTAAGCACTCTCACTCAACTCCTCCGACCAGCCCGTCCAGCACTGCTTGAGTGGTTCCCGTGACAATAGCGAGGGCCTGTGTGAGCATTCGAGAGAATCTGATTTTTCACTCTCGTCATTTTATTCCGACGTGAAGCGTCGGTGATGTGCCGTGTTTAGTGAGAGTTTTTACCTGCCGCCACAGTTCGTCTGGCGGCGGGCAGAATCAAGATGCCCTATCCCTCATCTTACACTCACGTGTCTTTCCATACTGGCCCTGGCCCGCAACCAACCCGGTACAATTTTGAGTAGAATTTCTTTGTCCGCTAAACAAAAAATTCTTTCATGATCATCCTCCCGCAGGTTTTTGACCTGTCGCTTGCCTTCATAGGGTAGCCAAAACTAAGTCCTCGTCACTCAACTCCCCGAACCAGCCCGTCCAGCACGCTGATTGGTTTCCCTGACAAAGCGAGGGCCTGTGTGGCACGAGAGAGAAGCGCTGATTTTTCATTCATCGTCATTTTTATTTTCCGACTGAAGCCCGTCGGTGATAGTGTCGGTGTTATAGTGAGAGTTGTACCTGCGCACGTTCGTCTGCCCGGCGGGCAGAATCCAGATGCCTGAGTTCTCATCTTACCACTCACGTCTTTCCATACTGGCCCGGCCCCAGACCACCCGGTACAATTTGAGTAGAATTTCTTTGCCGCTAACAAAATTCTTTCATGATCATCTCCCGCAGGTTTTGACCTGTCGCTGCCTTCATAGGTACCAAACTAAGTCACCTCCCATCCTGCCGGCGCCCGTCCAGACCCTGTTGTTCCCTACATCGAGGGCCTTTGCAGCGGGAGCATTTTCATTCTCGTCTTTTTATTCCATGAGCCGTCATGTCTTTTATATGAAGTTTACCTGCGCCAGTTCTCGGGGCAAATAAATCCCTATCTCACTACCACTCAGCTTTCTATGGCCCGTGCCCCGACCCCTAGTGTGAGCAGCGAGAGAAGCTGATTTTTCATTCTCGTCATTTTTATTCCGACGTGAAGCCGTCGGTGATGTGCGTGTTATAGTGAGAGTTGTCCTGCCGCCACATTCGATCTGGCCGGGCGGGCCGATCAAGATGCCCTATTCTCATCTTAACCACTCAACGTCTTTTCCATAATGGCCCGGGCACCCAGACCACCCGGTACAAGTTTGAGTAGAATTTACACTTTGCGGCTAACACAAAATTCTTTCATGATCCATCCTACCGCATGTTTTTGACCTGTCGCATGCCTTCATAGGGTAGCCAAAACTACGTCCTCTCACTCAACTCCTCGAACCAGCCCGTCCAGCACTGCTGATTTGGTTTCCCGTGACAATAGCGAGGGCCTGTGTGAGCAGCGAGAGAAGCTGATTTTTCATTCTCGTCATGTTTATTCCGACTGAAGCGTCGGTGATGTGCGGTTATAGTGAGGTTTTGTACCTGCCGCCACAGTTCGTCTGCCGCGGCAGAATCAAGGATGCCCTAGTCCATCATCTTACCACTCACGTCTTTTCCATACTGTCCCGGGCCCCAGACGCACCCGGTTTACAAGTTTGAGTAGAATTTTCTTTGCCGCTAACAAAAAATTCTTTCATGATCATCCTCCCGCATTTTTTGACTGCGTCGCAGCCTTCATAGGGTTTAGCCAAAACTCGTCACTCTCACTCAACTCCTCCGAACCACCCGTCAGCACTTGCTGAGTTGGTTCCCGTGCAATATCGATGGCCTGTGTGACAGCCGAGAGAAGCTGATTTTTCATTCTCGTCATTTTTATTCCGACGTGACGCCGGGGGTCCGGTGATGTGCGTGTTATGTGGAGAGTTGTACCGTGCCGCCACAGTCGTCTGGCCGGGCGGGCAGAATCAAGATGCCCTAATCCTCATCTTACCACTCACGTCTTTCCATACGCCCGGGCCCAGACCACCCGGGAAAGTTTTGAGTAGAATTTCTTTTGCCGCTACACACAAATTCTTTCATGAATCATCCTCCCGCCTAGTTGTTTGAAACTGTCGCATGCCTTCATAGGTAGTAGCCAAAACAAGTCACTCTCACTCAACTCTCCGAACCAGCCCGTCCAGCACTGCTGGTTGGGTTCCCGTGACAATAGCGAGGCCTGTGGAGCGCGAGAGAAGCTGATGTTTTCATTCTCGTCATTTTTATTCCGACGTGAAGCCGTCGGTGATGTTGCCGTGTTATAGTGAGAGTTTGGACCTGGGCCGCCACAGTTCGTCTGTGCCGGGCGGGCAGAATCAAGAATGCCCTAGTCTCATCTTACCACTCCGTCTTTCCATACTGGCCCAGGTCCCCAGACCACCCGTTACAAGGTTTTGAGTAGAATGTCTATTGCCGCTAACAAAAAATTCTTTCATGATCATCCTCTCCGCAGGTTTTTGACCTGTCTCATGCCTGCATAGGGTATCCAACCTAAGTCACCTCTCACTCAACTCCTCCGAACCATCCCTCCAGCACGGCTGAGTTGGTTCCCGGACAATATCGAGGCCTGTGTGAGCAGCGAGAGAAGCTGATTTTTCATTCTCGTCATTTTTATTCCGACGTGAAGCCGTCGGTGATGGATCGGGTTTATAGTGATGAGTTTACCTCCGCCACAGTTCGTCTGGCCGGGCGGGCCTAAATCAAGATGCCGTAGTTCTCAATCTACCCTCACGTCTTTCCTAACTGGCCTCCGGCCCACACCACCCGTACAAGTTTGAGTAAATTTCTTTGCCGCTAAAACAAAAATTCTTTCATGATCTCCTCACCGCAGGTTTTTGCCCTGTCGCATGCCTTCATAGGGTAGCCAAAACTAGTCCTCTCACTCAACGCCTCCGAACCAGCCCCGTCCATCACTGGAGAGTTGGTTCCCGTGACAATAGCGATGGCCTGTGTGAGCAGCGAGAGAAGCGATTTTTTCATTCTCGTACATTTATTTCCGACGGTGAAGCGTCGTGATGTGTCGGTTTATAGTGAATTTGTACCTGCCGCCACAGTTCGTCTGGCCGGCGGGCAAACAAGATGCCTAGTTTCTTACCCTCCGTCTTTCCATACTGGCCCGGCCCCCCCCAATTTCCGAACCCGTACAAGTGAGAATTTTTCCTCCTCACAAAAGTTTTGTGCACCTCCGCAGTCTTTTACCTGCATCTTCATAGGCTCCCGGCCAAACGTACAGTTCAGTAACTCCTCCAACACTCGCCTGCGCTGGTTCCCTGATTGCGGCATTTACTCGGGAAGCCTTTCATCTCGTCATTTTATTCGACAGATTCCTGCCGTACGTTCGTTTCCGTGACATACATGCCGCACTCTTACCTCGCTTCATCATGCGGCCCAACCACCCGGTCACTCTCCTAATCTGCCGCCCACAAATTCTCCGGTACCGTCCGAGGATTTGCCTGCGCTAAGCCAATTCTTTGCCAACTCCCGCAGTCTTATCTCCGACAGCCTTCTGCGGCAAAAGTTGTCCTCACCAGGTCCTCGACCGCGCACAGAGCCTGAGTTTCCGTCCACTCAGCTTTTCCTTCGACCGGCAAGCCGCAGTTTTGTTTAGTCATTTTACCGTGCAGCACAATTCTTTGCCTCGAGATTTGCCGCCTTCTTGACCAGCACTCCAAGCCCGGCCACCCCGTCAGTTGCATTTTTTGCCCGTCAACAACTTTACAGTTTTCGCAGGAATTTTTGACTTACATTCTTTCTGCATCTTCCCATTCCGTCGACCTGCTTCAGGTGCCAACTAGTTCGTTCCCGGGCAGGGCCGACAGAGGCCAGCTATTGCATTTCTCTCATGAGCCGGTGGAGCCGCGAGTACGGTTTTATTGATTTTTTGCCGCACAGTTCTGTCTGGCGTCGGGAGATATACCTGTCCGCACTCGTCTTCCGGCGGGCCAACCCCTAGTTTTAAATCTGCCTACTCCTCCATCCCTCCATAGGTCCAACGTCAAACTCTCAACCCCGCAGCTTTTCCCGTGCATGCCTGTGGACAAGACTATTCTCTGCATTATCGCTGAGCGTCGTGATGCGGTTGTGAGAGAGCGCGTTCTCTCGCATAATCCCAGTACTATAGTTTTCAGGGCCGCCGCACGTCTCGCGGTTTTGACCTGTCGCATGCCTTCATAGGTAGCCAAACTAAGTCACTCTCACTCAACTCCTCCGAACCAGCCCGTCCAGCACTGCTGAGTTGGTTCCCGTGACAATAGCGAGGCCTGTGTGAGCAGCGAGAGAAGCTGATTTTTCATTCTCGTCATTTTTATCGACGTGAGCCGTCGTGATGTGCGTGTTATAGTGAGAGTTTACTGCCGCCACAGTTCGTCTGGCCGGGCGGGCAGAATCAAGATGCCCTAGTCTCATCTTACCACTCACGTCTTTCCATACTGGCCCGGGCCCCAGACCACCCGGTACAAGTTTGAGTAGAATTTCTTTGCCGCTAAACAAAAATTCTTTCATGATCATCCTCCCGCAGGTTTTGACCTGTCGCATGCCTTCATAGGTACCAAACTAAGTCACTCTCACTCACTCCTCCGAACCACCCGTCCAGCTGCTGAGTTGGTCCCGTGACAATAGCGAGGGCCTGTGTGGCAAACGAGAGAAGCTGATTTTCATTCTCCGTCATTTTTTATTCCGACCGTGAAGCCGTCCGGTTGACCTTCGCTGCCTTATGGGTAGCAACTAATCACTCTCATCAACTCTCCGACCACCCTCCACGCCGTGCATGAGGGGTTGTACCTGTCCGGCCACANGTGTTCATGGGAGCAGCGATTTCCTCGCATTTATCGACGGACTGAAGTGTGGTCGTGTTCTGGTGAACTAGCGAGAGAGCTGGGGAGAGGTAGACGTCGGGAGGTTATAGGAGAGTGTACCTGCGCACAGTTGTTGGCCGGGGGCAGAATCAGATGCCTAGTCTCATCTTACCACTCACGTCTTCATACTGGCCGGGCCCAGACCACCGTACAAGTTTGAGTAGAATCTTTGCGCTAAACAAAATTCTTCATGATCATCCTCCGCAGGTTTTGACTGTCGCATGCCTCATAGGGTAGCCAAACTAAGTCACTCTCACTCAACTCCTCCGAACCAGCCCGTCCAGCACTGCTGAGTGGTTCCGTGACAATAGCGAGGGCCTGTGTGAGCAGCGAGAGAAGCTGATTTTCATTCTCGTCATTTTATTCCGACGTGAAGCCGTCGGTGATGTGCGGTTATAGTGAGAGTTGTACCTGCCGCCACAGTTCGTCTGGCCGGGCGGGCAGAATCAAGATGCCCTAGTCTCATCTTACCACTCAGTCTTTCCATACTGGCCCGGTACAAGTTGAGTGAATCTTGCGCTAACAAAAAATCTTCATGATATCTCCCGAGTTTGACCTGTCGCATGCTTCAAGGGTAGCCAAACAAGTCACTCTCACTAACTCTCCGACCACCGTCCAGCACTGCTGAGTTGGTTCCCGTGACAATAGCGAGGGCCTGTGTGAGCAGCGAGAGAAGCTGATTTTCATTCTCGTCATTTTATTCCGACGTGAAGCCGTCGGTGATGTGCGGTTATAGTGAGAGTTGTACCTGCCGCCACAGTTCGTCTGGCCGGCGGCAGAATCAAGATGCCCTAGTCTCATCTTACACTCACGTCTTTCCATACTGGCCCGGGCCCCAGACCACCCGGTACAAGTTTGAGTAGAATTTCTTTGCCGCTAAACAAAAAATTCTTTCATGATCATCCTCCTGTCGCATGCCTTCATAGGGTAGCCAAAACTAAGTCACTCTCACTCAACTCCTCCGAACCAGCCCGTCCAGCACTGCTGAGTTGGTTCCCGTGACAATAGCGAGGGCCTGTGTGAGCAGCGAGAGAAGCTGATTTTTCATTCTCGTCATTTTTATTCCGACGTGAAGCCGTCGGTGATGTGCGGTTATAGTGAGAGTTGTACCTGCCGCACAGTTGTCTGGCCGGGCGGGCAGAATCAAGATGCCCTAGTCTCATTTACCACTCAGTCTTCCATATGGCCGGGCCCCAGACCACCCGGTACAAGTTTGAGTAGAATTTCTTGCCGCTAAACAAAAAATTCTTTCATGATCATCCTCCGCAGTTTTTGACCGTCGCAGCCTCATAGGGTAGCCAAAACTAAGTCACTCTCACTCAACTCCTCCGAACCACCCCCACGAGTTCCGTGACATAGCGAGGCCTGGTGAGCGCGGAGAGCTGATTCATTTCGTATTTATCGAGGAACGGTGATGTGGGTATAGGAGATTACTGCCGCACGTTGTGCGGCGGGAATCAGAGCTATTATCTACCATCACGTTTTCATAGGCCGGGCCCACCACCCGGTACAAGTTGAGTAGAATTCTTTGCGCTAAACAAAAATTCTTTCATGATCATCCTCCCGCAGGTTTGACCTGTCGCATGCCTTCATAGGGTAGCCAAAACTAAGTCACTCTCACTCAACTCCTCCGAACCAGCCCGTCCATCCGACGTGACGTCGGTTGCGTGTATAGTGAGAGTTGACCTGCCGCCACAGTTGTTGGCCGGGCGGCAGATCAAGATGCCTAGTCTCATTACCACTCAGTCTTTCATATGGCCCGGGCCCAGACACCCGGACAAGTTTGAGTAGAATTCTTTGCCGCTAACAAAAAATTCTTTCATGATCATCCCCCGCAGGTTTTGACCTGTCGATGCCTTCATAGGTAGCCAAACTAAGTCACTCCACTCAACTCCTCCGAACCAGCCGTCCGCATGTGAGTTGGTTCCCGTGACAATAGCGGGCCTGTGTGAGCAGCGAGAAGCTGATTTTCATTCTCGTCATTTTATTCCGACGTGAAGCCTGGTATTGCGTTTATATGGAGTTGCCGCCGCCACAGTCGTTGCCGGGGGCGAATCTGCCTAGTCATTACACTCACGTTTTCCATACTGCCGGGCCCGACCACCGGTACAAGTTGGTAGAATTTTGCCGCTAAACAAAAAACTTCTGATCATCCCCCGCAGGTTTTGACCCCTGCCATAGGGTAGCCAAAATAGTCATCTCACAACTCTCAACAGCCCGTGCATTGATTGGTCCGTGCAATAGCGGGGCCTGTGAGAGCGATGCGAAGTTGTTTGCGTGCGATTTTTTTCCGACGTGAAGCCGCGATTGCGTTATAGGGGTGACCTGCCGCACAGTTGTTGCCGGGCGGCAAATCAAATGCCTAGTCTCATCTCCACCGTCGTTTCATACTGGCCGGCCCCAGACCAACCCGTCAATTTATCAGAATTTTTGCCGCCAACACAAAATTTTCATGATGTCACTCCCGAGGTTTGACCTGTCGATGCTTCAAGGGAGCCAATATATAGTCACTTCATCAACCCTCGAAAGCCGTCAGCTACTGTGGGTTGGATTCCGCAAGTACGGTGGCCTGTGGGAGAGCAGAGAGCTGTTTTCATCCTCAGTTTTTATCCTGGCCGTCCGAACCCGGTTATTGGTGGAGTTGCTTCCGACACGACCAAGTTGTTCTGGCCGGCGGCAGAAAGATTTGCCTGTCATCATCTAGCACTCACGTCTTCCATAGGCCGGCCCAACCACCCGTACAAGCTTGTCGAAGTTCTTCCGCAAAGCAAAAATTCTTGAGACACACCGAGGTTTTTACGATTTATTCTCTAGGTGCGATAGTCCTTTATAACGTCGTCCTGACCGCCACAGTTGCTTGGCCCGTGACAATGCAGGCCTGTCACTACCACACGTCTTTTCCATCTGGCCCGGGCCCAGACCCCGGTAAGGTTTAGTAGATTTTCCAAACAAAAAATTCGTCCTCCCGCGGTTTGACTGTCGCATGCCTTATAGGGTCCAAAACTAACACTCCAAACTCCCGAACCACCCGTCACGTGAGTTGGTTCCCGTGCACAATACGAGTCTGTCAGCAGCGAGGAAGCTGATTTTCTTCTCGATTTTTATTCCGACGTGAGCCGTCGGGATTGCGTTTTATGAGAGTGTACCTGCCGACAGTTGTCTGGCCGGCGGGCGAATCAAGATGCCTAGTCTCATCTACCACTACGTTTCATACTGGCCCGGGGGGCCCCAGACCACCCGGTACAAGTTTGAGTAGAATTTCTTTGCCGCTAAACAAAAAATTCTTTCATGATCATCCTCCGCAGGTTTTGACCTGTCGCATGCCTTCATAGGGTAGCCAAAACTAAGTCACTCTCACTCAACTCCTCCGAACCAGCCCGTCCAGCACTGCTGGGTTGGTTCCCGTGACAATAGCGAGTGCCTGTGTGAGCAGCGAGAGAAGCTGGGATTTTTCATTCTCGTCATTTTATCCGACGTGAAAGCCGTCGGTGATTGTGCGTGTTATAGTGAGAGTTGTACACTGCGCAAACAGTTAGTCTGGCCGGGCGGGCAGAATCAAGATGCCCTTAGTCTCATCCTTTACCACTCACGTCTTTCCAACTGGGCCCGGGCCCCAGAACCACCCGGTACAAGTTTTGAGTAGAATTCTTTGCCGCAAACAAAAAATTCTTTCATGATCCATTCCTCCAGCAGGTTTTTGACCTGTTCGCATGCCTTCATAGGGTAGCCAAAACTAAGTCACTCTCACTCAACTCCTCCGAAACACAGCCCGGTCCAGCACTGCTGAGTTGGTTCCCGTGACAATAGCGAGGGCCTGTGTTGAGCAGCGAGAGAGAGAAGCTGATTTGTCATTCTCGTTCATCTTTTATTCCCCCCGACGTGAAGCTGTCGGTGATGTGGTTGTTATAGTGAGGAGTTGTACCTGCGCCATCAGTTCGTACTAGGCCGGGCGGGCAGACTCAGATGCCCTAGGTCTCATCTTTACCACTCACGTCTTTCCATACTGGCCCGGGCCAAGACCACCTGGTACAAGTTTGAGTAGAATTTCTGTGCCGCTGAAAACAAAAAAATTCTTTCATGATCATACTCCGCAGGTTTGACCTGTCGCATGCTTCATAGGGTAGCCAAAACTAAGTCAATCTCACTCAACTCCTCGAACCAGCCCGTCCAGCAATGCTGAGTTGGTTCACGTGACAATAGCGAGGGCCTGTGTGAGCAGCGAGAGAAAGCTATTTTCATTGCTCGTCATTTTTATCCGACGTGAAAGCCGTCGGTGATGTGCTGTTATAGTGAGAGTGGTCACCTGCCGCCACAGTCGTCTGGCCGGGCGGTGCAGAACAAGATGACCTAGTCTATCTTACCACTCACGTCTTTCCATACGGCCCGGGCCCCAGACCACCGGTACAAGTTTGAGTAGAATTCTTTGCCGCTAAACAAAAAATTCTTTCATGATACATCCTCCAGAGGTTTTGACCTGTCGCATGCCTCATAGGGTAGCAAAACTAAGTCACTCTCACTCAAATCCTCCCGAACCAGCCGACCAGCGCTGCTGGGTTTTGGTTCCCGTGACAATAGCGACGTGACGGGTGAGCAGCGAGAGAAGCTGATTTCATTCTCGTCATTTTATTAGACGTGAAGCGTCGGTGATGTGCCGTGTTCTAGTCGAGATTTTGTACCTGCCGCAACAGTTCGTCTTGGCCGGGCGGCAGAATAAGATGCCCTAGTCTCATCTTACCACTCACGTTTTTCAAATACGTGGCCGGGCCCCAGACCACCCGGGACCAAGTTTGAGTAGAATCTTTGCCGCTAAAACAAAACAATCTTTCATGATCATCCTTCCCGCAGGTTTTTGACCTGTCGCATGCCTTCATAGGTTTTTTTTTTTTTGGTTTAGCCAAAACTAGTCACTCTCACTCACACTCCTCCGAACCAGCCCGTCAGCCACTGCTGAGTTGGTTCCTTCGTGACAATAGCGAGGGCTGTGTGAGCAGCGAGAGAAGCTGATTTTTTCATTCTCGTCATTTTTATTCCGACGTGAAGCCGTCGGTGAGGTGCGTGTGTTATAGGAGAGTGTACCTGCCGCCACAGTTCGTCTGGTCAGGGCGGGCAGGAAATCAAGATGCCCTAGTCTCATTTACCACTAACGTCTTTCCATATGGCCCCGGGCCCCAGACCAACCCGGTACAAGTTTGAGTAGATCTTTGCCGCTTAACAAAAAAATTCTTTCATGATCATCATCCCGCAGGTTTTTGACCTGTCGCATGCCTTCATATGGGTAGCCCAAAACTAATTCACTCTCACTCAACTCCTCCGAACCAGCCCGACCAGCGCTGGCTGGGTTGGTTCCCGTGACAATAGCGAGTGCCTGTGGGTGAGCAGCGAAGGAGAAGCTGATTTTTCATTCTCGTTCAATTTTTTATTCCGTACGTGACGCCGTCGGTGATGTTGGTGTTATAGTGAGAGTTGTACCTGCCGAAACAGGTCGTCTGGCGGGCGGGGAGAATCAAGATGCCCTAGTCTATCTTACACTCACGTCTCCCAACTGGCCGGGCCCAGACCACCGGTACAAGTTTGAGTAGAATTTCTTTGCCGCTAAACAAAAAATTCTTTCATGATTCATCCCCGGCAGGTTTTTGACCTGTCGCCATGCCTTCATAGGGTAGCCCAAAACTAAGTCACTCTCACTCAACTACTCCGAACCAGCCCGTCCAGCACTGCTGAGTGGTTCAAGTGACAATAGCGAGTGCCGTGGAGCAGCGAGAGAAGCGATTTTTCATTCTCTCATTTTATTCCGACGTGAGCGTCGGTGATGTGCGTGTTATAGTGAGAGTGTACCTGCCGCAACAGTTCGTCTGGCCGGGCGGGCAGAATCAAGATGCCCTAGTCTCATCTTACCACTTCACGTCTTTACAACTGGCCGGGCCCCAGGACACCGTACAAGTTTGAGTAGAATTTCTTTGCCGCTAAACAAAAAATTCTTTCAGGATCATCCCTCCCGCAGGTTTTTGACCTGTCGCATGCTTCATAGGGTAGCCAAAACTAAGTCACTCTCATCAACCCCCTCCGAACCAAGCCCGTCCAGCACTGCTGAGTTGGTTCCCGTGGGACAATAGCGAGGGCCTGTGTGAGCAGCCGAGAGAAGTGATGTTTCATTCTTCGTCATTTTTATTCCGACGTCGAAGCCGTCGGTGATGTGGCGTGTTATAGTGAGAGTTGTACCTGCGCCCCAGTTCGTCTGGCCGGGCGGGCAGAATCAAGATGCCCTAGTCTCATCTTACCACTCACGTCTTTCCATTACTGGCCCGGGCCCCCGACCACCCGGTACAGTTTGGTAGAATTTCTTTGCCGGCCTAAACAAAAAAATTCTTTCATGATCATCCTCCCCGCAGGTTTTGACTGTACGCTGACCTCATAGGGTAGCCAAAACTAAGTCATCTCATCAACTCCTCCGAACCAGCCCGTCCAGCATGCTGAGTTGGTTCCCGTGGACAATAGCGAGGCCGTGTTGAGCAGCGAGAGAAGCTGCTTTTCATTCTCGTCATTTTTATTCCGACGTGAAGCCGTCGTGGTGATGTGCGTGTATAGTGAGATGTTGTACCTGCCGCCACAGTGCGTTGGCCGGGGGCAGAATCAAGATGCCCTAGTATCATCTTACCACTCACGTCTTTTCCATACTGGCCCGGAGCCCCAGACACCCGTACAGTGAGTAGAATTTCTTTGAAGCCTAAACAAAAAATTCTTTCCATATCATCCTCCCGCAGGTTTTTGCACCGTCGCATGCCTATAGGGTAGCCAAAACTAAGTCACTCTCACGCAACTCCCCCGACCAGAACCGTTCAGCAAGTGCTGAGTTGGTTCCGCCACCCCCCCCCCCCCCCCCCCCTGACAATAGCGATGGCCTTGGGAGCAGCGAGAGAAGCTGATTTTTTCATATTCGTCATTTTTATTCCGACGTGAATCCGTCGGTGATGTGCGTGTTATAGTGAGAGTTGTACCTGCCGCCACAGTGCGTCTTGGCCCGGGCGGCAGATCACGATGCCTCAGTCTACATCTTACCACTCACGTCTTCCTACTGGCCCGGGCCCCAGGACCACCCGTACAAGTTTGAGTGAATTTCTTTGCCGCTAAACAAAAAATTCTTTCATTGATCATCCTCCCGCAGGTTTTGACCTGTCGCATTGCCTATAGGGTAGCCAAAACTAAGTCACTCTCACTCAAATCCTCCGAAACCAGCCCGTCAGCATGCTGAGGTTCGGTTTCCGTGACAATAGCGAGGGCCTGTCGTGAGCAGCGAGAGAAGCGGATTTTTCATTCGTCGGTCATTTTTATTCCGACGTGAAGCCGTCCCCCCCCGGTGATGTGAGTGTTATAGTGAGAGTTGTACCTGCAGCACAGTTCGTTGGCCGGGCGGGCAGAATCAAGATGCCCTAGTCTCATCTTACCACTCACGTTCTTTCCATTACTGGCCCGCGGCCCCAGACACCCGTTACAAGTTAGTAGAATTTCTTTGCCGCCTAAACAAAAAAATTCTTTCATGATCATCCTCCCGCAGGTTTTTGACCTGTCGGCATGCCTTCATAGGGTTAGCCAACAACTAAGTCACTCTCACTCAACTCATCCGAAACCAGCCCGGTCCAGCACTGCGAGTGGTTCCCGGACAATAGCGATGGGCCTGTGTGAGCCAGCGAGAGAAAAGCTGATTTTTCATTCTCGTCATTTTTATTACGACGTGAACCGTCGGTGAGTGCGGGTTATAGTGAGGAGTTGTACCTGCCGCCACAGTTCGTCTCTGGCCGGGCGGGCAGAATAAGGATGCCTAGTCTCATCTTACCACTCACGGTCTTTCCATTACTGGCCGGGCCACAGACCACCCGGTACAAGTTTGAGTAGAATTTCTTTGCCGCGCCTAAACAAAAAAATTCTTCATGATCATCCTCCGCGGTTTTTGACCTGTCGATGCCTTCATAGGGTAGCCAAAAACTAAGTCACTCTCCACTCAACTCTCCGAACCAGCCCGTCAGCACTGCTGAGTTGGTTCCCGTGGGACAATAGCGAGGGCCTGTCGTGAGCAGCGAGAGAAGCTGATTTTTCATTCTCGTCATTTTTATTCCGACGTGAAGCCGTCGGTGATGTGCGTGTTATAGTGAGAGTTGTACCTGCCGCCACAGTTCGTCTGGCCGGGCGGGCAGAATCAAGATGCCCTAGTCTCATCTTACCACTCACGTCTTTCCATACTGGCCCGGGCCCCAGACCACCGGTACAAGTTTGAGTAGAATTCTTTGCCGCTAAACAAAAAATTCTTTCATGATCATCCTCCCGCAGGTTTTTGACCTGTCGCAGCCTTCATAGGGTAGCCAAAACTAAGTCACTCTCACTCAACTCCTCCGAACCAGCCGTCCAGCACTGTGAGTTGGTTCCGTGACAATAGCGAGTGGCCTGTGTGAGCAGCGAGAGAAGCTGATTTTTCATTCTCGTCATTTTTATTCCGACGTGAAGCCGTCGGTGATGTGCGTGTTATAGTGAGAGTTGTACCTGCCGCCACAGTTCGTCTGGCCGGGCGGGCAGAATCAAGATGCCCTAGTCTCATCTTACCACTCACGTCTTTCCATACTGGCCGGGCCCCAGACCACCCAGGTACAAGTTTGAGTAGAATTTCTT
>JACEEZ010018992.1:75621-105967 GCA_016584305.1 Chionoecetes opilio
GCCAATCACCTGCCGCCACGTTCTTGGGGCCCGGCAAGGGGGCGGGAATTTAAGAAGCCCATTTCAATTTCCATTTATCTTCCATAATGGCCGCGTGGGCCCAAAAGACCACCCCCACTAAGTTGAGAGCAACCCTTTTTGGGCCAAAAACAAACAATGCTCTTTCATCCCCCGCAGTTTTTGGGCTGTGATGCCTCTATAGCAAAAATAAGCACCTCCCCAATTCTCCGACCGCCCGTCCAGACTGCAGTTTTCCCTCAAAGCGAGGGTGCTGGCGGCCAGGAGACGATTTTATTCCCCGCTTTTCCGACGGAAGCTGGTATTCGTTTTTTAGTGAGGTTTTCTCTGCGCCAAGTTGTCTGGCCGCGGCGGCGAACGAGCCAGTCCATCTTACCACTTTTACGTCTTCCATATGGGCCCCGGGGCCCCCCACCCCCGGGACAAGTTTGAGTTTGAATTTTTTTGCCCAAAACAAAAATTCTTTATGATCATCTCCCGCAGGTTTTGACCTGTCCCCATGCCTTAAGGGTAGCCAAAACTAAGACACTCTCACTCAACTCCTCGAACCAGCCGACCAGCGATGCGGGGTTGTTCCCCGTGACAAAGCGAGTGCCTGTGTGAGCAGCGAAGAGAAGCTGATTTTCATTCTCGTCATTTTTATTCCGACGTGAAGCGTCGGTTATGTGCGTGTTATAGTGAGAGGTTGTACCTGCCCGCCCACAGTTCGTCGGCGAGGCGGGCAGAATCAAGATGGCCCCTAGTTCGCAAAAAAATCTTACACTCACGTCGTTCCATACTGGCCCGGGCCCCAGACCACCCGGTACAAGTTGAGTAGAATTTCTTTGCCGCTCAAAACAAAAAATTCTTCATGAATCATCCTCCCGCAGGGTTTTTGACCTGTCGAATGCCTTCATAGGGTAGCCAAAACTAAGTCACTCTCACTCAAACTCATCCGAACAGCCCGTCCAGCACTGCTGGAGTTGGTTCCCGTGGACAATAGCGAGGGCCTGTGTGAGCAGCGAGAGAAGCTGATTTTTCATTTCGTCATTTTTAGTCCGACGTAAAGCCGTCGGGTGATGTGCTTTATAGTGAGAGTTGTACCTGCCGCCCACATTCGTCTGGCCGGTAGGGCAGAATCAAGATGCCCTAGTCTCATCTTACCCTCACGTCTTCCATACTGGCCCGGGCCCCAGACCACCCGGTACAAGTTTGAGTATAATTTCTTGCCGCTAAACAAAAAATTGTTTTCATGATCATCCTCCCGCAGGTTTTTGGCCTGTCGCATGCCTTCATAGGGTTAGCCCAAACTAAGTCACTCTCACTCAACTCTCCGAACCAGCCGTCCAGCACTTGCTGAGTTGGTTCCCTTGACAATAGCGAGGGCATGTGTGAGGCAGCGAGAGAAGCTGATTTTTTATTCTCGTCATTTTTATTCCGACGTGAAGCCGTCGGTGATGTGCGTTTGTTATAGTCGAGAGTTGTACCTGCCGCCCACAGTCGTCTTGGCGGGCGGGCAGAATCAAGATGCCATAGTCTCATCTTACCCACCACGTCTTGCCTATACTGGCCGGGCCCAGACACCCGGTAACAAGTTGAGTAGAATTTTCTTGCCGCTAAACAAAAAATTCTTTCATGTCATCCTCCCGCAGGTTTTTGACCTGTCGCCAGCCTTCATAGGGTAGCCAAAACTAAGTCACTCTCACTCAACTCCTCCGGGGGGAACCAGCCCGTCCAGCACTGCTGAGTTGGTTCCCGTGACAATAGCGAGGGCCCATGATGGTGAGCAGCGAGAGAAGTGAGTTTCATTCTCGTCATTTTTTATTCCGGACGTGAAGCCGTCGGTGATGTTTGGTTGTTATAGTGAGATTGTACCTGCCGCCACAGTTCGTCTGGCGGGCGGGCAGAACAAGATGCCCTAGTCTAATCTTACCACTCACGTCTTCCAGACTGGCGGGGCCCCAGACCACCCGGTACAAGTTTGAGTTAGAATTTCTTTGCGCCTAAACAAAAAAATTCTTTCATACCCTCCCAGTTTTTGACGTCCTCCATTCATGGTAGCCAAATAGTTCATCAAATCTCCGAACCACCCCGCGATGCCTGTGTCCGTGACAATAGCGGGGCCGTGAGCAGCGAGAGAACTTTTCTTCATTTTATCGCGAAGCTTGCGGAGGCGTGACTGCGGTTATAGTGGAGTTGTACCTGCGCCAAAAGTGTCTCGGCGGCAGATAATTCGCCTAGTCCTTCCCCCACGTCTTTCCAGCGGCTCACCCCCGTACAAGGGGCAGAATTTTGAGCTAAATATTTCTTACAAATTCTTTCGATATCCTCCGCAGTTTTTCCGTAGCAACTTATAGGTAGCAAACCACAATCCTCCTAACGCCCGAACACCCCCCGCGGTTGGTTCCCGTCAATAGCGGCTGTGTGACGGAGAGAAGCTGATTTTCTTCTTTTTACAGAGTCTCCGGTGGTCGGTTAGTGCGAGTTCTGCAGGCTCGCGTTCAATCGTCATCTCTCGGACCATCAGTGCTTTCCCGAGCCTAGACCCCGGACAAGTTCCTGGATTTGTGCCTAAATCAAAGAAATTCTTTATACATCCTCCAATGTTCCTGTCCACTCCTGCGCAAAATAGATCATACTGCCCAACAAACAACTCTCCCTGATCCTCCCAGTTCCGGCCTGCCCAGCAGGAGTTTTCCGTAGAAAATTCCGACGTCGAACCGCAGGAGATTTATGTGGTTACCTGTGCCACAGGCCTCGGGCAGCAAATGTTCATCTCTACCATCACGTTCTTGGCCGGCGCCAGACAGAAGCTGTTTCTCCTCTCATTTCGGGCCAGATCAAAAAAGTCTTGACTCCCAGCATTCTGACCAATAAGGGCCCAATACCCTCACATTCCACGCATCTTCGGCCGCAAAACAAACAAGTCTATCCAGCAGGAGTGATTTATGCTCAGTTTGTGAACAAGGACTGGACTGGCGTACAGCTGAGGTTCGTACTGCCTTTTCGTTCCCGGAGCCGGGGAGGATAAGTAGCAAGTTTTACCTGCCGCCATTCACTGGCCGGCCCGACCGAATTGGGTATTTTGCGTAAAAAAAAATTACTTATGCGCCCCCGGCAGGATTTGACCGTTTTACATCCTTTGCCAAAACAAAACTGCTCAGCCCCACTCCCTCACCTCGAGATGCCTTCCGTAAAAAAAACACTCTCTGAAGTCACCGTTTGACCGTCGTGCCTGCGTGGTAGGCAATAGTGGTCTGTTTGACGCGGACAGCGTTTGTGCGGTGATAATAGTGACCGCGGCCATTGTGCGGGGAAGATTTCTGCCCCGTCTCTCTTACCGCGGAATCAGATAGCCTGTCGCCTTACACAACGACTTTCGTACTGGCTCGTCCGCAACGGTAAAGTCTTAATATTCTGCACGCTTTCAAACAATCTCTGACACCACCGGCATTCGATGTCCTCCACAGGGCCAACAAAAATTCCTAACTCCGCCAGTTTCCAGCAGCGAGATAGTCGTTCATAGCAGCTCTGGCAGCAGCGAGGATTGCTGTCTGATTATGACGCGCCCGGTTGGCGGGAAGTGATTACCTGCGCATTTCGGCGGCGCGGGCAGAATCAAAGATGCCCTAGTCTCATCTTAAACACTCACGTCTTTCCATATGGCCCGGGCCCCAGACACACCGGTACAAGTTTGAGTAGGAATTTCTTTTGCCGCCCCTCGCCTAAACAAAAAATTCTTTCTGAATCATCCTCCCGAGGTTTTTGACCTGTCGCATGCCTTCATAGGGTAGCGCAAAAAACTAAGTCACTGCTCACTCAACTCCTCCGAACCAGCCAGTCCAGCACTGCTGAGTGGCTTCCCGTGACAATAGCGAGGGCCTGTGTGAGCAGCGACGAGAAGTGATTTTCATTTCTCGGCATTTTTATTCCGACGTGAAGACGCGGTGATGGCGTGTTATAGTGAGAGTTGTACCCTGCCGCCACAGTGACCGTCTGGCCGGGCCGCGGGCAGAATCAAGATGCCCTCTAGTCTCATCTTACCACTAACGAGTCTTTCCATACTGGCCCGGGCCCCAGAACCACCGCGTACAAGTTTGAGTTAGAATTTCTTTGCCGCTAAACAAAAAATTCTTTCATGATCATTCCGCCCGCAGGTTTTGACCTGTCGGCATGCCTTCTAGGGAGCCAAAAAACTAAGTCACTTCACTCAATCCTCCGAAACCAGGCCCGTCCAGCATATTGCTGAGTTGGGTCCCGTGACAATAGCGAGGGGGCCTGTAAGTGAGCATGCGAGAGAAGCTGATTTGTCATTCTCGTCATTTTTTATTCGACGTGAAGCGTCCGGTGATGTGCGTGTTATAGTGAGAGTTGTACCTGCCGCCACAGTTCGATCTGGCCGCGGCGGGCAGAATAAGATGCCGCCCTAGGTCCTAATCTTACCACTCAGGTCCTTTCCATACTCGCCCGGCGCCCCAGAACCACCCGGGTAAAGTTGAGTTAGAATTCTTTGCCGCTCAAACAAAAAATTCTTTCATGATCATCTCCCGCAGGTTTTTGACCTGTCGCATGCCTTCATATAGGGTAGCAAAACTTAAGTCACTCTCACTAAACTCCTCCAACCAGCCCGTCCAGCACTGCTGAGTGGTTCCGTGACAAATAGCGAGGCGCCTGTTGTGATCAGCGAGAGAAGGGTTTTCATTCTCGCATTTTTATTCCGACGTGAAGCCGTGGTGATGTGCGTGTTATAGTGAGAGTTGACCTGCAGCCACAGTTCGTCCTGCCGAGGGGGCAGAATCAAGATGCCGACCATAGTCTCATCTTACCACTACGTCTTTCCCTACGGCACGGGCCCAGACACACCCGGTACAAGTTTGAGTAGAATTTCCTTTGCCGCTAAACAAAAAATTCTTTCATGATCATCCTCCGGAGGTTTTTGACCCCCCTGTCGCATTGCTTTCATAGGGTAGCCAAAACTAAGTCACTCTCACCCAACTCCTCCGAACAGCCGTCCATCACTGCTGAGTTGGTTCCCGTGACAATAGCGCGGGCCTGTGTGAGCAGCGAGAGAAGCTGATTTTCATTCTCGTCATTTTATTCCGACGTGAAGCCGTCCCCCCCCGCGTGATGTGCGTGTTATAGTGAGAGTTTGTACCTGCCGCCACAGTTTCGTCTGGCGGGCGGGCAGAATCAAGATGGCCCCGCCCTTAGTATAATCTTACACTCACGTCTTTCAATACTCGGCCCGGGCCCCAGAACCACCCGGTACAAGTTTTTGAGTAGAAATTTCTTTGCCGCAAACACAAAAATTCTTTTCATGATCATCCTTCCCGCAGGTTTTTGACCTGTCGCATGCCTTACATAGGGTAGCCAAAACTACGCAAGTCACTCCACTCAACTCCTCCCGAACCAGCCCCGCCAGCAATGACTTTGAGTTGGTTCCCGTGAACAATAGCCGAGGGCCTGTGTGAGCAGCTGAGAGAAGCTGAGTTTTCATTCTAGTCATTTTTATTCCGACGTGAAGCCGTCAGCACGGGGATGTGCGTGTTATAGATAATGAGAGTTGTACCTTGCCGCCACAGTTCGTATGGCACGGGCGGGCAGAATCAAAAGATTGCCCTGTAGTATCATCTTACCACTCACGTAACTTTCCAACTGGCCCGGGCCCCCACACACCGGTACAAGTTTGAGTAGGAATTTCTTTGCCGCTAAACAAAAAATTCTTTCATGATCATCCTCCCGAAGGTTTTTGACCTGTCGCCTGCCTTCATAGTGTAGCCAAGAACTAAGTACTCTCACTCAACTCTCCGAACCAGCCCGTCCAGCACTGCTGAGTTGGTTCCCGTGACAATAGCGGGGCCTGTGTGAGCAGCGAGAGAAGCTGATTTTTCATTCTCGTCATTTTTTATTCCCGGACGTGAACGCCTCGGTGGATGTGCGTGGTTATAGTGAGAGTTGTACCTGCACGCCACTCAGTTCTCTGCTGGACGGGCGGGCAGAATCAAGATCGCCCTAGTCTCATCTTACCCACTCCACGTCTTTCCATACTGGCCCGGGCCCCACACACCCGGGTAACAAGTTTGAGTAGGAAAGTTCTATTTGCCAGCCC
Source organism: Chionoecetes opilio (assembly GCA_016584305.1). NCBI lineage: Eukaryota > Metazoa > Arthropoda > Malacostraca > Decapoda > Majidae > Chionoecetes > Chionoecetes opilio. Next base: position 81,728 of record JACEEZ010018992.1, read on the forward strand.
TCAAACAAAAAAAATTCTTCATGATCATCCTCCGCAGGTTTTTGACCTGTCGCATGCCCTTCATAGGGATAGCCCAAAACTAAGTCACCTCAATCACTCCTCCGAACCAGCCAGTCCCGCCACTGCTGCGTTGGTTCCGTGACAATAAGCGAGGGGCCTACCTGTGTGAGCAGGCGAGAGAACGCTGATTTTTCCTTTCGTTCAGTTTTATTCCGACGGGAAGCCGTCGTTGATGTGCGTGTTATAGTGAGAGTTGTTACCTGCCGCCAAAGTTCGTTCTGGCAGGGCGGGCAGAATCAAATGGCACCTAGTCTCATCTTACCACTCACGTCTTCCATACCTGCGCCGGGCACCACACCCACCCGTACAATGTATGAGTAGAATTTCTTTGCCGCTAAACAAAAAATTCTTCATGATCATAATCCGCAGGTTTTTTTGACCTGTCGATGCCTTCATAGGGTAGCCAAAACTAAGTCACTCTCACTCAACTCCTCCGAACAGCCGGTCCAGCACATGCTTGAGTTGGTTCCTCGTGCCAATAGCGAGGGCCTGGGTGTGAGCAGCGAGAGAAGCTGATTTTCATTATCGTCATTTTTATTCCGGACGTGAAGCCGTCGGTGATGTTGTGTTATAGTGAGAGTTGTACTAGCAGCCACAAGTTCGTCTGGGCCGGGCGGGCAGAATCAAGATGCCCTAGGTCTCATCTTACCACTCACTTCTTTCCATAATGGCCAGGGCCCCAGACCACCGGTACAAGTTTGAGTAGAATTTCTTTCCGTCCCCCCCCCAAAAATTCTTTCATGATCATCCTCCCGCAGTTTGTGAACTGTCGCATGCACTTCATAGGGTAGCAAAACTAAGTCACTCTCACTCAACTCCTCGAACCAGTCCCGACCAGCGCTGCTGGGTGGTTCCCGTGGACAATAGCGAGTGCCTGTGTGCAGCAAGCGAGAGAAGCTGATTTTTCATTCTCGTCATTTTTTATTCCGAGTGAAGCCGTCGGTGATGTGCGGGTATAGTGAGAGTTGTACCCTGCCGCCACAGTTCGTCTCGGCGCGGCGGGCAGAATAAAGATGCCTAGTCTCATCTACCACTCACGTCTTTCCATACTGGCCCGGGCACCAGACCACCCGGTACAAGTTTTGAGTAGAATTCTTTGCCGCTAAAAAAAAAATTCTTTCATGATCATCCTCCCGCAGGTTTTGACCTGTCGCATGCCTTCATAGGGTAGCAAAAACTAAGTCACTCTCAATCAATCCTCGAACCAGCCCCGTCCAAGCATGCCTGAGTTGGTTCCCGTGGACAATAGCGAGGGGCCTGTGTGAGCAAGCGAGAGAAGCCTGATTTTTCATTCTCGTCATTTTTAATTCCGACTTGAAGCCGTCGGTGATGTGCGTGTTATAGTGAGAGTTTACCTGCCGGCCACAGTTTCGTGTCTGGCCGGGCGGGCAGAATCAAGATGACTAGTCTCATCTTACCCACTCACGTTCTTTCACATACTGGCCGGGCCAGACCACGGTACAATGTTTGAGTAGAATTTCTTTGCCGACTAAACAAAACCAATTCTTTCATGATCATCATCCCGCACGGTTTTTGACCTGTCGCCATGGCTTCATAGGGTAGCCAAAAACTAAGGCACTCTCACTCAACTCCTCCGAACCAGCCTCCAGTCCAGCACTGCTGAGTTGTTCCGTGACCAATAGCGAGGGCCTCGTGTGAGAAGCGAGAGAAGCTTGATTTTTCCATTCTCGTCATTTTTATTCCGACGTGAGCCGTCGGTTGATGTGCGTGTTATAGGAGAGTTGTACCTGCCGCCACATTCGCTGGCCGGGCGGGCAGAATCAAGATGCCCTAGTCTCATCTTACCACTCACGTCTTTCCCTACTGGCCCGGGACCCAGACCACCCGGTACAAGTTTGAGTAGAATTTCTTTGCCGTCTAAACAAAAAATTCTTTATGATCATCCTCCCGCAGGTTTTTGACCGTCGCATGCCTTCATAGGTAGCCAAACTAAGTCACTCTCACTCAACTCCTCCGAACCAGCCGTCCAGCACTGCTGAGTTTGGTCCCGTGACAATAGCGAGGGCTACTGTGTGAGCAGCGAAGAGAAGCTGGATGATTTTTCATTCTCATGTCATTTTTATTCGGACGTGAAGCCGTCGTTGATGTGCGTGTTGTGAGAGTTGTACCTGTTCGCCAACAGTTCGTCTTCTGGCCGGGCGGGCAGAATCAAGGATGCCCCTAGTCTCATCTTACCACTCACGTATTTCCATACTGGCCCGGGCCCCAGGACCACCGGTACAAGTTTGAGTAGAATTTCTTTGCCGCCTAAAACAAAAAATTCTTTCATGGATCATCCTCCCGCAGGTTTTGACATGCTTCGCATGCCTTCAATAGGGTAGCCAAAAAATAAGTCACTCTCACTCAATCTCCGAACCAGCCTGTCCAGCACTGCTGAGTTTGGTTCCCGTGACAATAGCGAGGGCCTGTCGTGAGCAGCGAGGAGAAGCGATTTTCATTCTCGTCATGTTTATTCCGACGTGAAGCCGTCGGTGATTGTGAGTGTTATAGTGAGAGTTGTAACCTGCCGACACAGTTCGATCTGGCCGGGCGGGCAGAAATCAAGATGCCTAGTATCATCTTACACTCACGTCTTTCCATTACTTGGCCCGGGCCCAGACCACCCGGTACAAGTTTGAGGTAGAATTTCTTTGCGCTCTAAACAAAAAATTCTTTCATGATCTATCCTCCCCGCAGGTTTTGAACTGTTCGCATGCCTTCCTAAGGGTAGCCAAAAATAAGTCACTCTCACTAATAAACTCCTCCGAACCAAGCCCGTCCAGCACTGCTGAGTTGGTTCCCGTGACAATAGCGAGGGGCCTGTGGTAGCAGCGAGAGAAGATGATTTTTCATTCTCGTCATTTTTATCACGACGTGAAGCCGTTCCCCCCCGTTGATGTGCGGTTATAGTGAGAGTCGTACCTGCACGCCACAGTTCGTCGGGCCGGGCGGCAGAATCAAGATGCCCTAGTCTCATCTTACCACTCACGTTCTTTCCATTACCTGGCCGGGCCCAGACCAACCCGTGTACAAGTTTGAGTAGGAATTTCTTGCCGCTAAACCAACAAATTCTTTCATGATCATCCTGCCGCAGGTTTTTTACCTGTCGCATGCCTTCATAGGTAGCAAAAACTAAGTCACTCTCACTAAACTCCCTCGCAACCAGCCCGTCCAGCACTGCGGAGTTGGTTCCCGTGACAATAGCGAGGGCCTGTGTGAGCAGGAGAGAAGCTGATTTTTCATTACGTCATTTTTATTCCGACGTGAAGCCGTCGGTGATGTGCGTGTTATAGTGAGAGTTGTACCTGCGCCACAGTGTCGCGGCGGGCGGGCAGACTAAAGATGCCCTAGTCTCCCCAATTTCTTACCACTCACGTACTTCAATACTGGCCGGGACCCAGACCAACGTACAAGTTGAGTAGAATTTCTTGCCGCTAAACAAAAAATCTTTCACATTCATCTACCGAGGTTTTTGGACCATGTGCATGCCTTCATAGGGTAGCCAAAAAAACTAGTACACGATCACTCAAACTCCTCCGCAACCAGCCCGTCCAGCACGGCTGAGTTGGTTCCCGTGACAATAGCGAGTGCCTGTGTTGAGCAGCGAGAGCAGCTGATTTTCATTCTCGTTCATTTTTCATTCGTACGTGAAGCCGTCGGTGATGTGCGTGGTATGTGAGAGTTGTACCTGCCGCCACAGTTCGTCTGGCCAGGGCGGGCAGAAATCAAGATGCCTAGTCTCATCTTACCACTCACGTTCTCCATACTGGCCCGGCCCCAGACCAACCCGGTACAAGTTTGAGTAGAATTCTTGCCGCTAAACAAAAAATTCTTCATGATCATCCTCCCGAAGGTTTTTGACTGTCGCAATGCCTTCATAGGGTAGCCAAAAACTAAGTACTCTCACTCAACTCCTCCGAACCAGCCCGTCCAGCCCATGCTGAGTTGGTTCCCGTTGACAATAGGCGAGGGCCTGTGTGAGAAGCGAGAGAAGCTGATTTTTCATGTTCTCGTTCCATTGTATTCCCCTCCCCCCCCCCCGACGTGAAGCCGTCGGTGATGGTGCGTGTTATAGTGAGAGTTGTACCTGCAGCCACAGAAAATTCTGTCCTGGACGGGCGGGCAGAATCAAGATGCCCTAGTCTCATCTTACCACTCACGTCTTTCAATTAATGGCCCGGGCCCCAGACCACCCGGTACAAGTTTGAGTAGAATTTTCTTTGCCGCTAAACAAAAAATTCTTTCATGATCATCCTCACGCAGGTTTTGACGGTCGCATGCTTCATAGGGTAGCCAAAACTAAGTCACTCTCACTCAACTCATCCGAACCAGCCCGTCCCAGCACGCTGAGTTTTGGTTCCCCCCCCCCCCCCGTGACCAATAGCGAGGGACCTGTGGTGAGCAGCGAGAGAAGCGATTTTTCATTCTTAGTCATTTTTATTCCGACGTGAAGCCGTCGGTGATGTGCGTGTTATAGTGAGAGTTGTACTGCGCCACACACAGTTCGTCTGCGGGCGGGCAGAATCAAAGGATGCACTAGTTCATCTTACCACTCACGTCTTTCCCATACTGGCGGGCCCCATACCACCGGTAAAGTTTGAGTGAATTTCTTTGCCGCTAAACAAAAAAAAATTCTTCATGATCATCCTCCCGCAGGTTTTTGACCTGTCGCATGCTTCATAGGGTTAGCCCAAAACTACGTCACTCTCATCAACTCCTCCGAACCAGCCCGTCCAGGCACTGCTTGAGTTGGTCCGTGACAATAGCGAGGGCCTGTGTGGAGCAAGCCGAGAGAAGCTGATTTTTCGTTCTCGTCATTGTTATTCCGACGTGAAGCCGTCGGTGATGTGCGCTGTTATAGTGAGAGTTGTCCTGCGCAAGTTGCTCGCCGAGCGCAGGAAGCAAGATTCCATTTTCGTCTACCAACGTCTTTCCATACTGGCCGCGCCCAGCCACCGGTACAAGTTTGAGTAGAATTTCTTGCCTAAACAAAAATTCTTTCATCATCTTCCCGCGGTTTTCCCGCCATGCCATGGCCAAATAATACGTACTCAAACCAACATCTCAGTCAACTCCGACGTTCCCTTCCGACTATAGGAGGGCCGTGAAGCAGCGAGAAGCCTGTTCATGTCAATATTTTTTTCCGACGTGTAACGTGCGTGGGTTGGTGTAAGTGGTTGTACCGCCGACAGTTTTGCCGGCGGCAAATCAAGATGCCCTAGTCCATCTTACCACTCAGTCTTTCCACTGGCCGGGCCCAACACCGGCCATTGATAGATTTCATTTGCCAAAAAATTCTTTCATGACATCCTCGCATTTTTGACTAGCATGCCTATTGGAGCCAAACAGTCACTCGTCAAATCCTCAGACAGCCGACCAAGCCCGACTGGTCCCCGGCAATGGTGGTCCTGTGACATAGCGAGGATGTGATAGCTAAGAATTATTTTATTCCTCGTCGTTTTCGAGCGGTAAGTGAGGTTTACCTGCGACTACTCCGCACACGTGCGGGGCGAATCAAGATGCCTGTTCATCTTACCATCAGTCTTTCCATACTGCCCGGGCCCCAACCAACCGAAAGTTGCTAGAATTTCTTGCCCTAAAAAATTCTTTCCGTCATCCCAAAGGTTTTTACCTGTCCTCCCTTATTGGGTCGCCAACTAAGTTCACCAATCCTCGAACCAGCCGACCGACTCTCGATGTTCCGACAATAGTGGTGCCTGATAGGAGGCTGAAGTGATTTTTCGTTCGCATTTTATTCCGACGTGAACGTCGGTGATGTGCGGTTATGTGAGAGTTGTACCTGCCGCCACAGTTCGTCTGGCCGGGCGGACAAAGATGCCTAGTCTCATCTTACCACACTCTTTCCATACTGGCCGGCCCACCCCGGTACAAGTTTGAGTAGAATTTCTTTGCAACTAAACAAAAAATTCTTTCATGATCATCCTCCCGCAGGTTTTGACATGTCGCATGCCTTCATAGGGTAGCCAAAACTAAGTCACTCTCACTCAACTCCTCCGAACCAGCCAGTCCAGCACTGCTGAGTTGGTTCCGTGACAATAGCGAGGGCCTGTGTGAGCAGCGAGAGAAGCTGGATTTTTTTACCTTCTCGCAGTTTTATTCCGACGTGAAGCCGTCGGTGATGTGCGGTGTATAGTGAGAGTTGTACTGCCGCCCCTCCCCCACCACAGTTCGTCTGGCGGGCTCGGGCAGGAATCAAGGATTGCCTAGTCTATCTTACCACTCACGTGCTTTCCATACATGCCCGGGCCCAGACCACCCGGTACAAGTTTGAGTAGAATGTCTTTGCCGGCTAAACAAACAATTCTTTCATGACATCCTCCCGCAAGGTTTTTGGAACGTCGCATGCCTTCATAGGTAGCCCAAAACAAGCACTCTCCATCAACTCCTCCGAAACCAGACCGTCCAGCACTGTGCTGAGTTTGTTACCGTGACAATAGCCGAGGGCCTGTGTGGCAGTGGCGAGAGAAGCTGATTTTTCATTCTCGTCATTTTTTGGTATTCCGACGTGAAGCCGTCCCCCCCCCCCCCCCCCCCCGGTGATGTGCGTGTTTATGTGAGAGTTGTACCTGGCCGCCACAGTTCGGCTGGCCGGGCGGGCAGAATCAAAGATGCAATAGTTCATCTTACCACTCACGTACTTTCCATTACTGGCCCGGGGCCCCACACCACCCGGATACCAGTTTGAGGAGAATTTCTTTGCCCGTAAACAAAAAATGCCTTTCATGATCATCTTCCCGCAGGTTTTTGACATGTCGCATGCCTTCATCGGGTAGCCAAAACTAAGTCACTATCACTCCAACTCCTCCGAAACAGCCGTCCACACTGCTGAGTTGGTTTCCCGTGACAATAGCGAGGGCCGTGTGAGCAGCGATGAGAAGCTGATTTTCATTCTCGTCATTTTTTATTCCGACGTGAAGCCGTCGGGATGTGCGTGTTATAGTGAGAGTGGAACCTGCCGCCACAGTTCGTCTGCCGGCGGGCAGAATCAAGATGCCCTAGTCTCATCTTACCACTCACGTCTTTCCATACTGGCCCGGGCCCCAGACCACCCGTACAGTTGAGTAGAATTTCTTGCCGCTAAACAAAAATTCTTTCATGATCATCCTCCCGCAGGTTTTTGACCTGTCGCATGCCTTCATAGGGTAGCCAAAACTAGTCACTCTCACTCAACTCCTCCGAACCAGCCCGTCCAGCACTGCTGAGTTGGTTCCCGTGACAATAGCGAGGGCCTGTGTGAGCAGCGAGAGAAGCTGATTTTTCATTCTCGTCATTTTTATTCCGACGTGAAGCCGTTCGTTATGTGGCGTGTTATAGTGAGATTTGTACCTGAACGGCCAACAGTTCGTCTGGCCGGGCGGGCAGAAATCAAGGATGCCCTAGTCTCCGCTTACACTCACTCACGTCTTTCCCATACTGCCGGGCCCCAGACCACCCCGTCACAAGTTTGAAGTAGAATTTTCTTTGCCGCTAACAAAAAATTCTTTCATGTCATCCTCCCGCAGGTTTTTTTGACACTGTCCCGCAGCATCTTCATAGGGTACCCAAAACTACTCACTCTCCTCACTCTCCTCCGGACCAGCCCGTCCACTCACTGCTGATTGGTTTCCCGTTACAATAGCGAGGGCCTGTGTGGCCTCGAGAGAAAGCTGTTTTCATTCTCGTCATTTTTTATTCCGACGTGAAGCCGTCGGTGATGTGCGTGTTATAGTTGAGAGTTGTACCTGACGCCACAGTTCTTCTGGCCGGTCGGTCAGAATCAAGATGCCCGAGTCTCGATCTTACCACTCACGGCTTTCCATACTGGCCCCTGGCCCCAGACCACCCGGTACAAGTTTAGTAGAAATTTCTTTTGCCGCTTAAACCAAAAATTCTTTCATGATCATCCTCCCGCGGTTTTTGACCTGTCGCATGCCTTCATAGGGTAGCCAAACTACGTCATCTCACTCCAACTCCTCCGAACATCCCGTCCAGCACTGCTGGAGTTGGTTCCCGTGACAATCGCGAGTGCCTGTGTGAGCAGCGAGAGAAGCTGATTGTTTCATTCTCGGTCCATTTTATTCCGACGTGAAGCGTCGTGATGTCGTGTTATAGTGAGAGTTGTACCTGCCGCCACAGTTCGTCTGCCGGCGGGCGAATAAGATGCCAGTCTCATCTTACACTCACTTCCTTTCCATACTGGCCCGGGCCCAGACCACCCGGTACAAGTTGTGAGTAGAATTTCTTTGCCGCTAAACAAAATTCTTTCATGATCATCCTCCCGCAATGTTTTTGACCTTCGGCATGCCTTCATAGGGTAGCCAAACTAAGTCCCCTCTATCACTCACTCCTCCGAACCAGCCCGTCCAGCACTGCTGAGTGGTTCCCGTGACAATAGCGAGGGCCTTGTGAGCAGCGAGAGAAGCGAATTTTTCCATTCTCGTCATTTTTATTTTCCGACTTGACCGTCGGTGATGTGCGTGTTATATTGATAGTTGTACCTGCCCACAGTGCGTCTGGCCGGCGGGCAGAATCAGATGCCCTAGTCTCTCTTACCACTACCGTCTTTCCCTACTTGGCCCCCGGGCCCCAGACCACCCGGGTACAAGTTTGAGTATAATTTCTTTGCCGCTACACAAAAAAATTCTTTCATTATCATCCTCCGCAGTTTTTTGACCTGTCGCATGCCTTCATAGGTAGCCAACTAAGTACCTTCTCACTACCCTCCGAACCAGCCCCGTCCAGCATGCCATCGTTGGTTCCCGTGACAATAGCGAGGCCTGTTTGTGAGCGAGGCGAGAGAAGCTGATTTTTCTTCTCGTCAGTTTTATTCGACGTGAAGCCGTCGGTGATGTGCTGTTATAGTGAGAGTTGTACCTGCCGCACATTCGTCTGGCCGGGCGGGCAGAATCAAGATGCCCTAGTCTCATCTTACCACACTCTTTCCATACTGGCCCGGGCCCCGACCACCGGTAAGTTTTGGTAAATTTCTTTGCCACTACAAAAAATTCTTCATGATCTCCGCCCGCAGGTTTTTGACCTGTCCTGCCTTCATAGGGTAGCCAAACTAGTCACACCACTATCTCCTCCAACCACCTTCCACGCTGTGGTTGGTTCCGTGAAATAGCGAGTGCCTGGTGAGCAGCGAGGAGCGATTTCTTCTCGCATTTTTTTCCGACGAAGCCGTCGTGCGGTTTAGTGGGTGTCCTACCCCCGTTCTCTGGCCGGCGGGCCATCAAGATGAATCTCTCTACATCTCCGCTTTCCTACTGCCCGGGCCCCAGACCACCCAGGGAGCAACAAGTTTATAAACTTCTTTGCCGCCAACAAAGTTTTCCTGATCATCCGGGCCGGTTTTTGACCGTGATGCCTTCTGTCCAAAACTAGTACCCTCACTCTCGAACCGCCCGTCCACAGCTGAGTTGGTTCCGGCAATACGAGGGCCGTGTGAGCAGCAGAGAGCTGTTTTTCATCTCCGTCTTTTATTCCGACGTGAACCCGTCGGGTTTATAGATTTCCTGCCGCCACAGTTCGTTGGCCGGGCGGGCAAATCAATGCCCTACTCATCTCCACGTCTTTCATACTGGCCCGGGACCCAGACCACCCGTACAAGTTTGAGTAGAATTTCTTTGCCGCTAACAAAAATTCTTTCATGATCATCCTCCCGCAGGTTTTTGAACCTGTCGCATGCCTTTCATAGGGTAGTCCAAACTAAGTCACTCCACTCAACTCCTCCGAACCAGCCCGCCAGCCTGCTGAGTTGTTCCCGTACATAGCGAGGGCCTGTGTGAGCAGCGAGAGAAGCTGATTTTTCATTCCTCGTCATTTTTATTCCGACTGAAGCCGTCGTGATGTGCGTTTATAGTGAGAGTTGTACCTGCCGCCACAGTTCGTCTGGCCGGGGTTGGCAGAATCAAGATGCCTCTAGTCTCATCTTACCACTCACGTCTTTCCATACTGGCCCGGGCCCCAGACCACCCGGTACAAGTTTAGTAAATTTCTTTGCCGCTAAACAAAATTCTTTCATGATCTCCTCCCGCAGGTTTTTGACCTGTCGCATGCCTTCTAGGTACCAAAACTAAGTCACTCTCCTCAACTCCTCCGACCAGCCGTCCACACTGCTGGTTGTTCCCGTGACAATAGCGAGGGCCTGTGTGAGCAGCGAGAGAAGCTGATTTTTCATTCTCGTCATTTTTATTCCGACGTGAAGCCGTCGGTGATGTGCGTGTTATAGTGAGAGTTGTACCTGCCGCCACAGTTCGTCTGGCCGGGCGGGCAGAATCAAGATGCCCTAGTCTCATCTTACCACTCACGTCTTTCCATACTGGCCCGGGCCCCAGACCACCCGGTACAGTTTGAGTAGAATTTCTTTGCCGCTAAACAAAAATTCTTTCATGATCATCCTCCCGCAGGTTTTTGACCTGTCGCATGCCTTCTAGGTAGCCAAACTAAGTCACTCTCACTCAACTCCTCCGAACCACCCGTCCAGCACTGCTGAGTTGGTTCCCGTACAATACGAGGCCTGTGTGAGCAGCGAGAGAAGCTGATTTTTCATTCTCGTCATTTATTCCGACGTGAAGCCTCGTGATGTGCGTGTTATAGTGAGAGTTGTACCTGCCGCCACAGTTCGTCTGGCCGGCGGCAGATCAGATGCCCTAGTCTCATCTTACCACTCACGTCTTTCCATACTGGCCCGGCCCAACCACCCGTACAAGTTTGAGTAGAATTTCTTTGCCGCTAAACAAAAAATTCTTTCATGATCATCCTCCCGCAGGTTTTTGACCTTCGCTCCTTCATAGGTACCAAAACTAAGTCACTCTCACTCACTCTCCGAACCAGCCCGCACCTGCTGGTTGGTTCCCGTGACATACGAGGCCTGTGTGAGCAGCGAGAGAAGCTGATTTTTCATTCTCGTCATTTTTATTCCGACGTGAAGCCGTCGGTGATGTGCGTGTTATAGTGAGTTTACCTGCCGCACATGTCTGCCGGCGCAGAATCAGATGCCCTAGTCTCTTTACACCACGTCTTCCATACTGGCCCGGGCCCCACCACCGGTACAAGTTAGTAAATTTCTTTGCCGCTAACAAAAATTCTTGTCTACTCCCTAGGATTTTTTTGGNAGGAGGCCTGGAGTCGTGGCGGGAGAATATCCTTCTCATTTCACTCACGTTCCATACTGGCCCGGGTCCCAGACCACCCGGTACAAGTTGAGTAGATTCTTTGCCGCAAACAAAAACTTTTCATGATCATCCTCCCGCAGGTTTTGACTGCGCTGCCTTCATAGGGTAGCAAAAACTAAGTCACTTCATAAATCCTCCGAACCAGCCCGTCCAGCATGCCTGAGTTGTTCCCGTGACAATAGCGAGGGTTAGCCAGAGAAAGCTGATTTCATTCTCGTCATTTTATTCCGCCGTAAGCCGTCGGTGAGTGCGTGTAATGGAGTGTACCTGCGCCAAGTGTTCTGCGCGGCAGAATCAAGAGCCCTAGTCTATCTTACATAGTTTTCCATACTGGCCCGGGCCCCGCGCGGTACAATTTGCTAGATTTCTTCCAAACAAAAAAATCTTCATGATCCCGCCCGCAGTTTGGACCGTCGATGCCTTCATAGGGTAGCCAAAACAATCACTCTCATAACCTCCGATTAGCCCTGCCAGCATGTGATTGTTCCGTACATACAGGCCTGTGCGCGGAGAAGCTGATTTCTTCTCATTTTTCGAGAGCCGCGGTGAGTGCTTTTCGAGAGTTTCCGCCGCCACAGTCGTGCGGGCGGCAGAATAGACTGCCCAGTTCATTACCACAGTCATTCATATGCCCGGGCCCAGCCACCGGACAGTTATAGAATTCTGGCCGCTAAACAAAAAAATCTTTCAATCTCCGCAGTTTTGACTGTTCGCCTTATAGTAGCAAAACTAGTCACTCCAGTCAATCTTCCGACATGCCTCCAGAGTGCCGAGTATCTTACCAACAGGCCTTGGCCAGCCGAGACGTGATTTTATTGCATTTTATTGACGGAAGCAACGTTTTCGTTCATCCGAGGTTTACCCCGCAAGTTCTTGGCCAGACGAAGATCAAATGCCTCCCCAACTCCCTCACGGATTTCACAATAGCGGGCCCAGACCACCCAGGTCAAGTTGGATTTCTCTTGCCTAACAAACTGTCAGATTATTGCGCAGGTTTTTTGTACCTGTGCCATGCCTCAGGGTGCCAGAACTAGACTTCACTAACTCCAATCTCCGCGGCACTCTCGATTGGTCCCGGACAATACGGGTCCTGTTGAAAGCAGGCAAGCAGATTTTCATTCTCGTCAGTTTTTTGACGTGAAGCCGGTGATGCGAGTTTATTATATGTCCAATCCGCCGCAGTCTGGCGGTCTGGGCACAAGAGTGCTAGCTCATCTTACCATCCGCTTCATCGCGGACTAGCTCCGGAAAGTTTTAGAATTTTCGCCGCAAAAAAATTTCGATGCCTTCAGGGTTTTGCCTTCCATCCGTCATAGGTACCAAACCTAGCACTCTATCAACCTCCGAACCAGCCTTCGACTGCGGAGAATTTCAAAATGCTGTTTACGCGGAAGCCTTTTCATTCCGTATTATCCGCGCAACCTCGTTGACGCGTCAAGATTGCCTGCCGCACAGTGTTTCAGGGGGCGAGACAGCCTGTTATTTCCATCATTTTTCCTACTGGAGGTCCGACCCGGTACAGTTGTAATTTTTGCGCACAATAGTCTTCATATCATCCCCATTTACACCTCGCTTCTCTGGTGGCCCACAACCTAAGCACTGATAATCTTCGAACAAAACTTTTCCATCCCGATTTTGGATCCTGACATGCGAGGGCCTTCAAGGCAGCGAAAGCATTTCATCTCGCACTTATCCGACGTGAGCCGTCCTGAGTCGTGTTAATAGAGTTGTCGCCGACCAGGTATTCTGGCGGTGTAGAGTAAATGCCCTGTCATCTCCGCAGTCTGTCCTACGGCCAGTCCCTAGACCAGCCGGACAAGTTAGATTCCTATGCCCCAACAAAAAATCTTTATTTTCCCGCAGTTTTTGACCTGGCGCATGCCTTCTAGGGTAGCAAAAACTAAGTCCACTATCACTCAAACTCCTCCGAACCAGCCGTTCCACGCACTGCTGAGGTTGGTCCCGTAGACATAGCGGAGGGCATGTGTGAGCAGCTAGAGAAGCTGATTTTCATTCTCGTCATTTTTATTCCGACGTGAAGCCGTCCCCCCCCCCCGGTGATGTGGGGGTTTATAGTGAGAGTTTACCTGCCGCCACAGTCGTTCTGGCGGGGGGCAGAATCAAGATGCCCTAGGTCTCATTCTTACCACCTCACGTCTTTCCATACTGGCCCGGGCCCAGACCACCCGGTCCCAAGTTTGAGTAGAATTTCTTTGCGATAAACAAAAAAATTCTTTTCATGATCATCCTCCCGCAGGTTTTTGACCTGTCGCATGCCTTCATGGTTTAGCAAAAACTACGTCACTCTCCTCAACTCCCTTCCGACCCAGCCCGTCCAGCACTGCTTGAGTTGGTTCCGTGACAATAGCGAGGCATGTGTGAGGCAGGGAGAGAAGCTGATTTCATTCCGTCATTTTTATTCCCGACGGAAGCCGTTCCCCCCCGGTGAGTTCGGGTTTATATGAGAGTTGTAACCTGCCGCCACAGTTGTCTGGCCGGCGGCAGAATCAAGTGCCCTAGTTCATCTTACCACTCACGTCTTTCCATACTGGCCCACGGGGGCCCCAGACCACCAGGTACAAGTTTGAGTAGAATTTATTTGCGCTAAAACAAAAAATTCTTTTCATGATCATCTCCCGCAGGCGCTTTGACCTGTCGCCTGCCTTCATTAGGGTAGCCAAAACTAAGCACTCCACTCAACTCCTCCGAACCAGCCAGTCCAGCCACTGCTGAGTTGGTTCCCGTGACAATAGCGAGGGCCTGTGTGAGCAGAGAGCGAAGCTGGATTTTTCATCTCGTCATTTTTATCCGACGTGAAGCCGTCGGTGATGGGCGTGTTAAGTGAGAGTTGTACTTGCCGCCACAGTTGTCTGGGCGGGCGGGCAGAATCCAAGATGCCCTAGTATCATTCTTTACCACTCACTAGTCTTTCCATACTTGGGCCCGGGGCCCCAGACCACCCGTACCAAGTTGAGTAGAATTTCTTGCGCTCAAACAAAAAATTCTTTTCATGATCATCCTCCCGCAGTTTTTGACCTGTCGCATGCTTCATAGGGGTAGCCAAAAACTAAGTCACTCTCACTCAACTCCTCCGAACCAGCCCGTCCAGCATGCTGAGTGGTCCCGTGACAATAGCGGGGCCTGTGGAGCAGCTAGAGAAGCTGATTTTTCATTCTCGTCATTTTTATCCGAACGTGAAAGCGTCGGTGATGTGCGGGTTTATAGTGAGAGGTGTACCTTGCCGCCACAGTTGTCTGGCAGGGCGGGCAGAATCAAGATGCCCTAGTCTCCATCTTACCACTCACGTCTTTCCATACTGGCCCGGGGGCCCCAGTACCACCCGGTAAAAGTTCTGAGTAGAATTTCTTTGCCGCCTAAACAAAAAATTCTTTCAGATCATCATCCCGCAGGTTTTTGACCTGTCGCATGGCCTTAATAGGGTAGCCAAACTAAGTCACTCTCACTCAAACTCCTCCGAACTCGATTTAGTGCCCGCCGTCAAGTTTAGATTCTGCCCAGACAAAATGTCACCACCCCCTTCAGTGCCGCCTCTGGTAGGCTACAGCAGTCCTTGTACCGAACGTTTCCTACTCGTATTGTCCCGACGTGGGCCGGAGCTGTTTTTAAGTGTCCTGCCGCTGAGGGCGGGTGCGATAAGTAGTTTACTTCACTCCGCTTTGCGGGCGGAGATCAGAGCCGTCACTAGTCATTCTTGCCCGGCACAACCGAAAGTTTTATTCCCAGATTTGCTGTGCCAGCCTAAAAGTGCATATTAATCTCCTTTTACTCCCAACCTGCGGTCCAACCTCGAGTTTCTGACATCGTCCGAGCCCAGTCGGCCAGAAGCGAATTGTTCCGTAATTCAGTCGCGTGAAGCGGATGAAGTGTTTAGCAGTTTTACGCCGACATTTTTTTTTCGGCGCAAAACAATTTCTATCTCGCTTACCGAGCTTCCCGCCGGCTCAGCTGGCAGTAAGTAGAATCTTTCACTACAACATTTCCATACTGCATCCCCAGGTTTGTTCCATTGCCTGAAGTGGCCGAACAAGAATTCTTTATTCATCTTCCACCAGTTTTTACCGCCTGCCTCAGGTCCAAATAGCTTCCTGAACCGAACCATCAGTCACTCGATTGTTCCGAACTAAGCGGCCTGTTCGTGCTCAAGCTGTCTCGATCATTTTTCGGCCGGAAGCATCGTTATGGCCCTATCATAGTTACTTTCATTTTCTCTCGGCCGGGCTGGACCACCGCAATGTAGATTTTATCCCTCATTATGCCGACACCCCGGTATTTTGAGCTGCCATCTTCGGGCCATAAACAATATTTCTTCAAACTTCCGCGTTTCACTTCGCTGTTCCTCGAGCATATTAGTGAGTCCTAAGCCACAAACTAGTCTCCTCGAGTTTTAGCAGCAGCCGTGGTGTGTCCGGAATAGAGTGGCCGTGTCCAGCTTGAGTCGACTATAGACTTTCCTTTCGCGTAAAGCGTTTTATTCCGCCCCCGTTCGCGCGGGAGGTATAGATCCCTAGTCCATCTACCTCACTTCCTCTGGCCCGGGCCCCTGACCCCCGGTACAAGTTTATGAATTATCTTTGGGGCATCTAAACAAAAATCTTATTCATTCCCGCAGGTTTTTCCGTGAGCTATGGGTGCCAAAACTAAGTCACTCTACTACTCCCCACTTCCTTGCCTGGCGTGGTTCCCGTGAATAGCGAGTGCCTGTGGGCGGAATATTTTCTCCGTCGTTTTTATCGACGTGACCGTCGGGTTTGGGTTTAGAAGTTGTCCTGCCGCCCAGAGTCGTGCAGGTGGAGAATTCAAGTGCCACTAATCTACTTCATCTTAACTGGCCCGCCAGCCCGTACAGTGGTAGAATTCTTCGTACAAAAAATCTTCAGTCATCTCCTGCAGGTTTTTGCCTCGATCTATTTTTCCGGACCAATCAGTGCCTTTTCAGGCCGAAGTTCATTCTGTGAGTGTTTCCGACAACGAGTGTCTGGGTGGAGAAGTTCTCCGTACATTGTTTGCGGTGTGTGGCAGGGCAACATGTACTCCCTTCTTCTGCCGGGCCCCAACAACTTAGTCAATTGCAAGTCTTTCCTCACTACAAAAAATCTTTCAGACACCTCCAAGTTTTGCCTGTCTGCCTTAGGTCCAAACTAATCTTCACTACAACCCTCCGAACAGCCCGCCAGCCTGTGATTGTTCCTCAATAGAGCCTGTTGACAGCGGAGAGCTTTTTATGTCGTTTTATTCCGCGTGAGCGTCGGTGCGTGTTTTGTGTGATCAGTTGTACGCCGGTCGCGTTTATGGCTCGCGCCAGTCCCTCGCCATTCCCACTTTCCTAATTGCCTCCCAACCAACTTCATTGTAGCCAATTTTTGCGCTAAATACTTTAAAAAAATCTCCCAGTTTTCACCTCCATCCCAGCCATAGGCCAACTGTTCCTCACTCAATTCCGAACCCGCCAGCACATGTTGTTTTCCCGTGCATATATGCGCGTGAGGCAAGCCGAGTGATTTTATTGTATTTTATTCCGACGGAAGCGTTGGTGGGGTGCGATTAAGTAGTGTTTCCTGCCCCGTTTTCCGGGGGCCGGGCCAAGCCACCTACTCAGTCCAATTCTTGCTTCCATAAACTGTCGGGCCATCTCCCGAGTTTTTGACAATTATTGCCAACAAAAAATTCTTCATGATCATCCTCCCGCAGGTTTTTGACCTGTCGCATGCTTATGGGTAGCAAAACTAAAGTACTTCACTCAACCTCCGAAACCAGCCCGTCCAGCATGCTGAGTTGGTTCCCGTGACAAAGCGAGGCCTGTGTGAGCAGCGAGAGAAGCTGATTTTTCATTCTCGTCATTTTTTTCCGACGTGAAGCCGTCGGTGATGTGCGTGTTATAGTGAGAGTTGTACCTGCCGCCACAGTTCGTCGGCCGGGCGGCAGAATCAAGATGACCTAGTCTCATCTTACCACTCACGTCTCTTTCCATATGCCCGGGCCCAGCAACCGTACAAGTTTGAGTAGAATTCTTTGCCGCTAAACAAAAAATTCTTTCATGATCAGCTGCCGCAGGTTTTTGACTGTCGCATGCCTTCATAGGGTAGACAAAACTAAGTCACTCTCACTTCAACTCCTCCGAAACCAGCCGACCAGCCGCTGCTGAGTTGGTTCCCGTGACAATAGCGAGTGCCTGTGTGAGCAGCGAGAGAAGCTGATTTTTCATCCTCTCATTTTTATCTCCGACGGAAGCCGTCGGTGATGTGGCGTGTGATAGTGAGAGTTGTACCTGCCGCCACAGTTCTCTGGCCGGGCGGGCAGAATCAAGATGCCTAGTCTCATTCTTACCACTCACGTCTTTCATACTGGGCCCGGGCCCCAGACCTCCGGTACAAGTTTGAGTAGAATTTCTTTGCCGCTAACAAAAAATTCTTCCATGATTCATCCTCCGCAGGTTTTGACCTGTCGCATGCTTCATAGGGTAGCAAAAAAACTAAAGCTCACTCTCACTCAACTCCTCCGAAAACCAGCCCGACAGCGCTGCTGAGTGGTTCCCGTGACAATAGCAGTGCCTGTGTGCAGCAGCGAGAGAAGCTGATTTTTCATTCTCGTCATTTGTATTCGAAGGTGAAGCCGTTACGCGTGATGTGCGGGTTAGAGTGAGATTGTACCTGCGCCACAGTCGTCTGCAGGGGGGGCAGAATCAAGATGCCTAGTTCATCTTACCACTCACGTCTTTCCATATGGCCCGGCCCCAGTTACACCAGGTACAAGTTGAGTAGGAATTTCTTTGTCCGCAAAACAAAAAAATCTTTCAGATCTCCTCCCGCGGTTTTTGACCTGTCCGCATGGCCTCATAGGGTAGCCCAAAACTAAGCACTCTCACTCAACTCCTTCCGAACCCGCCCGTCCAGCACTGCTGAGTTGGTTCCCGTGACAATAGCGAGGGCCTGTGTGAGCAGCGACGAGAAGCTGATTTTCATTCTCGTCAATTTTTTATTCCGACCGTGAAGCCGTCGGTGATGTGCGTGTTCATAGGAGAGCTTGTACCTGCCGCCACAGTTCGTCTGGCCGGGCGGGCAGAACAAGATGCCCTAGTATCATCTTAACACTCACGTCTTTCCATACTGAGCCCGGCCCCAGACACCCGGTACAAGTTGAGTAGAATTCTTGCCGCTAAAAAACAAAAATTCTTTCATAGATCATTCTCCCGCAGGGTTTTGACCTGTGAATGCCTTCATAGGGTAGCCAAAACTAAGTCACTATCACTCACCTCCTCGAACCAGCCCGTCCAGCACGCTGAGTTGGTTCCCGTGACCAATAGCGAGTGCCTGGGTTGGGTGAGCAGCGAGAGAAGCTGATTTTTCATTTCGTCATTTTTATTCCGACGTGAAGCCGTCACGGTGATGTGCGTGTTATAGTGAGACGTTTGTACCTGGCCGCCACAGTTGTCTGGCCGCGGCGGGCAGAATCCAAGAGAGCCCCAGGTCATCTACCACTACGTCTTTCCATACTGGCCCGGGCCCCACGACACCGGTACAAGTTGGAGTAGAATTTCTTTTGCCGCTAAACAAAAAATTCTTCATGATCATCCGCAGGTGTTTTGACCTGTCCGCATGCTTCATAGGGTAGCCAAAAACTAAGTCACTCTCACTCAACTCCTCCGAACCAGCACGACCAGCGCTGCTGAGTTGGTTCCCGTGCACAATAGCGAGTGCCTGTGTGGAGCAGCGAGAGAAGTGATTTTCATTCTCGTCATTTTTTATTCCGACGTGAAGCCGTCGGTGATGTGCGTGTCTATAGTGAGAGTGTACCTGCGCCACAGTTGTCTGGCCGGGCGGGCAGAATCAAGAGCCCTAGTCTCATCTTACCACTCACGTCTGTCCATACTGGCCCGGGCACCAGACCACCCGGTACAAAGTTGAGTAGAATTTCTTTTGCGACGCTAAACAAAAAAATTCTTTCATGATCATCCTCCCGCAGGTTTTGACCTGTCGAATGCCTTCATAGGGTAGCCCCAAAACTAAGTCACTCTCACTCAAAACTCCTGCCGAACAGCCGTCCAGCCACTGCTGAGTTGGTTACCGTGCCCCCCTGGACAATAGCGGTAGGGCCTGTGGAGCAGCGAGAGAAGCTGATTTTTCATTCTCGTTTCATTTTATTCCGACGTGAAGCCGTCGGTGCTGTGCGTGTTAATAGTGAGAGTGTACTGCCGCCACATGTTGTCAGGCCGGGCGGGCAGAATCAGGCTGCCCTAGTCTCACTTACACTCACGTTTTCCATACTGGCCCGGGCCCCAGACCAACCCGGTACAAGATTGAGTAGAATTTCTTTGCCGCTAAACAAAAATTCTTCATGATCATCCTCCGCAGGTTTTTGACCTGTCGACATGCCTCATAGGGTAGCCAAAAACTACGTCACTCTCACTCAAACTCCTCCGAACCAGCCCGAACCAGCGCTGCTGAGTCGGTTCCCGGACAATAGCGAGTGCCGTGTGAGCAGCGAGAGAAGCTGATTTTTCATTCTCGTCATTTTTATTCCGACGTGAAGCGTGGTGATGTGAGTGTTATAGAGTGAGGAGTGTACCTGCCTGCCACGTTCGTCTGCAGGGGCAGAATCAAGATGCATAGTCTCATCTTAACACTCAAGTCTTTCCATTACGGGCCCGGCCCAGACCACCCGGTACAAGTTTGAGGTAGAATTTCTTTTGCGCTCTAAACAAAAAAATTCTTTCATGATCATCCTCCGCAGTTTTGACCGTCGCATGCATTTCATTTAGGGTAGCCAAAAACTAAGTCACTCTCACTCAACTCCTCGAAACCAGCCCGGTCAGCCGCTGAGTTGGTTCCGTGGAAAATAGCGAGGGGCCTGAGCGTGAGCAGCGAGAGAAGCTGATTTTTCATTCTCTGTCATTTTATTCGACGTGAAGCCGCGGTGATGTGCGTGTTTATAGTGAGAGTTGTACCTGCCGCCACAGTGTCAGTTGGCCCGGGCGGGCACGAATCAAGATTTCCTAGTCTCATCTTACCACCACGTCTTTACAATTACTGGCCCGGGACCCCAGACCACCCGGTACAAGTTTGAGTAGAATTTCTTTGCCGCTAAAACAAAAAATTCTCATGATCACCTCCCGCAGGTTTTTGACCCTGTCGCATGACTCATAGGGTAGCCAAACTAAGGTCACTTCACTCAACTCCTCGAAACCAGCCCGACCTAGCCTCGAATGAGTAGGTTACCGTGACAATGGGAGTGCTGTGTGAGCAGCGAGAGAAGCTGATTTTCATTCTACGTCATTTTTATTCCGACGTGAAGCCGGTCGGTGATGTGCGTTGTTATGTGAGAGTTGTACCTGCGCCACAGTCGTCTGGCCGGGCGGGCAGAATCAAGATGCCTAGTCTCATCTTACCCTCACGTCTTTTCATATGGCCGGGCCCCAGACACACGGTACAAGTTTGAGTAGAATTTCTTTGCCGCTAACACAAAAAATCTTTCCATGATTCATCCTCCCGCAGGTTTTTGGGACTGTCGCACTGCATTTCATAGGGTAGCAAAACTAAGTCACTCGCACTCAACCTCCTCCGAACCAGACGACAGCGCTGCTGGGTTGGTTCGTGACAATAGGCGAGGCCTGTTGTGAGCAGCGAGAGAAGCCGATTTTTCATCTCGTCATTTTTATTCGACGTGAAGCCCGTCGGTGATTGGGCGTGTTATAGTGAGAGTTGTACACATGCACGCACAGTTGTCTGGCCGGGAGGGCAGAAGAATCAAGATGCCCTAGTCTCTCTTACCACTCACGTCTTTCCATACTGGCCCGGGCCCCAGACCACCCGGTACAAGTTTGAGTAGAATTTCTTTGCCGCTAAACAAAAAATTCTTCATGATCATCCTCCCGCAGGTTTTTGACCTGTCGCATGCCTTCATAGGGTAGCCAAAACTAAGTCACTCTCACTCAACTCCTCCGAACCAGCCCGTCCAGCACTGCTGAGTTGGTTCCCGTGACAATAGCGAGGGCCTGTGTGAGCAGCGAGAGAAGCTGATTTTTCATTCTCGTCATTTTTATTCCGACGTGAAGCCGTCGGTGATGTGCGTGTTATAGTGAGAGTTGTACCTGCCGCCACAGTTCGTCTGGCCGGGCGGGCAGAATCAAGATGCCCTAGTCTCATCTTACCACTCACGTCTTTCCATACTGGCCCGGGCCCCAGACCACCCGGTACAAGTTTGAGTAGAATTTCTTTGCCGCTAAACAAAAAATTCTTTCATGATCATCCTCCCGCAGGTTTTTGACCTGTCGCATGCCTTCATAGGGTAGCCAAAAACTAAGTCACTCTCACTCAACTCCTCCGAACCAGCCCGTCCAGCACTGCTGAGTTGGTTCCCGTGACAATAGCGAGGGCCTGTGTGAGCAGCGAGAGAAGCTGATTTTTCATTCTCGTCATTTTTATTCCGACGTGAAGCCGTCGGTGATGGCGTGTTATAGTGAGAGTTGTACCTGCCGCCACAGTTCGTCTGGCCGGGCGGGCAGAATCAAGATGCCCTAGTCTCATCTTACCACTCACGTCTTTCCATACTGGCCGGGCCCCAGACCACCCGGTACAAGTTTGAGTAGAATTTCTTTGCCGCTAAACAAAAAATTCTTTCATGATCATCCTCCCGCAGGTTTTTGACCTGTCGCATGCCTTCATAGGGTAGCCAAAACTAAGTCACTCTCACTCAACTCCTCCGAACCAGCCCGTCCAGCACTGCTGAGTTGGTTCCCGTGACAATAGCGAGGGCCTGTGTGAGCAGCGAGAGAAGCTGATTTTTCATTCTCGTCATTTTTATTCCGACGTGAAGCCGTCGGTGATGTGCGTGTTATAGTGAGAGTTGTACCTGCCGCAACAGTTCGTCTGCCGGGCGGGCAGAATCAAGATGCCCTAGTCTCATCTTACACTCACGTCTTTCCATACTGGCCCGGGCCCCAGACCACCCGGTACAAGTTTGAGTAGAATTTCTTGCCGCTAAACAAAAAATTCTTTCATGATCATCCTCCCGCAGGTTTTTGACCTGTCGCATGCCTCATAGGGTAGCAAAACTAAGTCACTCTCACTCAACTCCTCCGAACCAGCCCGTCCAGCACTGCTGAGTGGTTCCCGTGACAATAGCGAGGGCCTGTGTGTGAGCAGCGAGAGAAGCTGATTTTCATTCTCGCATTTTTATTCGACGTGAAGCGTCGGTGATGTGGTGTTATAGTGAGAGTTGTACCTGCCGCACAGTTGTCTGGCCGGGCGGGCAGAATCAAGATGCCTAGTCTCATCTTACCACTCACGTCTTTCCATACTGGCCGGGCCCAACACCCGGTACAAGTTTGAGTAGAATTTCTTTGCCGCTAAACAAAAAATTCTTTCAGATCATCCTCCGCAGGTTTTTGACCTGTCGCATGCCTTCATAGGGTAGCCAAAACTAAGTCACTCTCACTCAACTCCTCCGACCAGCCCGTCCAGCCTGCTGAGTTGGTTCCCGTGACAATAGCGAGGTGCCGTGTGAGCAGCGAGAGAAGCTGATTTTTCATTCCGTCATTTTATTCCGACGTGAAGCCGTCGGTGATGTGGTGTTATAGTGAGAGTTTACTGCCGCCACAGTTCGTCTGGCGGGCGGGCAGAATCAAGATGCCCTAGTCTCATCTTACCACTCAGTCTTTCCATACTGGCCCGGGCCCCAACCACCCGGTACAAGTTGAGTAGAATTTCTTTGCCGCTAAACAAAAAATTCTTTCATGATCATCCTCCGCAGGTTTTTGACCTGTCGCATGCCTTCAAGGGTAGCCAAAACTAAGTCACTCTCACTCAACTCCTCCGAACCAGCCCGCAGCACTGCTGGGTTGGTTCCGTGACAATAGCGAGGGCCTGTGTGAGCAGCGAGAGAAGCTGATTTTTCATTCTCGTCATTTTATTCCGACGTGAAGCCGTCGGTGATGTGCGTTCAGTAATGCCTGCCGCCACAGTCGCTGCGGGCGGGCAGAATAGAGCCCTAGTTCATCTTACCACTCACGTCTTTCATTACTGGCCGGGCCCCAGACAGGTACAGTTTAGTAGATTCTTTGCCGCTAAACAAAAATTCTCTGTCCCTCCGCCCGTTCCTGTCGCTCTTTGGGTAGCCCAAAACATTCCTACAAATCTCCGACACTCCGCATTATTTCCCTGACATAGGGGCCTGTGGCCCAAGGGAAACTATTTATCCTCAATCTTCCGATGAGCGTCGGCATGGGGGTTTGAGGGAGTGTATGCGCAAGTTGAGCGTTCGCAGTCAATTGCCGAGTCACTCGCACGTTTTGCCAAGGGCCCGGGCCCCAGCACCCGTCAAGTTGCGGTAGAATTCTTTGCCGCCTACAAAATCTTTCTATATCGCAGGTTTTACCGTCGATGCCTTATGGTACAAACAACATTCTTCCCTCCTCCCATGCGACAGCCTGCTGTCAGTCAATACAGGCCTGTCAGCACTGCGAGTATTGCTGCGCTTGATTCCGACAAGCTGTTTCGCTTATAGTGAGATGATGCATCGTTTTGGCGGCGGCGAATGCAGTGCCTGTTGAGTCTACCTCACGTCTTTCCATACTGGCCGGGCCAACCACCCGGTCAAGTTTGAAGTAGAATTCTGCCGCCAAAACACAGTTAGATCCTCCCGCAGTTTTTGACCTGCCATGCCTTCAGTATGCCAAAACAAGTCACTCTCCAATTCCCAGAACCAGCCAACAAAAGTGTTCCGGACAATGCACGGCCGTTAGCCTGGAGACTGATTTTTCTGCATTGTATCCTGCGTGACCAGCGTGTGTGCGGTTTAGTGCGAGTTGTACCTGCCGCGAGTTCGTTGGCGGGTAATAGTTGCCTGCTCATCTTACCTCGTTTCCATCTGGCCCGCCCCAGACCACCGTAATTTGAGTGACTTTCTTGCCGCTAAACAAAAATCTTATGATCTCCTCCCGCAGTTTTTGACCTGTCCATGCCTCTAGGGTACCAAAACAAGTCATCAT
>JACEEZ010018992.1:107402-154952 GCA_016584305.1 Chionoecetes opilio
AGCCAAACTAAGTCACTCTCACTCAACTCCTCCCCCCGAACCAGCCCGCCCCTCCACAGCACTGCGAGGTGTTTTGAGTTCCGTGACGATTTTAGCGAGGCCGTCCGTAGAGTCGCCATGGGAGCCAGACAAAAAGAAGCTGATTTTCTCTCGCTTCATTTTTATTCCGTCATTATTCGACGTGAAGCCGTCGGTGATGTGCGTGTTATAGTGAGAGTTGTACCTGCCGCCACAGTTCGTCTGGCGGGCGGGCAGAATCAAGATGCCCTAGTCTCATCTTACCACTCACGTCTTTCCATACTGGCCCGGGCCCCAACCACCGGTACAAGTTTGAGTAGAATTTCTTTGCCGCTAAACAAAAAATTCTTTCATGATCATCCTCCCGCAGGTTTTTGACCTGTCGCATGCCTTCATAGGGTAGCCAAAACTAAGTCACTCTAACTCAACTCCTCCGAAACCAGCCCGTCCAGCACTGCTGAGTTGGTTCCCGTGACAATAGCGAGGGCCTGTGTGAGCAGCGAGAGAAGCTGATTTTCATTCTCGTCATTTTTTATTCCGACGTGAAGCCGTCGGTGATGTGCGTGTTATAGTGAGAGTTGTACCTGCCGCCACAGTTCGTCTGGCCGGGCGGGCAGAATCAAGATGCCCTAGTCTCATCTTACCACTCACGTCTTTCCATACTGGCCCGGGCCCCACACCACCCGGTACAAGTTTGAGTAGAATTTCTTTGCCGCTAAACAAAAAATTCTTTCATGATCATCCTCCCGCAGGTTTTTGACCTGTCGCATGCCTTCATAGGGTAGCCAAAACTAAGTCACTCTCACTCAACTCCTCCGAACCAGCCCGTCCAGCACTGCTGAGTTGGTTCCCGTGACAATAGCGAGGGCCTGTGTGAGCAGCGAGAGAAGCTGATTTTTCATTCTCGTCATTTTTATTCCGACGTGAAGCCGTCGGTGATGTGCGTGTTATAGTGAGAGTTGTACCTGCCGCCACAGTTCGTCTGGCCGGGCGGGCAGAATCAAGATGCCCTAGTCTCATCTTACCACTCACGTCTTTCCATACTGGCCCGGGCCCCAGACCACCCGGTACAAGTTTGAGTAGAATTTCTTTGCCGCTAAACAAAAAAATTCTTTTCATGATCATCCTCCCGCAGGTTTTTGACCTGTCGCAAGCTTCATAGGGTAGCCACAAAAACAAGTCACTCTCACTCAACTCCTCCGAACCAGCCCGTCCAGAACGGCTGAAGTTGGTTCCCGTGACAATAGCGAGGCCTGTGTGAGCAGCGAGAGAAGCTGATTTTTCATTCTCGTCATTTTTATTCCGGACGTGAAGCCGTCGGTGATGTTCGTGTTATAGTGAAGAGTTGTTTTTACCTGCCGCCAACAGTTCGTCTGGCCGGGCGGGCAGAATCAAGATGGCCCTAGTCCAATCTTACCACCTCACGTATTTCCATACTGGCACAGGGCCCCAGGACCACCCGGTACAAGTTTGAGTAGAATTTCTTTGCCGCTCGAAACAAAAAATTATTTTCATGATCCTCCTCCCGCAGGTTTTTTGACTGTCGCATTGTCTCTGTAATAGGGTTGCTCCAAAACTAAGTCAATCTCACTCAACTCCTCCGAACCAGCCGTCCAGCACTGCGAGTTGGTTCGTGGACAATAGCGAGGGCCTGTGTGAAGCAGAGAGAGAAGCTGATTTTTCATTCTCGTCATTTTATGTCCGACGTGAAGCCGTCGGTGATGTGCGTGTATAGTGTAGAGTTTTACCTGCCGCCACAGTTCGTCGTCCGGGCGGCAGAATCAAGATGCCTAGTCTTCATCTTACCACTCAGGTCTTTCCATAACTGGCCCGGGCCCCACACCACCCTGGTACAAGTTGGAGTAGAATTTCTTATGCCGCTCTAAACAAAAAATCTTTCATGATCATCCGCCGAGGTTTTGACCTGGTCGCCTGCCTCATTAGGGTAGCCAAAACCTAAGTCACTCTCACTCACAACTCCTCCGAACCAGCCCGTCCAGCAACTGCTGAGTTGGTTCCTGACAATAGCGAGGGCCTGTAGTGAGCAGCGAGAGAAGCTGATTTTCATTCTCGTCAATTTTTTTATTCCGACGTGAAGCCGCGTGATGTGCGTTGTTATAGTGAGAGTGGACTGCCCGCCACAGGTCGGTTCTGGCCGGGCGGGCAGAGATCAAGATGCCCCTAGTCTCATCTTTACCAATCACCGGGTCTTTCCATACTGGCCCGGGCACCAGACCACACGGTACAAGTTTGAGTAGAATTTCTTTGCCGCTAAACCAAAAATTCTTTCAATTGATCATCCTCCGCAGGTTTTTGACCTGTCCCGCATGCTTCATAGGGAGCCAACAAATAAGTCACTCTTCACTCAACTCCTCCGAACCAGCCCGACCATCGCTGTGGGTTGGTTCCGTGACAATAGCGAGTGCTGTCGTGAGAGCGAGAGAAGCTGATTTTCATTCTCGTCATTTTTATCCGACGTGAAGCCGTCGGTGATGTGCGTGGTAATAGTGAGAGTTGTACCTGCCGCCACAGTTCGTACTGGCCGGGGCGGCAGAATCAAGGAGCCTAGTCTCATCTAACACTCACGTCTTTTCCATTACTGGCCAGGGCCCCAGACCACCGGTACAAGTTTGAGTAGAATTTCTTTGACGCCTAAACAAAAAATTCTTTCATGATCATCCGCCCGCAGGGTTTTTGACCTGTCGCATGCCTTCAAGTAGGGTAGCCAAAAACTAAGTCACTCTCACTCAACTCCTCCGAACCAGCCGTCCAGCACGCTGAGTGGCTCCCGTGACAATAGCGAGGGCCTGTGTGAGCAGCGAGAGAAGCTGATTTTTCATTCTAGTCATTTTTATTCCGAAGTAAGCCGTCGGTGTGTGCGTGTTATAGTGAGAGTTGTACTGCCGCCACAGTTAGTCTGGCCGGGGGCGGGCAGAATCAAGATGCCCTAGTCTCATCTTTACACTCTACGTCTTGCCATAACTGGCCGGGGCCCCAGGGAGCCACCCGGTACAAGTTTGAGTAGAATTCTTTGCCGCTACAAACAAAAAATTCTTTCATGATCATCCTCCGCAGGTTTTTTGGACCGTGTCGCATGCCTTCATAGGGTAGCAAAACTAAGTCACTCTCACTCAAATCCTCCGAACAAGCCCGTCAGCATGCTGCTGAGTCGGTTCCCGGACAATAGCGAGGGCCTGTGTGAGCAGCGAGAGAAGCTGATTTTCATTCTCGTCATGTTATTCCGACGTGAAGCCGTCGGTTGATGTGCGTGTATAGTGAGGAGTTGTACTAGCCGCCAAGTTCGTTCTGGCCGGAGCGGGCAGAACAAGATGCCTCTAGTCTCATCTTACCACTCACGTCTTTCCATACTGGCCCGGGCCCCAGACCACCGGTAAAGTTTGAGTAGAATTGTCTTTGGCCGCTAAACAAAAAATTCTTCATGATCATCCTGCCCGCAGGTGTTGACCTGTCGCATGCCTCATAGGGTAGCCAAAATAAGTCACCTCACTCAACTCATCCGAACAGCCCGTCCAGACTGCTGAGTGGTTCCCGTGACAATAGCGAGGGCCTGTGTGAGCAGCGAGAGAAGCTGATTTTTCATTCTCGTCATTTTTAATTCGACGGAAGCCGTGGTGATTGTGCGTGTTATTAGTGAGAGTTGTACTGCCGCACAGTTCGTCTGGCCGCCCAGGCGGGGCAGAAACAAGATGCCCTAGTCTCATATTACCACTCACGGTTTTCATACTGGCCCGAGGGGCCCAGACCACCCGGTTACAAGTTTGAGTAGAATTCTTTTGCCGCTAAACAAAAAATTTTTAGGATCATCCTCCCGCAGGTTTTTGACCTGTCGCATGCCTTCATAGGGTAGCCAAATAAGTCA
This sequence comes from Chionoecetes opilio, assembly GCA_016584305.1. Classification (NCBI taxonomy): domain Eukaryota; kingdom Metazoa; phylum Arthropoda; class Malacostraca; order Decapoda; family Majidae; genus Chionoecetes; species Chionoecetes opilio. The sequence goes on from JACEEZ010018992.1 coordinate 111,301, forward strand.
CTCTCACTCAAACTCCCGAACCCAGCCGTTCCAGCACTGCGAGTTGTTCCCGTGATCAATAGCGAGGCCTGTGTGAGCAGCGAGGAGGAAGCTGATTTTAATTCTCGTCATTTTATTCCGACGTGTGAAGCCGTATCGGTGATGTGCGTGTTATAGTGAGGGAGTTGTACCTTGCCGCCACAGTTGTCGGCACGGGCGGGCAGAATCAGATGCCCTAGTATCATCTTACCACTCACCGTCTTTCCCTACTGCCCGGGCCCCATACCACCCGGTACAAGTTTGAGTAGAATTTTCTTTCCGCTAAACAAAAAATTCCTTTCATGATATCCTCCGGGTTTTTGACCTGTCGCATGCCCTTCATAGGGTAGCCAAAAACTAAGTCACTCTCACTAAACTCCCTCAGAACCAAGCCCGACAGCGCTGCTGGGTTGGTTCCCGTGACAATAGCGGAGTGCATGTTTGGAAAGCAGCGAGGGAGAAGCTGATTTTTCATTCTCGTTCATTTTTATTCCGACGTGAGACGTCGGTGAGTGCGTGTATAGTGAGAGTTGTACCTGCCGCCACAGTTCGTCTGGCACGGGCGGGCGAATCAAGATGCCCTCATTAGTCTCATCTTACCACTCACGTCTTTCCATACTGGCCGGGCCCCAAGACCACCCGGTACAAGTTTGAGTAGAATTTCTTTGCCGCTAAACAAACAATTTCTTTCATGATCATCCTCCCGCAGTTTTTGACTGTCGCATGCTTTCATAGGGTAGCCAAAACTAAGTCACTCTCACTCAAAATCCTCCGAACCAGCCCGTCCAGCACTGCTGAGTTGGTTCCCGTGCCAATAGCGAGGGCCTGTGTGAGCAGCGAGAGAAGCTGATTTTCATCATTTCTCGTCATTTTTATTCCGCGTGAAGCCGTCGGTGACTGTGCGTGTTATAGTGAGATGGTACCTGCCGCCACAGTTGTCTGGCCGGCGCAGGGCAGAATCAAGATTGCCCTCAGTCTCATCTTGAACCACTAACGGCTTTCCATACTGGCCCGGGCCCCAGACCACCCGACAAGTTTTGAGTAGAATTTCTTGCCGCTAAACAAAAATTCTTTCATGATAATACTCCGCAGGTTTTTGACGTCGGCATGCCTTCATGGGTAGCCAAAAACTAAGTCAATCTCACTCAACTCCTCCCGAACCAGCCCGCCAGCCCACTGCTGAGCTTGTTCCCGGGACAATAGCGAGGGCCTGTTGTGAAGCAGCGAGAGAAGATGATTTTTCATTCTCGTCATTTATTCCGACTGAAGCCGTCGGTGATGTGCTGTTATAGTGAGCGTTGTACCTGCGCCACAGTTCGCCTCTGGCCGGGCGGGCAGAACAAGATGCCCTAGCTCATCTACCACTCACGTCTTTCATACTGGACCGGGGCCCCAGACCACCCGGTACAAGTTTGAGTAGACTTCTTTGCCGCTAAAACAAAAAATTCTTTCAGATCATCCTACCGCAGGTTTTTGACCTGTCTGCATGCCCTTCATAAGGGTAGCCAAAAACTAAGTCCACTCGCACTCAACTCCTACGAACCAGGCAGTCCAGCATCTGCCTGAGTTGGTTTCCGTGGACAATCGCGAGGNTCCGTCTCTCACCGAGTAAGTAAAGAAACGATCAGAGTAGTGGTATTTCATTGTCGGCCGCACCGGCCACAAGTGACCGTGATGTACAGACCTCCCACTTATGCTACACCACTGATGTCTCTCTACAAAATCAGACTAGAGTCAAGCTCAACAGGGTCTTCTTTCCCCGCTGATAAACTCAGGCCCGTTCCCCTGACTGTGGGTTCGCTAGATAGTAGATAGGGACAGTGGGAATCTCGTTAATCCATTCATGCGCGTCACTAATTAGATGACGAGGCATTTGGCTATTTTTTTTTTTTTTTTTTTTCCCTTTCTTCTGAATAAAGTTACTTACTAGAGCAAGTTTAATCCAAATTAATTTTCAATTGCAATGTTTGCTGCAGTAATTATGATTAGCATTAACTGATAAGATATACATTATATTTAATATAAATATAAATATATATAATTTCTCTCCCAACTCGCCCTAGAAGCGGGGACTGCGAGCCCCATCTCATCCCGCGTGGTGGCGCGGACCACCAGAGGTCCGGCGGAATATCTGATACACCCTGATGCTCCCTTCCAGAACACGGGCTACCAAGACCGTAAGGTCGGACTTAGCAAGTCCAAGTTGCAGCCACGTGTTCTTGGTCGGGAGTGCTATGATTCCCCTCCAGTTTGCCGTGATGGTGGAACAAACTGGGGGGCATCCTGTCTTTGCGTGGACCCAGCAGACTACATCCTCGTTCTGAGAGTAGAAGTTAGCTTTTCGTTGGTGTGCCGCGCTCAAGTCCCCTGCTGCTGCATCGGCTACCACTTGAGCGTCCAGCAACCACGAGCCCACGCCTTCCTTCCAGGCCACGATGTCAGGGACGCGATTGCCCCCACGTGTCGGTATAACCGGCTCTTTACACACGTGGAAGCCAGCCGCGTCCAGCCTGGCAAGGGTATAGTCCATCAATCTGTTGTGACGGTTTGTACGAGCCTCTGAGACTACATAACACCTTTGCATTATGTGTCCCAGAGACTCCGGACGGGTGTGGCAGAGGTCACACATGATGTCTTCCGTCCGCCTCCCCCTGGCGGCCCTGGTCTTTGTGTGTAGGAGGTTGCCTCGGAGCCTTACCCCCTTCACAAAGTCCCCGCCCTTTAGGAGGAGTGTACACTCGTCCACCCACTTTTAGGACTCGGGGGTTCGGTGGGCGCCCTCGAGTCCTCTACCGTCCACAGCCTCGTAGATCATTCTGCTCCACTTACTCTTCTCGTCCCTGCGTCTGGCTGATGGGATGGTCGTATCAGCAGCTGCTTGTCCATTAGTATATATGGCCAGCCGCACTGCAGGGTCGTCCGAGGATCTCATCCTGGCCAAGAGATCTTTCCTCAACCTAGGGATCCTCGTTGCTAGGCAAGGCACGCCAATCCCGCCGTCCACTGCCATGGCATGAAGGTACGCATTTAGCGTGTCCTTCGGCAAGTGGAGGCAGGACCTGACGGCCCGTCTGACGGCCCTGTCAGCGCGTCGCAATTGACCTTGCGTAGCTGCCATATTCACTAATGGGTAAAACAGCTGGGGCATTAAGATGTTCTTTAGCCCCCAGAACTTTTGGTATGGGCGAGCTGGAGCTTTTAACAGCCTGTCCAGTTTTACTACTAGGTCTTGGTGTAGTAGGTGGGCAGTGCCCCTCTCACTGCCCCCCATCTGAACTCCCAGGTACTTATAGAAGCCCTTAGGAGCCAGTGCCCGGACAGGCTGGCCGCTGATGTTAAACGGCTTTGTATCCTGGGCCCAAGTCTTTTTCTTCTTGTAAGCAGCAATGCCTAGTGTCGCGCATTTCCCGACTCCCATTTCGAGTCCAGACTTCCCCGCCGCCCTTACTAGGGCATTGATGGAGGCCTGGAGCCCGGAGCGAGTATTGGCCATAAGCGCCACGTCATCGGCGAAAGCCAGGTAATGGATGGTCTCATTCCCATACTTCACGCCGATGGTTTTCGGCAATGCTGCCAAAGCCCAGTCGAGGCTGATGTTGAAGAGGTATGGGGAAAGGGGATCCCCCTGTAACACCCCCCTCGCTAGTTTGACTGGGGGTGCTCCCTCTTCAACGACGGTAGCTGCCTGTCCGTATAGTCTTTGGACATATTCCGTGAGTCTTGGTGGAAACTCCCATCTCTCGCAGGCAGCAACAAGAGAGGGGTGACCCACGGAATCAAAAGCCTTTTTAAAGTCTACCCATGCGACATAGAGATTCGAGGGAGTGGACTGCGCTTTCCGGACCATGGCCCGGATAATGGCGATGTTTGCCGCGCAGCCCTCCTCTGCCTTGAACCCCTTCTGCCGCATGGGCAGTGGTGCCACATGGCTAAGGCGCTTGGCCAAAACCTTGTGCACCAGACGCGTTATAAGGGGAGTGATAGTAATTGGCCGAAAGTCCCCTGGCGCTGCTGGGTTTGATGTCTTAGGTAGGAGAGTTGTTCTTCCCACCGCCCAGTCATCGGGTAGGGCCCCCAGCCAGAGGATCCCGTTGACAACCCACAAGAGTTTGGAACTCCCGAGGTCTCCGACGTGGCGGTAACACCGGCCGTCGGGCCCGGGTGCCGTCCCTCTCGGGGTCGCCTTCAGGACCTTCGCCAGCTCGTCTTCAGACACCGGCCCCATTATGTCGGGGCCGATGCTCTGTGTCGGAGCAGGTTTCCGGCTTTCCTCTGGACTGGGCCGACTGAACAGCTCTCTCCAGAAAGTATAAGTACCCTCTGGGAGAGCCGGGGTGGCCAGGACGTCCTCCCCACTGAGAACTTTCTTGACCACCCGACCTCTACTCCGGCGCCATTGCGTCTGAAAGGCGCGAACCTCCTCCTCCGGAGCCTCTTTGGGAGAGGGCTCCGATGGCCACCCGGTCTTGGTGGGTCTCGGCCATTGGGTCTTTAGGAGGGGCCCCCAAGCGTCCAGCTGCGCTTGAATGTCCCTTACGGTGCTATCGGTGCTGAATAGCCAAGGAGCTGCGAGAGGCCAATACTGAAGTCTTGAGTGCGTCCTAGGACATCCTCTTCGACATCAGTACCAGTCGACTTCGGCGCTCTCGGAGTCGGCTCTCAGATGTTGTCTCCGAGGCTGAATCCCTTCCCGGGGTGGTTCTTCCGAGGCTGGCTGTTCTCTCTCCTCCTCCCCGCCTTTCCGGCCTCTGGCGGGGTCACAACGTTGGGGAGCCCGGGTGGTGGAGATTCATTCCCCGGACTCAACAGATTCACCCCAGCTCCAGTAAAATCTGTTTTGAAACACTGGAACTCTTATTGATTCTTTCCTTAATGGAGAGCAGTGTTCTGTGTGGGAGAATTTGTTCTCTGCGAGATACATTTAAACTCGCCCCGTCTTCTATACGGATGGTCCCCTTACTAAGGATGCCAGCAGGGCGTCCTCTTCGGGGTCCAAGGCACTTTCTTCCGGGCGAGCATCTCCTGGGAGAGAGCCGCATGGTATTCTTCCCCGTGTGTCCTTCCGTTTGGTGAAGTCTTCGTCCGGGGAAGGAAGCGAAGCTCCGTTCCGCATTGCGGACACGTCGGTGACTTTGGCCGCCACCACCTGGGCGGACTACAAGCTTCCGCCTCCTGGTATTGAATGGGGAAAAGTACTAAAAATTGCTTTTGTTTCTGTTAGTCCTGCCTGACGGAGGAAGGGCCGCTTGGCCTGGGTCGTGCTAGCTTTTCGCTAGCGAGACAGTGGCGGGAGACTGTCGCGACCCAGTTACGGACGGGCCCACGAGGAGGGGCAGCCATTTGTAACTAGACTCTAGCTAGCAGCTCCTGCATAGGCCCTGCGTGAGCTCTCTTGTCTTAACGAGAGTCATAGTTACTACTCCCGCCCGTTTACCCGCGCTTGGTTGAATCTCTCACTTTGACATTCAGACACTGGGCAAAATCACATCTGTCTCCCTGGAAACCATCGCAATGCTTTGAGTTTTTAATTGTAGACGTCGGATTCCCCTGGTCCGTGCCAGTTCTGAGTTTATCGCTGGGGCGCCAGCCGAATGGTGGAGCGATGGACGACTGCTACTACAACCAAACCGCCGCCAATAACGACCACCGGCGGGTACAGAGGAGAGCCGGAGCCCCCGCGGCCCATACGCAGCCCTAGCGCGTTCCACGGAGGTTCCGGAGACACGCCGTCCGAGCTCTTGGCAAGAGTAGCGACGAGGCTAAACCGCGCACCAAGATAACGACGACTCCTCGACACATCGTGCTGTTTGACCCCCACCTCGTTGATAGACTCCACGACCAGTGAAGTCGGCAGGCGTGAGTCCTGCGGATGGAATCCCCAACGCGCGTACCCCCTCGCCACGCCGGCTTTTCACAAGCGTGCGCCGAGGAGACGCGGAGCTTCGTGGGAGGGCCATGACGGGGCGTATGAAGGGCCCTAAACTCATGCGCGCTCGCCAGAACGAAGCCTTTGCAAACCCGATCCAAAACCTTTTGAGCTCACACCGCCGCACCGACGGGCTCACCAGAAAGTGGTGACGGCGCGTGGTCCGCATTTGGAATGAGACCACCGCCCCTGTGGTAGAGAAGTGTTCACCAGTAAGTGGGGCGGACACCCAAGGTACAAAAGGAGCCTGAGAGTAACGGGCGTGACCAACGAACGTCGCGGCCTCACTGCCTCTGAGCCCCAGTCCAGCGCCCAGAACCCAGGCCCACCTTCGCCGCACAGGCCCGACTGGCCCGATCCTCAAACCAATCCTTATCCATAAGTTACGGTCTAACTTGACCGACTTCCCTTACCTACATTAGTCTATCGACCAGAAGCTTCTTACCTTGGAGACCGGCTGCGGATATGCGTACCACAGGTCCGAAACTGGGGTGGTATCGCGGAGGCCGCGGGCGTGCGTGCACCCTGCCGAACGCCGCCCGAAGGCGGCACAGCAGCAGGAATGCAGCAGCAGACCCCCCCTCGTTTGTTACCCCATGCAGTACTGCCTCGCATGTTTCACGACCGGCAGTGTACGCGGGACGCCGCAATAACCGCGGCGCTCTACGGCAGACCGTGTTAGCCACACCCTTTCGCTCTCGAGTGGCCTTCTAGTGTCACGTCTCCTTAAACATAAAAAGAAAACTCTTTCCCCGACCACCGCCGATGACGCGCGTTGGTTCCCGTTACCCCGGTTTTCCTGCACCGAGGGCCAGCCCCGTAAACGGCCGTGGCCCCGTTTTTGGCATCCAGGCCTGGTTACGGAATAAGTACGTAATTCCCCTTAAGCCGAAATTTAAATCGAACGAATTATAAAAATTTTGTAAAACAAATATAAGGCCGTTTTTAAGCTATTCTAACAAGAACATATAAGTATTCAACTAAATCTACTTCTCTAATACGTACAACTATAAATGCAGTCTACAGAAAGCAACATTCAATTTCATATTCAGGGAAAAATTAGAGAAAATATAAGCTTGATATTGACCGCTGGGGCACTATTTGAATATAGAAAGTACTATGACCGATATTTAAGTCACTAGCACTCAAAGATAATCTAAGATACAACAGTAACATTTATTTTCGTTGCACAAATATACTACTATTTAGCAGCTGTTAGAGTTCAGGGCTTATAATAAAAAGTCTTAGAATTTGCAACCCTCCAAATATGGGCATATAGACGGATTCCTTTTCTTTCTCAAGTTTTTGCATCATATAATATATATTATATATCTATATATATAATATATATATATCTATATATATATATATAGATAATATATATATATATATAATTATTATATATATCTAATTATATATAATATATATATAATTATATATATATAATATTATATATATATAAATATATATATAAGTAATATATATATATATATATATATCATATATATTATATATATATAATATAGTATATTAAAATATATAATAGTAATATTATATATATATTATATATATATATATAATATATAATATATTATATATATATATATTATATATATATATACATATATATGATATATATATATAATATATGATACTATATCTATATATATATATGTATATATATATATATATATATATATATATATATATAATATATATAATAGATATATATATATATATATATATTATATTATATATATATATATACCCTTTTTTTTGGCACTCAATTGGCAGCATCATTGGATTCTACACAATTTAAGTGATTGCATGCCTGAATGAACTCCCTTTGAACCTGAAGACTGAAAATCTTCAAAAAAGTTATTTCAAGCTAATTTTTGAACAATTATAGATAGCATATTTTTCATTGAATTCCTCAAACGTTCTAATTTGGAGGTAGATACCATTACTTTCTAAAATTATACCGTAGCTCAAGTCTCTATCCTTCTTGGTGCGTGAATGGGACGAGCATTAAAAAGGCAAAAAAAGAAAGAAAAACATTTCATTTATCAAACTAAGGCCCTCTCAGAGCTCATTCTTTGCACATATGTATTGGATGAAGTCAATGATATGCCCAGTAAAAATGAACACTGCGTCAATAATTAACTGAGATAGAGGGTAACAAAATGTAAAATAGATACAAATTGTAAGAGTTACCGCTCTTATACTTTTTGACATACCCCTACCGGGCACTAATTGAATAAATCCACATTAATGCCGTCTAAATGCAACCATTTGCAATCCCTAATGAAGCTTAATTTTTTAATAATAATAATTCAACAATTTTATTAAACCGATTTTTTTCAATTTTCAGCAGTCTGACCTGAAACCCCCAATTAACATATGGACAAGCTTATTCTATCATATGCATGTTTTGAAAAAATTATAGGCATAAAAAAAAAAAAAAAAAAAATTCATGCCCCAAAAAAGTATAAGTATATATAAGACGTTATGGGCGTTATTAATTATTTATAAACGTAAAAAAACATATTGCATTATTTCGGTTTTTTATTTGATAATATTATAGAACACGCATTTCCGAAGATAACAGTATATCTCTTATACTGATAAACATATATTTGGTAGGGGAAAATTACCATATGCTGGCAAACACGGGCGGCAAGTGGAGTTTGTTGGTCCTCCAGCTCGCTCCGACGGGCGGCATTTGGCTTGAGTCGGCGGCATTTGGCTTGAGACGCTAGATCGTGACGTCAGTGCAAGACACCTTATAACATACTGTATATATAGTATATAAATGTATATATATATAAAATATATAAATAAATATATAAATATATATATATAATAATATATATATATATCTATATATATATATATAATATATATTATATATAATATATAATATATATATAAATATACAGGGTTAACACGAGTTTCTTTTCTGCCAATATTGCGACAGATGATATATCGTATAATTCTAAGTAGAAAATGCTCTATAACACATTTTTTTTTGAAGCTTCCTTTAGACGTGAGATGATTGTAAAAAATCACGAGCGGCCGTATTGTCACAGCGATGCAACGTATGGAGGGCATTCGCGGTGCCACTCGTGCATTTTGGACATATTTAATCATAATTTTTTACTTGATAGGAACCTTAATTTAGCTTTACAACACAATGTTATTAATGGACTTGTTATTTACCAATAAAGCAGTACGATGGAACAGCATGGCGGTAGAAAGCAATACTGTAAAAGGCTACAGCAACATGTTGGAACGGGGTTAAATTAAGGAGGGGAAGGAGGAGGAAGGCGAGTCACTACCTCCTCATCAGCTCAGAGACTGCCAAGTAGCCTTTTACATTATTTTACATGGTATTAATGGTATACATTATACATGGTATATATATATATAGTTAAAAATATATATATATATATATATATATATATAATATATATATATATTATATATAATATATATAGGGTCGTCGAAGCCTACCACTTTGGCCATGACACAGCTATTTTTACGTTATACTGCATGTATATATGTAAAATGTAGCTAATTTCAGTTTTTATATATTTTGAAATGTCTGTAGAAAGTAAAATAAACCTTTAAAATCTGAAGTCCTCTTTTATACCTATAAGCTGTAACCATACCTAAGGGTATAATGGATTAGAGTACGAAGGTACTCAAGATATCATCAAGAATACCCTTTAGCAGGGTATTCTTTACCTGCATATACCCCTATGTAAGAGTATTGTAAGTATATGTTATACCCTTGAAAGGGTATAATGTAAAGGGTATATCAGAGTTCTAATATACCCCTATAGGGTATACTATTTTAGACACTAGGAATACCCCTTGTATACCCTTTATATATCTTACATTTTTTACAGTGTAGAAGCCTAAAGACGCCTCTCAACATTGCAACATATACATATGTTCATCACACTCACAGTGGAATACAGCACTCACACTGAGTCTTCGGCGGAATATAAGCTGAGAACTGAGCCAGAATAAGTCGTAGCTTGCTTGAAGCTTGTAGGGTACATTTGGAATCCGGCTAATATAATTCGGTGCATGTTCGTGTTCATGAATTAGTGTATGTCAGTGCATTAATTAAGTACGTTTATTCATCGAATGCGATGTGTCAGCGTTAGAAGCCGTGCGTTGTCAAGGGTATATATTTCCTTTCTTGGCCAAGACTTTCTACACTATCGCTGCTGCCACCAGCAGGCATTGCTGCCATCGTGCTGTTCCTCGCAGCAAAGCACAATCCGAGAAGTGAGTTAGGCTGACCAGCCTCATCCTTCTATAATAATATAAGCGAAAGTGTGTGTGTCTGTCTGTCTGTCTGTCTGTCTGTCCGCGATACGTGCCGCCCCCAGTGCTCCAATCCCCTCATATGGCACAGTTTTGGAACCAGCTCGACCAGGGGAAGGTTTTAAGCCCACTTATGAGATGATCCGATCACTTTTTTTTTTTTTTAGCAGCCTATTAGCTAGAATTGTGAAAAAAAGTGGGTTGCGAGAATTGAGGAAACCTTGATGTAGGGTAATGGGTAATGGGTGGGGTGATGGGTAATGGGTGTGGGGTGATGGGTGAGTGAATGGGTGGGGGGTGATGGGTGATGGGTGAGGGAATAGATGGGGGTAGGGTACGCCGTAGGTCCAATGAAAAGGGAAATATAGATTATTTCGAATTTGGCAGGGTGTTTTTTTATGTAAAATTGAATTTTATGGGTGGTTTGTCCGCTTCAACTTTTTGGTTTGAGCACTTCTTGCTATGCAAAAATGGACTTTTATATTTATATGCAAAACATAGCTTAGCATACACCATCTTTAAACTCACAGAGAAGCCACTTAAGTTAGAGATTCGATAGATTTCACTGAAGACAAAGTTGTAGAACGCTAAAAACACTATCGGAAGTCTGCCCTCGATATTGCCGTAAGACCTACATTAAGTCCGCCAGACGCCGGAAAGCTCACTTCTCATACAAAATCGCCTCGTTTTTCGGGTAAAAACCTTTTTCCTGGCAACTGGATTTTCCACGTTATTATTTACCCAACGTAGGTGGTTTCAGGGCTGGATACTGTTTAAGGTCTAAGGTCCTATCACCAAACTCCAAAAGTCACACAAAAACAGCGTAAGTCGGTCAAACACGTACGGTCGAAGTCCAGCTCCGCATCCAAGCATCCGGTTCGACGTTCCGCCCACTGCTGCTGCTGCCTTGGCTTCTGGATTCCTCCAGGACCTTATCGCTGACGGCCACCTCTCCAGACATGTCGTACCTGGTCTGCGATCCTAACAAGCTGAGGAGGGCCAGGAAGGATGCCATGGCATCGGCCAGGGGAAGCACCAGGGTACCAAAATAGTTGGATTGGGTTACGATGGGAGGAAGGACAAGACCAGGGCGATGGTGCCCGACAGCTATGGGAAACTGCACCCAAGGTTGATCAGGGAGGAGCATGTGTCAGTGACAGAGGGGCCATCTGGAAGGTACCTTTGGCACTTTGTACCAGAGGACCCGGTGCCACCTGAGAAGCCTGCGTTCAAGGTGGCTCAGGCTCTCTATGATCTGCTGGTGACATACGACTCCACCGACTCACTGATCGTACTGCAAGGTGACTCAACTAGGGCCAACACGGGGTGGAAGGGTGGTACTCACGCCCATTTGGAGACGATGCTGGGACGCAAGCTCTTCTGGAGTATATGCGTGTTGCACACAAACGAGTTACCCCTGCGCCACCTTATCACCAGCATCGACGGGCCTACCTCATCTGACACTGGCTTCACATGTCCAGTGTACAGTCTGCTGTCCAGCGTGAATGAGATGCAGTACAACACAGAGTTCAGAGTGCCAGGCGGTGAAGATCTCGCAGAGATACCGGAGTATATCCTGGTCAACATGTCCACTGACCAGCAGGTCTCCTACCAGCTGGTCCAGGCTGTGAAGCGGGGCGTTCTTCCGTCCGAGCTGCAGGAGATCAAGTGTGGCAAAGTGTCCCGCTCCAGATGGCTCACCACAGCCCAGTCGCTCGTGTACATGTGGACCGGATGCATGGACTGACTGGCAAAGAACTGAACACCCTGGAAAGCCTAGTCAAGTACTGCCTGCAGGTGTACTTCAAACTCTACTACGACATCAAGGTTCACCACAGACTAGAGGACGGCCCCAAGCACATCCTCACGCAGCTCAGAGTGATGAGGTCGCAGCCCAAGAAGGTCCAAACAGCTGTGACCTTCTACGTGCGGACAGGAGCATGGTTCGCACACTCAGAATGTGTCCTCCTCTCGCTGATAGCGAGTCAGAGTGAGGACGACCGCAGGTTCGCCGTGACCCAGATTTTGAAGCTGAGGGCTGGCGAGAAGTATGGGGACACCAGTTGTAAGACCTCGCATCACACCCAAGCTGAACTTGTCAGCCACCAGCTTGCAGACACTGATCAGCTGGCAGCCTGGCCAGGTGCACGAGCCGGCATTCACCTGTTCACTGTCCGGGGATCAGATCCAGGAGATCCTGGTCAAGCCGTACGAGGTTCCGGAGTTCTCTATCCACACTCAGAGCACCGAAAGAGTCGTGAAGCAGATGACAGAGGCTGCGGCAGCAGTGGTGGGGCAGCAGGCCAGAGACGGGTTCATCCGGGCTCGGGCCCACCACCGGGAGACCATGCCATGCTTCAGGTCTAAGAAGGACATGATGGACACGTTCTAGGCCAACGTAGAGGCTGTGACACTGTGATGTAGTGCCTGATGAACCAATTGATCAGAAAGAGCTTACCACGCTAGTCATTTGGAGCTCATATTGGTGCATGATGCAATACACAGGACCAACCGGACACTGCGTCCTCATTTAAGCATTATTCGATAAGGGTGCAATATAAAAGTGCGATTTTCCATAGTAAGAATTGCTCAAATGCAAAAATGGATACAGATAAAATCGTCTTAGAATTCCATTTTACATAGGAAATTGGCATGCCAAAGTTGAGAAAAAGAATTTTTGTTATACGGCGTACCCTAATGGGAGGTGATGGGAAATGGGTGAGTGAATGGGTTGGGGGTGATGTGAATGGGTTGGCGTTAATACATACAATCATGATTTCAGGAAAGCTAGAAGGGGCTATATGGAGCGTCTGTGTTTGGTGGGCCGAAGGCCCACCAATAGCCCTCCGCAGGAGCTAGCCAAAAAGTCCGCCCGGAGGGCGGCTTTGCGGCTAGTATTATATAATAAGCTTGTCCCTTTGAGTTATTATCATTCTTAATACGCAACAAGCAGAGATAAATCGCTACATTTAATATAATTATTTGTATAACTATCATTACCATCGCTATTATTATATAATTATTATGTTTAATATTGTCATTATCATCATTATCATCAACATTTATCATTATTATTGATATTATCTGTATCATATTTTTCATATTTAATGTAATTTATTCAATTTGCTACTATCACCTTTAATAATATAATTGCTATATTTGTTGTTACTATTATCATTCTTTATCAGTAGGAGTATAATAAGAGAGTTAGGTTACTTTTTGAAAAAGTGGGGGTTTTAGGGGGGGTGAGGGGGTATTATTGATGTGGGGGTGTGTGAGGGGGTATTATTGATTTTGGGGGGTGAGAATCACCTATGCCAGGTTGGTTAAAAACGGAAGTGGTGGCGGTGGTGGTAGGAGGAAGCAGGTGTTTTAGAGCAGTGCTTCTCAAACTATCTGATGTGGCGTACCAATAAGATGATGATGAAATAAGAAATAACATACATACAATAAAATACAACCAGGGACCTGGATCTTTCAGTATAAAACAACAACAATGTGCTGATGGAGGCAACACAATAAGAAAGAAAGAATTCATACACAAAAATAAACAATAAAAAGTGGTTTAAAAGGACTTTCCTCCTCTACACTATGGCTTAAGTTCCCTCCTTTTATCACCCACCCTCCTCGCACCCTTCCTTCCTCCTTCCTCCTCATCCTTCCATCCTTCTGTCTATTTCCTGCCCACTGCCTCCCCCTAACCCCCTGTCTCGATTCACTCCTCTCCTGAGGTCTCCTCTCTCTTTCTTCCTTCTCCACATTATTTACTCTGTCGCTGTCCTTATCACACATTACACACTCTCTCTCTCTTTCTCCTATTGTCGTTTATTTTTGCCAGTTTGAGAGAGAGAGAGAGAGAGAGAGAGAGAGAGAGAGAGAGAGAGAGAGAGAGAGAGAGAGGAGTCAGGTGTTGTGTGTGGGACGGCGGGAGTATAGTACCCTTGGGAAAACTTCTAAATCTCATACCCTACCATCGCCGCTTCCACCACCATCACCACCCACTCCAGTCACGGGGAAAAGATATGAAAGAAAGGCAAGAATGGAAGCTGAAAACTGAATAGGGAAAGGTTGCAGAAAATGATAAGAGGTGCAAAATGCTGGAGGAGGAAAGAGAAGAGAGTTTATGAAAAGGGAATGGAACACACGGAAAGACAGCGGAGTACAGAAGAGAGAAAAGGGAGGTTGAAAAAAGGATATTGAATAAAGAGAGGGAGAGAAAAAAAGTAGCAGCTGACCTGATCTGACCTTCAAATCCATATCTCGTCTCGTCTCTCTCCTCCTCCTCCTCTCTCTCTCTCTCTCTCTCTCTCTCTCTCTCTCTCTCTCTCTCTCTCTCTCTCTCTCTCTCTCTCTCTCTCTCTCTCTCTGTCTAATCTTGCCGAAATAATATCTATGTATTTACGCACATAATAACTTTCCAATATTACGTGTTTGTGTGAAAGAGAGAGAGAGAGAGAGAGAGAGAGAGAGAGAGAGAGAGAGAGAGACGAGAGAGAGGGGGGAGAGAGAAGAGAAGTGGAAGGAGGGAGGGTAGAGGCGCTACGAATTTTACTAACTAGGGTAAAAAATGTGGGCTTTGGTCAATCCGTGGGGATGTTTTTCCTGCTGGGGAAAAAATGGCGGCAGGGGTGTCCGGTCGCCTTTGCTGTTTATTGTACGTAATACTTACGTACGTACATATTTTTCTATAAGCACAACGACTGTATGCGGTGGCGGAGGAAATCGAGTTAGAAAAATGCTAATAATCGTACAAAAAATTTGGAGATTTCTCGTTTTCTTCTAAAAATTTGGAGAAAAAAAAACGAAGGGAAAAAAATAAAAAAAGAGAGAAATAGAGTTAGAATAATTTTAATAATCGTAGGAAAAGTTTGGAAATTCTCGTTTTTCCTTAAAATTTGGAAAAACGCACGAATTTTTTTTATTAGGGTGAAAAGTCGTGGAAATATAGGTTGTTTTTTTTGGTTTTTTTTTAAGTGACAGATCTTAATTTGATAAAGTATGGGAGGAAATTATTAAAGTATTGTATGTACAGTATAAGAAAGAATGGGTATGAAATTACGACAATTTTATGAGTATGCCAGTTATGAAGTTAATTTAATCAAAGTATTGCAATAATTGGTATAAATTATCGACAATTGTATAAGTATGCGGGGCTATAAAGTGAAATTTATATCTAAGTATGCGTAGAATGATTTTAATTTACGACAATTTTATAAGTATGCCAGCTATAAAGTGGATTTATAAATAGGTTTTCGTAGAATAGTGAATTTTACGAGAATTTTATAAGTGATAGATATGTAGAAAGAATTTATATATAAGTTTTTCGGGGAATGAGTTTTAATTTTTAAGGAACAATCTTTTATAAGTATGAAATTTTAAGGCTATGAATTTGCAATTAATATTTAAAAGTATGCGTAGAAGGGGTTGAATTAAATAAATTTATAGTTTTAAAGCGAATAAGTAGAATTTATACTAAGTATGCGGAGAATTGGTTGAATTTATTTATCGACAATTTTATAAGTATGAGCGAATAAGTGAGAATTTATATAAAAGTATGCGTAGAATTGGTTAATTTCGACAATTTTATAAGTAGGGCATGCTATTAAGTGAATTTAAATATAAGTATGCATAGAATGAGTTAATTTCCGACATTTTATACATATAAGGTATGAAGTAAAAATTTTTATATATATGTATGCGTAGATGGTGAATTATGGGACAATTTTATAGTAAACTGAGGAATAAGTGGTTTTTCGTAAGTATGATATAAGTTGGGGTTTTGGTAAGTATAATGTACAACCGTGACATTTAAATATTTTCTAAGTTTTAGCGATTTAATAAGCGTTTTTGTACAAGTTATTTTTACCTCAGCCAACGAGTTGGAGGGGTTATGTTTTCACCCCGATCTGTCTATCTGTTTCTGTCTTGTCTTTTCTGTCTGGTTTGTTAGTGTACAGGATTTCTCGAAAAGTTTACGAATGATTTGGACCAAACTCGGAAATACAAGTCTATTTGGCATAAGGAAGAACTGATTTAATTTGGATAAACCTATAGACAACTGTTGCCATGGCAACCATTGATGAAATTTTCCCGGCGGGAGGTATGCGCTCATACTGATGCATATAAAATAAAAATAATATATATTTTATATATATTATAAAATATAAAATATATAGTTATATATATATTTTTAATATATATATATATATATATATCATGCACCAATTGATGAATATTCGGGCGGAGTTATGGCGCTCTACTGAGTGCCCCCCCCCCTATTTTATATAGTATTTCGGTAAAATTTGACGTAAAACACGAAATGTAAGAACCGTAATAATTTTTTTTTCCGACTCATAAAGGAGGAAAGGGAGGAAGAATATGTGATAAAGAGAGAATAAAGAGGAATACGGAGATAGGAAAGGAGATACAGAGGGGAAATAAGGAGATAAGAAGAGGAATAAAAAGAACTAAGAGGAAAAAAGGCGGGAATTAGGAATATGAAGAGGAATAATGAGATAAGAGAAAAATAAGGAGATAAAGAGAGGAATTAAGGCGAAAAAGGGCGGATAAAAATAGAAAAGGAATATATAAAAAACGATAAGTAACCATAACAATTTTTTTTCTCCTTTTTCCATCATCTTAGGGTCCAATGGCTTAAGAAAATAAATAAAAAGGAAGAAAAAGGAATAAAATAAAGGAAAGAAAAAGGGAAATAAAAACAAGGATGGTCCGGGAAAAAACTAATAAATTAAGCAAGAAAAAAAAACCCCGCAAAGTTTTTTTTTTTTTTTAGAGTATTAAATAACGTAATTTTGAGATCATCAGTATTTGCATCACAACGTGGTGGCACACAGTCTGATGGCGATGGTACGAGCAGAACTTTCTCATATATCAATGTTCTCGTATATACAAAGCTACTAATAATACATAGAAAAAGGCTGAATTATGATATGCTCCTGACCGCTGACAACCGTATTTTTACCTATTATTACCTTTTTTTTTGAGTGTCAGATAGAAGGAACTAACAATTTATACAACATTTAAAGGACTTAGAAGTTTTAGATGTAAAAAGCTATATAGGTACAGAATAATGAAGGAAATATATACTTAGAGAGTGAGAGAAGGTTTTACCAGGAAATATAGCTTGAAGGACTTAAAAGTATTAGATTAAAAAGCTATATAGGTACAAAAAATAATGTTAATAAAAAAATAATGATAAAATATATACCTAGAGCGTGAGGGGTGCTTTTTACAATAAAATTTATATCTGTAGAAGTTACCTGGGTACATAAATAATGGAGAAAAAAAATACTAATAGAATGAGAGAAGCTTTTTAAAAGGAAATTTAAAACCCCTTTCACGCCCAGATCATTCCTGGGCTATAAAAATTCTCTGTTGTTGAGCCATAAAGTGATTGAATAACAAATTAACTAGTGGACAAAGATACTAACGGTCATAACATAAACTTTGCTAATATTAACTGAAAATGGGCTAATGGTAGCCAATTACATGGAAATTACGTTCTGGTCTCAAGGGGGACCTTAAAGGGACTATAGCTGTATGTAGTGATATAAAAGCTATATAGGAACAAAATTAATGAAAAAATGAATACTTAGAAAATGAGAGAAGCTTTTTACCAAAAATATAGCTTGCAGGAAATATGTTGTGTGTAGTGATACAAAAATTTATATGGGAACAGAAATAGTGAAGAAATAACACAGAAAAAAAAATTCAATGCGAGATGAGTTCTTTAAAAAGAAATATATAAAAAGCTATATATTTAACAGATATAATGAGAAAAAATAAGTCTATAGAGAATAAGAAAAGTTTTTTTATCAGGCAATATACAAAAAGGTATTTATGAAACAGATATAATGCATAAAATAATAGTAAATAATAGGCCTTTAAGAATGAGACAAACTATTTTACCAGGATATAGTTGTACTCACCTTAGTTTGGCTATGGCGTTACATTTGTATTTTTTTTGGGTATTACTAAATGCCATTATGGACTAAGAAGAAATATGCATGAACTTAATATTCCTTCTGAAGAATATGCATGAACTTCAATAACTCGTCGCCCCTTCGAAAATTTTGCCGTCAACTTTTGAGCATATCAATAGCAGCGGAAATTTTTTTAGCCTTTCCATCTATTGTGTTATCGAGTTACTGATTATGGTGACATAAGTTTTTTTTTTTTTTTTTTTTTAAATATATAAGCGCTGTAATACTGCGGCTATGGCAGCTTCATTATTTTTTTATTTATAGCCATATACATTTTTTATAATATGCGCAATGTTAGGATTATGAAAGTACGAAAAAGAAATATGTTGTAGCATATTAAAGAACTGGTTTTCCATCCACGATAATTTTTGTAAAGTTAGGGATAGTATTGATAATTATATAATTTATGAGACTTGTAAAGCATTAGAATATATTTTTTTCTTTCATTAAACGACATTCAATCAATATTAACCAGTAACTGATAGTTTAAGAAATATTTTTTTTTACTATAGTTTTTGAGTAATAGAACAGAAACAAAAATTTGAGGTTATTATAAGCGAAATAATCAAGTAGTCATATTTTTTCTACGACCAAAAAGCGGCTATAGGCAGCTTCATTATTTTTATTTATAGCCGTATATATTTTTTTTAATATTGCGAAATGTTAGGATTATACGAGAAAAAAAATTTTGTAATATATTAAAGAACTGGTTTCCATCCACGATATTTTTTTTAATGTTAGGGATAGTTTTTGATAATTATATAATTTATGAGACTTGAAAAGCACTAGAATATATATATTTTTTACATTAAAACGACATTCAATCAATATTAACTGATAAGTGAAGAAATTATTATTATTTTTTTTTTTACTATAGTTTTGAGTAATAGAAACAAGAATTTGAGGTTATTCTAAGCGAAATCATCCAAGTAGTCATATTTTTCTACGACCAAAACAATGACTATAATACCCGTTAATCGGTGAAGGACGAGCGAAACCCAATAGCAAGGAAATTTTGTCTGTAGGCCCTGAATAGGGATTGAATCAAATCAGATGGCGAAGGCCGCTTGTCAATCGGAAGCGGGATTCCCAAGATATAAGCTCCTGAAAAGCGTGACGGTCGGTCGGGTCGGGTCGGCTGCTAGATATGTCACGGTCGGTCGGGTCGGGTCGCACGCTAGACGTGAGAAAAAATCCCGTATCCAGTGAGGACTCTCGAGCGCTTCGCCTTTGCTCGTAATAACATCACAATAAGCCCGCCGTCACACGGGCGTTCCCGTATGCGCGTGCGCGGCATTTTAACGTTCACTGGGGTTCAATGGGACCTTTTACACGAGGCGTTGCACAATGCAGCGCAAACGCCCGAGCCAGCCAGAACGCGCATGTTCTTCCTGACGCGCGCCCGTCTAGGTACGCTCGCAGGCGTATTAAGATGTATTCGGACATAGACTATTATTATTATTATTACTTTTATTATTATTATTATTATAGACGCTACGTACAGTGAGTGGTTTACGTTAAGACTTGTACTACAGATGATATGGATTTTTATCATTATTATTAATATTTATAATTTATGAGACTGAAAAAACACAAGGATATATATATTTTTTCATTAAAACTACTTTCATTTTTTTTTTCATTAATCCGTAACCAATGCTAATAATTTTGGTCGCTCGGAGTAACGACTTGTAGCTTCCTTTATTATGTTCTTATGTTAACAAGGTACAATTATTATTATTATTATTATTATTATTATTATTATTATTATTATTATTATAGACGATACGTACAAAGAATGTGAGGCATTTAGACTTGTACACCCACGATGGCAACCGCGGCATCGATCGAAAATAATCAATACCAGCCTCCCATTCTGTGGGTAGGCGGTTCAAAGCCTCGAGCTCCCGGGGATTTTTCACTGATAAATTCGGGCAGTTACTCTCCCCCTTTGAGCAAAGGGATGGGGGTGTGTGGTGTGTGATGTCCCAGCATTGCCCAAAGATCGGTAATAATGAGCTCCAACCTCGCACTGGGAGGGTGAAAACTGGCGATTGCGAGCCACCGCGCGTGGACAAGACCATGGGTGAATAACACACACACACACACGCACACACACACACACACACACACACACACCACCATCAAGCCCTCATGACCCAAATTTACCCAAAAAGTCACCTGGTTGGCACCCCTATATCCTCACCCCCAACAACCACTACCCCCCAGTCTCGTCAGACAGATGGTCAGACGCCACCACCACCCACCACACTGGCTCCCCACGATGGTGCCCTTTTGTGGTGCCCTTTGGCGATGCCTTTCGGTGGTGCCCTTTACCGGCGCCTTTTTGGCGATGCCTTCGGTGGTGCCCTTTGGCGATGCCTTCAGTAGTGCCCTTTGGTGGTGGGCCTTTTGGTGGGGCCCTTTGGCGATGCCTTCGTGGTGCCCTTGGCGCGCCCTTTAGCGGCCCCTTTGGCGGGCCCTTTCCGGTGGTGCCCTTTGGCGATTCCTTCGGTGGTGCCCTTTGGCGGGCCCTTTGGCCGACGCCTCCATGCTGGTGGTTCCAATCCTCACCCCTTCTCTCTCTCTCTCCTCTCTCTTCTCTCTCTCCTCTCTCCTTTTCTCTCTCTCTCTCCCCCTTTTCTCTCCTCCTACCCATGCTTTCCTCTTTCGGACCCCACCCCTACCCTACCTGCCTCAGAAAGGCCCAACTTGGCATAAGCTTTCCAACACCTCTCTCTCCCCTCTCTCTCTCTCTCTCTCTCTCTCTCTCCTCCCCTCTCTCCCTTTTCTCTCTCTCTCTCTCTCCTCTCTCTCTCTCTCTCTCCCCCCCCCCATTCCCCTCTCTCTTCCCCTCCTCCCGACCTCGCTCCCCTACCGCTTCCGGCAAAAACCTTAATTTTATTTTTTTCTTTTCTTTATCTCCTCTCTCTCTCTCTCTCTCTCTCTCTTCTCTTTTCTATCTCTCTCTCTTTTTCTCTCTCCTCTCTCTCTCTCTTTCTCTCTCTCTCTCTCTCTCTCTCTCTCTCTCTCTCTCTCTCTGTCCCTCCTATTATCGTAGGAGGTAATAGGTTTCATCAATTAGCGACAATCATCGCTGATGCAGGCGAAGACCTTAATATTACATCTCTACGAAATGTCATCAGAGAAACACTTGCCGAATCTGGCAGACCGGTTTCAGTTTTACTTTCCAGCAGAAGAAGATCCACGGAAAGGGAATGGGTGGATCTGAAATCCGTGTATTCCACTGCAAGATGACTTAAGTGTCATTATGGAGGATAAATTGTTGGAGCTGGCTGGTGACGAAGGATTGAAGAGGAGCTTCGAAACTACAACATCACTTGGCTCCTTTTGGATTAAAGTGAAAGCAGAATATCCTGAGCTTAGAAATTGCTCTGAAAACTTTCTCCCATTTCCTTCAACATACCTCTGCGAGACTGGCTTCTCAACCATGAGTGTCATTAAGACAAAGTACAGAAATAATATGGATATTCATTCTCCATTGCGCGTGGCACTGTCCTCAATTGAACCACGACTGGATAAACTGACAAAGAAGAAGTAGGCTCACCTTTCACATTAGTAAAGATTAAGATTATAAAATGCTTATGTAATATAGTATTATTTGTTTACAAAATAAATATAAGCTAAAAAAAATTGTCAACTTTTATTATATTCATTATATATATTGTTTCCGGTATAAATTAATATTACTAAGAAATATTACCGGTCCCTGGCACATTGGAAAAAAAACTGGCGGTACGCCACATCAGATAGTTTGAGAAGCACTGCTCTAAAACACCTGCTTCCTCCTACCACCACCACCACCACTTCCGTTTTTAACCAACCTGGCATTGGTGATTCTCACCCCCCAAAATCAATAATACCCCATCACCCCCCCCCCACATCAATAATACCCCCTCACCCCCCCATATCAATAATACCCCCTCACCCCCCCTAAAACCCCCACTTTTCCAAAAAGTAACCTAACTGTCTTATTATACTCCTACTTTTATCATTATAATGATAAAAGTAGGAGTATAATAAGACATATATATATACCGAAACCTGAAGGAAATGCAGCTATACTGCAACTGCAACTGGTAGTGATAATGTCATGCATGATAAGGTTAACGGTAGTATATTGTCAATTATACTACCGTTAACCTTATCATGCATGACATTATCACTACCAGTTGCAGTTGCAGTATAGCTGCATTTCCTTCAGGTTTCGGTTTCTATGAGAGGAAGCAGAAGGAGCAGGTTCTTTCAAGGTCAGGGCAGCCTTTTGGGGAACAATTAAGAAAAGTAAATCACTATTGGATTGCCTTGCCTACATTTGAATGTGGATGCTGCCAACCTTCACCTTCTAATGAAGGAATTGTTTACAAGTATGTCCAGCGTGCTTGCCGGGGTCGGAGAGTGGTGGGGGCTGGCTCCCCGCCCTGCTGCTGGGTCTGTTCGCCACCCTGCTCCTCCTCAGGTTCTTTGGAAGGCGACCCAAGAACTTTCCTCCAGGTAAGTCACGCTGCAGGAGCCTGAGGTACCCCAATCAATTGGTGATGAAACCTTTATGGGTCTTTTTCCTGACACTGATATATATGTTGGGATGTCTATAATTTTATGTTACACCGTTTCTGTCTTGTTATCAAAGGTAACTTGGTTCAGCCCAAGAACTTACAGAGTCATGACACTGACTGTATGGGTGATTGCCAATGATGCCTCTTTTGAAAGGCAGGTGTAACTTGCTTCCCTGCCCAAAGGTACACATCTAAGTGGTAGTGAATAAAAGTGGTCGAGCGATTCTAAGTAAGGCTTACATACTTACGTAATGTATAATTATGTAAGTGCCAAGGAAGCGAGTAACACAATATACTATTATAAATATATATGTAATATATGTACACTGTGAGGTTTAACAATAGTCACGTAGGGTTCTTACAAGGGAGCAAGGGAGCTAATTTTTTTATCGACAGGCCAAAACAATTAACTTGACAGACACACACACCACCACACACTCAGGTGTGGTGCCCACACAAAGACTCGCAGGAGTCTTTTATAAGAGAGCTTGGGTCGTGTCTTTGGTGTCTTCTATTGCTTCTGATTCTTCACGGCCCGGCGAGCATCTTATAAAGGGAAGTCTCTTTCATTGTTGAAAAGCTGTTTACACAGGATTTGCTGAATGCGTGGAATGCGAGGTCCACTCGCTGTCCACAACCGCGTGATGATAACACAAACACCCTCAATGCTGGCTGTGCACTCTCACGCAATGCGAGGAGGGAGCGGCTCACGTAGTGATGACTCAAACACACCCAATGGTAGCTGTGTATGTCTAGGTGAGCAATGCTTTTTAACTGTGCCACAGGCACATACAACAGCTGACTGTGCATTATCACGGAATGCAAGGAGCGGGGGAACAACAGCATTATGTCCATGTCAACATTATTAAGGGGGGTGGTATGTGTCCGACAACACAATATCATCAAAAATGTGTTTGCTGACAATAGCAGACACACGTTACATACACATAAAAAATGATAACATGCTGATACATATATATTTCATTATACATGTACATGTAATCTACATCCGGTGCCATAACAGTCAGTAGAGGATAGGCAGTGCAAACCAAACTTATATTTGTGCGGCGACTCTGTTATCAGGAATGATGATCCTGCCCATGGTGGGTTCCCTGCTGTCCATGCCGTTCGGGCCCAACATGGAAATGATGCGTGGCTTGAAGAAGAAGTATGGTGACATGGCAAGCTTGCAATATTCGCACCAGGTAACACGTAGGTGGACACCGTCACCGGTGTTCCGAACACTAGATTCGTTACGAACAATACACACACTGGTCATCTTTTACTAAATATGATACCTTTGTTTTATGAATAACTTAATGCCTTTATTTAGTTAAATGTATTATTTAATTAACTAAACCTGTCCTATCGCTCCGGTGCCGCCTCTCGACCCACCTAAGCGGAGGTGCTTCTGGCACTTCAACTCAGCTAAGTGGGAAGACCTAAGGCAGTACTACTCTGATTTTCCATGGAATGATTACTGCTTCCATGTCAAAGACCCATCTCTTTGTGCAGAGCGCATAACTGAGGTCATAGTCTCTGGCATGGAGGCGTACATTCCACACACTTTCTTTAATCCTAAAGCCCCGTCAACCTTGGTTTAACTCTGCTTGTTCTCATGCTGTCCGAGATAGAGAGGTGGCTCACAAACGGTACCGTAATCATCCATCTCCTGAAACTCATGCCCTCTATATTTATGCCCGTAATCATGCCAAATCTTTACTTCAACTTACCAAAAACTCTTTCATTCATAGAAAATGTCAAAATCTTTCTGAATCAAATTCCTCTCGTGACTTCTGGCATCTAGCAAATAACATCTCTAACAATTTTTCTTCTTCATCTTTCCCTCCTATGCTTCACCCAGATGGTTCCACAGCTGTCTCATCTACTTCTAAAGCTGAACTCTTCGCTCAAACCTTTGCTAAAAATTCCACTCTGGTTGATGATGGGCTTGTTCCTCCTTCTCCTCCACCCTCTGACTATATTATGCCTGTCATTAAGATCCTTCGTAATGATGTTTTCTTTGCCCCTTCTGGCCTAGATCCTCGGAAGGCTTACGGTCCTGATGGAGTCCCTCCTATTGTTCTCAAAAACTGTGCTTCTGTGCTTGCACCCTGCCTGGTCAAACTTTTCCGTCTTTGTCTATCTACTTCCACCTTTCCTTCTTGCTGGAAGTTTGCTCACATCCAACCTGTTCCTAAGAAGGGTGACCGTTCTAATCCATCTAACTATCGTCCTATAGCTTTGACTTCCTGCCTTTCTAAAGTATTTTAATCTATACTTAATAAGAAGATTCTTAAGCATCTATCTGTTCACAATCTTCTATCTGATCGTCAGTACGGTTTCCGTAAAGGGCGATCTACTGGCGATCTTCTAGCATTTCCTAGCTGAATCTTGGTCATCCTCCTTTAGGGGTTTCGTGAAACTTTTGCTGTTGCCCTTGACATATCAAAAGCTTTTGATAGAGTCCTGGCACAAATCTTTAATTTCCAAACTAACCCTCATTCGGTTTTTATCCTTCTCTCTGTACCTTCATCTTAAGTTTCCTTTCAAACCGTTCTATTGCAGATACTGTAGACGGACATTGTTCTTCTCCTAAATCTATCAATAGTGGTGTTCCCCAGGGTTCTGTCCTATCACCCACTCTCTTTCTATTATTCATTAATGATCTTTTAAGTCTAACTCAAAGCCCTATCCACTCCTACGCTGATGATTCTACCCTGCCTTTTTCAACGTCGTTTATTAGACGTCCAACTCAACAGGAACTAAGTGATTCACGGAGAGATGCCACCGAGCGCCTAACTTCTGATCTTTCCATAATTTCTGATTGGGGCAAAGCAAATCTTGTTTTGTTCAATGCCTCAAAAACCCAACTTCTTCACCTATTTATTCGACAAAACCTACCAGATAACTATCCCCTCTTCTTCAATGACACTCAACTGTCTCCTTCTTCTACAATGAACATTCTAGGACTATCTTTTACTAAAAATCTGAACTAGAAATCTCACATCTCATCTCTTGCTAAAACAGCTTCTAAGAAGTTAGGTGTCTTGTGGCGTCTGCGTCCTTTTTTGTCTCCCTCCCAATTGCTTGCTCTCTACAGGGGCCTTATCCGCCATGTATGGAGTATGTCTCACATGTTTGGGGAGGATCCACTCATACAGCTCTCCTAAACAAGGTTTGAGTCAAAAGCTGTTCGTCTCATCAACTCCTCTCCTCTGACTGACTGTCTTCAATCTTTAATCACCGCTGCAATGTTGCTTCTCTTGCTTTCTTCTATACCGTTATTTTCATGCTCACTGCTCTTCTTGAACTTGCTAACTGCATGCCTCCCCCCCCTCTCCCGCGGCCTCGCTGCACAAGACTTTCTACTCATTTTCATCCCTATTCTGTCCATCTTCCTAATGCAAGAGTTTAATCAGTATCTTACTATTTCACCCCTTTCACTGGTAAACTCTGGAACTCTCTTACTGTTTTCTATTTTTCCACTTTCCTATAACTTAAATCTTTTCAGAAGAAGAGTAACAAGACACCTCCCGAACTAAATTGGCTCACCCCTCTTTTTTTATTTTATTCTCTTACTGTCTTCTTTATAGGGACTGACAACTAAGCGGGCTTTGTGTTACTCATTTTTGTTGTGCCCTTGGCCAGTCTTTTGTGATGTAAAAAAAAAAAAAAAACTAAGATTCTTATCACTTGGAAACGACACTTCAATTGACCTATTTGCTTATGATGCATCTTTTCCTCCAATTCTTCAGGACATGGTCACTGCGCATTTTACTGCCATAAATCTGTTACTAATGGCAAAGCTCGTGTACGCACAGATGAAGATATGTAACTATAATACTTACTTTTTGAAGGCACATACTGTATCATCATCCAGTCATTCCGATGTCGAGGGAACCGAAAAGACTTACTCTTTTCAAGACTCTTTCCTGTATTTTTAACTTTTTCCTTCAAAACTTTTGTCCGAAAAGACAAATTTTGAATCTGGGTTTGTGGGTAACGTACTGGTTGTGATTTCAACCGATCGGTGATAGACAAAATGTGCCCAGGTGCCGGTTTGTTCTCTATATCCTTAACTGTAGTTTTAAGTCTTTTACGAGAACATGGTTGCCATTATTTTCGTCGATATCAAATTTCACTGAATTGCATACATATATAGTTCACTCTAAGTATACTGCAAGTAAAGTTGTTTCTTTCAATACTTGCATACTTTCAATCATGGATTATGACAACTAAAAAACACTTCAAACGTTATCTGTGTCGTGTGAACATACAACAATCCCCTCCTCGCTGCAATATCTCTTACCATTTCACGCATTTCGCTCTTATCTTGTTTTTTGTTTCTCTGAAGTAGTACTGCAGTTTATCTCATTCAATCACTATTTTATACATTTAATTCTATAATACATATACATGCAACCATGATCTAAATAGTAGAGGTCAGCCAGACACCGGGAAAGGCTCCACAGAGTGAAATCACTGTCGCCCTCCTCGCATCCCGATCTCCGGGTCTTAGCTACAAATCTTAGCTACAAACGGGAGTGACGTCACTGCCGCCCCCGAGACGAGCTGTCTGGCTGATCTCTACTATCTAGATCATGCATGCAACATACCTATTTTGTTGTTTTGGATGACTTATTACTTGGAAAAAAGTTAATTGATGTGCGTTTGATCGGCAGCACTGAGAGTTGGTGTTCTCACAGGGTGGTGGTGGTGAGCGGCGTCAGCCTCATGAAGGAGGTGTTCGGCAAAAGGAACACGACCGCCCGTCCCGATATGGCGTACTTCATGTTCAGATGCCGAGTCTCTACGGACGGCCGCAGCCCGTATGTCGGTGAGTCCGATTGCCACTTGACGTGGTCATTGCAAGGATAATGGAGCTCTTAATTCCGTAAAAATGACTCATAGAACTGGAGTTTGAAATGTTCTCAAATAAAAAATGATTATGGTTTCTACGTAGTTTTATCCCTTTACACCTTCAGCTTTCCCTGCGTTGGTTATGTACCCTTGATACTGCAAAGGGACGATGAGGGAAGACTTAATAACCACCTAAAGTAAACAGGCAAAAATAACAAATAAAGACTCTGTCAGCGTCATCTTTAAGTAATGGTTAGATATGCAGCCACATACTTTCAGTTCATTTATCTTATTTAATATGCAAATTTATTCGTATGTTTTCATTCCTCATGAAATGCACCATTTCACTCAGCACGACATTTTTTTTTTTTGCACGGTGGTGAAATGTTGGATATATCCTCTCTGGTAGACTTTGTTGAGGGTGTTTAACTAGTGATATTTGCCAGATGTTGTGGGCTTAATAAGAGACTTTGCCCATTGTAACCAAGGCTTTGTGACGTTTATTATCCAACATTCTTAATTAAGTATAATTGTGGAAATTATCCACTAAAAACCGCTCTAATTTTGAATAAGGTCAATTTGAATGGTGGAATTTGGCGCCTATCGTCAGGAATTCGGGATACGAACACAAATTCCACCTATGTATATATTATAATAGATTTGGGTATATTAAGATGTAATTAGATATAAATTTGGTGGTATTCATCTATAATACCACAATTAATCAAAGGATTAACATAGTATAAGAATTGTGAGTGACCCACGTATGGGAGTAAAATATTATTGGAACAATACGTGGCGGTCACGAGCCAAGCTGAAAGTTTATTTCAGTGGAGGTAAATTAGTAACGCGTCTGTCACTACGACATGAAGTCGGAGTGAGTGGTTTGATTATACACTAAGGTGTAGTTAACTCATAATAATATGAGTAAATTTTAACCGATCAATCGGTTAAGAAAGGACTAAGTGTAAAACACACTTTGATAATATCGGCTCAGCTGTGAAAAGCTTCCTCGGCCGACCAATCATCGCAGCCATTTTAGGTGGAGGTTTCAACCAGTCACCCCGAAAGCCACGAGTTCCACTCCCAGCCTGTTGCAACTCTGACCACATCGCCATCCAATACTTCCCCAAGGATAGAGATCAAGCCAACGCATAATACAACCCACCTGCCAATGCTGAGTATACCTTAGTTAGAGCTAAATAGGGTATCATAGCAGATTAAGGTAGAATTGGGTTATCGCATGGTGAGTTCACATTAATCAACATTATAATTTTAACAGTTGTTGTCGACCATCAATTGGTGGTCGATAATTCCAACAATAATTTAGTCCATTCGTAAGGAATATAAATTATTTTTTTATTAGATATATTTTTAGATCGCAGTGGGATGCTTGACTAAATTTCAAGTTGTACTTACCCAAACTAAAGAGATTTAATCAGACATTAACCCCCTTTTTAGATTAGTCCATTAATTTTGTATCGCAGGAAAGATTTGAAATGTTAGGAATAGTTCAAATGAGGCCTAAAAGGCATCTCTAAGGTGTATCTGGCCTTATACTTGTCGAATTACATGACCTGAAGTCACCATTTCTCATCCATCCTAGCAGGACTACTCCCAACGAGACTGTCTGTAAGAGACGCTATATACCAAGTGTTGCTTCACACCATTGGTTAAAATTTCTTTCGATTCCCTTTGCAGGTGTGATAAACACGTCTGGACAATTGTGGCAGGAACAACGGCGTTTTGTGCTTCATCATCTGCGAGACTTCGGCTTCGGCAAGAGCAGTTGCGAGCCCGTCATGAGGGAAGAGATCGCAGAAATGTTGGACAGCCTGGCGAAGGAAGAGGGTCGCCCCATAGTAATAAAGGTAAAGTGCGGTCCTATGTGTATACTAGCCACGTATAATTTCTTTGTGCATTCATCAGTTGGTTCGTCAATTAGGATGCGATTGAAATTACTCAAAATAAATACAATCAAATCAATGTTAATGTTGTTGTCACCTGAATGTTTTTTGCTGCTGTTGCTGTTGCTATTGCGGTCGTTATTGCCTTGAGGTAGTACGCGACAGACAAAGAAAAAACAAATTTACAAGAGTTTTTGGTCTTTCGCAGCCCTTCTTCAACCGGTCAGTGGTCAACATTTTGTGGCCCATGGTGATAGGGAGGCGTTTTCCCTACGGCCACGCCAAGCTTAACAAAATATTGAAGACCTTAAATCAGGTCGCAGACATCAACTTCATCTCTCCTGTTCACCACATCCCACACGTCGCGAGGGTCTTTGATTACATTCCTTCGTTGAAGAAGCTGACTGGAGGCGTCAAAGATGTCTGTCAATTTCTGAAGGTAAACTTGTTTATCCTTTTATAGGTTAAGTGTTTAGAGATGTGATACAATCAAACAAACAAAAAAAAAAAACGATATCAGTAATGAATTATGATACCAATTCTGATGACGATAATTTTGAATGATCTAAAGAGACAATATTCTTGTTTCGTTTATTTACCGGAGCAGTTCCTTGCAATCCCCTATCCTTCATCTATAATAATATAAGCGAAAGTGTGTGTGTCTGTGTGTGTGTGTGTATGTGTGTGTGTGTGTGTGTGTGTGTGTGTGTGTGTGTGTGTGTGTGTGTGTGGTATAGGTTCCGCCCCCCGTGGCGGAATCCCATCATATGTAACAGTTTTGGAACCAGGTTGACCAGGGGAAGGTTTTAAGCCCAATTATGGGATGGTCCGATCTTTTTTTTTTTTTTTTTTTTTTAGTAGCCTATTAGCGAGAATTGTGAAAAAAAAGTGGGTTGCGAGAATTGAGGAAACCTTGATGTAGGGTGATGGGTAATGGGGTGAGTGAATGGGTGGGGTGATGGGTAATGGGTGTGGGATGATGGGTGGGGGGTGATGGGTTGGGGGTGATAGGTGATGGGTAAGGGAATAGTTGGGGGGGGGGTTCACTCACAATGGGTGAGTGAATGGGTGTGTGGTGATGGGTAATGGGTGGGGGGTGATGGGTAATGGGTGAGTGAATGGGTGGGGGGTGATGGGTAATGGGTTGGGGGTGATGTGAATGGGTGGGGGGTGATGGTAATGGGTGAGTGAATGGGTGGGGGGTGATGGGTTGGTGTTAATACATACATTTCTACATCCATGATTTCAGGAAAGTTAAAAGGGGCTATCTGGAGAGTCTGTGTTTGGTGGGCCTCAGGCCCACCAAACACAGGTGGTGGGCCGAAGGCCCACCAATAGCCCTCCGCAGGAGCTAGCCAAAAAGTCCGCCCGGAGGGCGGCTTTGCGGCTAGTTCATTATAATATACATGTTTGAATAATTTCACCTGTATGCATAAATAGCTTAACATTCACATTTCATTCAATAAAACAAAGACAAATTTAACATACGATGTAAATGAACTATACGATAGGTAAGAGTTATTGCACCAAGTTAACCATTCTTTGAACACCATAAAGACAGCTATCATTGCTTATTAGCTCGAGCGATTCTGAAAAAACCTATCAACTTCTACTTTCATGAAAGTAACCAATGCTTAATGAATACTTTCCTCATGGCCTGTTTAGGAGGAGATCAATGAATTCCTTGACAACGAAGAGCTCAGGAACGGTGATAACTTCACCTCACTCTACCTGAAGGAGATTGAGAAGAATGAGAATCCCAACTTTAATGGTAAGAGTGATTTTTGTCTTTGGCTGAGTGAGAGGCTCGGCGTGTACTGTTGGTAATAACTGTGACAGAGTAGGAAAGATGACTGAGTAATAAAAGAAAATTGACCCTTGAGTATGAGTGACACTAAACAGGAAAATGAAGATAATTATAAAAGAAACGATTCATAAATAACATCAAATCTTCAGCAACATCTTGTCCTCTTCCCTCAAAGTGGATCAACTGGCCGGCTTGCTCTTCGATATATTCTTTGCCGGCATGGAGACCAGCTCCAGCACTCTCACTACAGCCATCTACCTGCTGACGAAGCACACACATGTGCAGCGTCGCGTGCAGCAAGAGCTGGACGAGGTGGTGGGCAGGGACCGCCTCCCTTCCTTGTCTGACATGGACCAGTATGTAGCATCTCTTCTTCCAGCCAATTTTTGCCTCACTTGTTCATCACTCACAAACCTGTTAGCACGCATGTCATGATGGTGAGCTGTCAGTGTTCCTATATACATAGGAATACCGAATACATAGGAAGAAGAGATACCAGGAGATATATTTGTCTATAACGAGGGTATTTGCAGAACTACATATTACTAACTACATGTAAGAAAACAGTTGGAAAAGGATACCATAGCCCTAAAAAGGTTAGGAACATGGAAGTTTCATAGTGAAGAATAAGAGGAATGAAGTATGCTAACTGATACTACCACTAACACTAAACAATCCGGGGGACGTTATACCAATATAACTCATGCGCAATATCAAAACCCATTTATTTTACAGTACGCGTCCAGTCAAATGTAGTTTTTGTGCTGTCTTCGACAAATCTAGCTGGTAATTTGTTCCACCGGTTGACAACTCTGACATTGAAATGATTTTATCAGAGATCTGTGATGAAACTAAGACCATTCAGTTTTAAACCTTTGTTTCTTGTTATCACTTGAGAAGAAAGCTAGAATAGGTTCTCTTGATTAAAACTAGTTCAGGATACCTTTATAAAGCAAGCAATCAAGGAGCCTACTGGGGGAGACAATATTCTAGATTTATTACTAACAAACACGGATAATTTAGTTACGGTGGTTGCAGTTGGAGGTCAGTTAGGTAATAGCGATCATTGTGAAATTAGGTTTTACTTAATGATATCAAATCCTTTAAGGATCTTAAAGCTTTCTATGAAGTTCCCACGGATCCTACGATTCTTTCATTAAAACATATCAAATTTTCGTAACCTCTCTTCGTAAGATGTATTTCGTAGAGATGTAATAAGCTTGGTCGCTATTCTTTGAACTGATTCTAATTTGGGTTCATCTTTTTACGAAACAAGGCGACCAGAACTGGGGCTGGATGTTCGAACGTTCGTAATTTTCCGCCTCTAAGATCATCTTAGAGTGTTCATAGCGGCCATCTTAGATCTTGGGCTACGAACACCACAAAAATGTATTTTCAAAGGATCGTCCGAATGTTCTTAGCTCACGATGATGCGATCTTCAAGCTCGTTCCGTTCCGTTCCGACCATGAGGAATGGAACTCAGCTGACTGTCGCTTGGGCAATCAGAGGAAAGATTTTATCAACCTTTGAGATTGTTAGCCAATCATAATGCAGTTAGAGTGTAAACAAACATCATGCCTCCCCAAGGGAAATATCTGAAGGCTGAAGACGTATGCTCACTATATAACCTCCTGGCGCGTCCCCACACAACAAATTACAAACTTATAACCTCAATATAACCTGAACTGGTAAAATTATATTTCTTTCCTGCACTTAGGTCTCGCTAGGAGGTTGTTGGTAGGGTTATATAAGGTTATAATGAGGTTAGGAGAGTATTATTTTTGGGGGTCATTTAGGACTTTAGGTGGGGTAAGGGGATGTTAAATGAGTTAACTCTCCCACGTTATAATTTCGTTTTAGAGGTATCTGAAGGGATTTGTGAAGGTCGAAGGTCTGGAGAGAAAAAAACACTAATAAGGGCGGGAAAGGATTATAATTTTACCCTTTTAGCCAACGCGAATAATTATATATGAATTGAATGATTAATAGCTGCCACTTACACCAAATTAGTAAGATTTCGGTAGTGGGCTTTCAACGATTTCGAGGCCGAAACTTAGTTTTCCTGAATGTTTTTAATGTGTATTGAATGAATAAGGCACTCGGTTTTGTCGGAAATATTTTTTTGTTTACAGGTATGGGGGGATGTATGCCCCGCAAACCTTGCACCGCTTCGCACTGCCATATTATTGATAATTTAATTTTTTTCTTGATATCATATGTTACTAAACCAAACCCCACCTCCAACCTAATCTAACCTAGTCTGATTTAACCTAACTTAGACGACTAATTCAAACCCCACCTCTAACCTAAACTAACCTAATCTGATTTAACCTAACTTAACCGTTTATGGCTGAAATAACGGTAGATTTTCGGTAGTACGTACATGTAACGCCATTATTATGTAATTGTACCATGGGAAATGGGGTTCAAAATACTCAGAATGAAGAAATCTACACGATGATGTAGGTAAGAATCCTAGGGCTTTTGAAAGCCCACTACCAATCTAATACCCACCCATTTTAGGGTGGGTAGTATTAATGGGATACATTATCCAAGTAACTAGACAATACCTGGAACTGGTGCCGATAGGAATTCTCGCCGACGTTCCTATTTTTTCCCTCGGCGAGTGTTCCTATTTTAAACGTGTTTCTGAATTCAGGGATTAAATACCAGCAATAGCCTGAACAGTTAGGTTAGGTTAGGTTGGCCAGTTGACTATATGTCTAGGTTAGGTTAGTCATTGAGCGGGGGTGATTCCCCCTAGCTCAGCACCGAAATAATACCGACTTGACATATTACAGTAGATGGGTTAGGTTGAAATTAAAGCCTGCATTCTAGTGACTTTTATGTGCTTTAACCCCAAAATTTCAGTGGTCGTGAACTTGCCTAGAATAACATCTCACTACCCCAGCTTCCATCATTGAACCATTCATTCAATACTTTCGCTTTACTCACATACCATCTCTTAGAGTTGGGGTAGAGTGTACCTACTCTTCTAAGACATCCTTGCCCACCAATCACACATTCCTTTATCCTCTACATACTCTTTTAGGTAAATATGCAGTTTCAACCAATACTCCCTATTGACCAATACTCTACCATTAAAGTGTATACCTACGTACTCTTCTCAGACATTCTTGCCCACCAATCACACATTCCTTTATCCTCTACATACTCTTTTAGGTAAATATGCAGTTTCAACCAATACTCCCTTTCGACCAATACCCTTCTGACATAACTGGGGGGATAAGACCCCCTGCTAGTTAACTAATCTAACCCGGGCATTGATTACGTAGCCTATCCTCACTGGGGGGGGGGGTTTCCTCCCCCAGATCCCCATGTTTTTTTTTTCATTTCCGACAGCTTTTGTGTTTTTTTTTTTTTTTTTTTTTTTTTATCGGGCCTCCAGCAGGGGAAACCACGGGCTAGCTTGAGCCCGTCAGAGAGATGCTTTGAACAAAAAGAGAGGAGGGTGTTCGTGCTGCTGGCGTGCAGCACGAGGACTGGCTTGTCCATCCTGACGAGGAGTGCGGGGTAGAAAGGGGCACTCAGCAGGATACACTCTCCGTACTATGCAATGTTTGTGTGGGTTAGAAATACTCCTTATAATAAGAACAGAACGTTCAGGATACTTAAAACCACCGATTGGTTGTGTTGTATTGTATTGGTCTAAATTGCACTTATTCCTTTATGTATTTCACTTTTCCACCTACAGTACATGCATTCCACGCACTAGTACAGTTGGTGCTCGAATATCTCTTATCTTTGCCTCTCCGTAGCATTGATGAGAGGAGGATACAGTCAGTTCGTACACAAGTTGTTTCGTACACCAGTAGATTCGTACACCTAAAAGTTGTTTCGTAGTCTATATGAAACTATAGTCGTTTCGTACACTCAGCTCAGAGTTTAACTTGATGACTAGAGTTACGAAGCGACACACCAGGTATGTACGAAAAAACTCAAAATCAGTGTACGAAACAAAACAACTAACAAAACCTGGGTACGAAACAACTTATGTACGAAACTCCCTGTATTGCTAGTCCTTTCCTCCTCTAAACACACACATCAAGGTTACCTAGTTTATCTGCCGTTCCAGCACTCATTTTACTTAATCTGCTTCTCTATCCATTAATTTCTTCATACACCTTGCGTACCGTACCCACCCTTCGTTCGTTCCAATCTCACTTTTTTCATTGCACCCTTCACATTCCCCCTACAGCGCCCTGACCAACCATAAACAACTCAACATGAAATAAACAACTAATAACATAACTTTATATGGCTTGTATATTAGAAAAACCATCATCATGCGACCCTACGAACAGTGTGCGAGTGCTCTTCGGCAACCTTAGCACTATGAACAAATATGGTGGAAAAATAAACAAATATGGCGGATGGATGTTCGCAAAGATCGTTTGAAAATACCTATAAACGCGTTACGAACGTTTTAAGATCAATCCAAGTGCAAAGATGATCTTAGAGACGCGTTACGAACGTTCGAACATCCGGCCCCTGAACGGCATATTCTAAATGCAGCCTAATAGTCCGTCAGGTATAGGGGCTGTCGGTACCAAAAAGATGGCAAAGGCTCATTGGTATCATTTGAAAGGTATATTATTCAGGAACTCATTTTGCCCTGGTAGCAGTCTGGATTTAGCAGCTTTCATATTTGTATCGCCTATTGAACAGACTACCTATCACAAAAAATCGCGCCAAATGCGGTAAAACCTGTAAGGGGTACATTCATGTTA
Source organism: Chionoecetes opilio (assembly GCA_016584305.1). Lineage (NCBI taxonomy): Eukaryota > Metazoa > Arthropoda > Malacostraca > Decapoda > Majidae > Chionoecetes > Chionoecetes opilio. The sequence goes on from JACEEZ010018992.1 coordinate 147,492, forward strand.
GAACTGCATGTCATGATTCTACATGGTATGCCAAGTGCCTTTTTCTTTTTTAGCTTTAATTATGTTCATATAATGCAATTGTAGCTACAAGTTTGGTCAAATCAAAAGATTTTGTACTTTTTGAGCCAAAATCCAGGATGGCCACCAGATAAATATTGAAAATCGACTTATCGTCATATCTTAGCAACCATATGTGATAATGACATAAATAAAATATTTTGTTATACATTTTCAGATACAAGGAATCGAATGCAGCCACTATTGATCCTTCCATGATATTTTGAGTTTTGCAGCAAATCAACAGCAGCATATAATATGTTTAGAAAAAATATCAGCTAATCTATAATAATATAAGCGAAAGTGTGTCTGTCTGTCTGTCTGTCTGTCTGTCCGCGATAGGTGCCGCCCCCCGTGGCGGAATACTATCATATGTCACAGTTTTGGAACCAGCTCGACCAGGGGAAGGTTTTAAGCCCACTTATGAGATGATCCGATCACTTTTTTTCTCTTTTTTTTAGCAGCCTATTAGCGAGAATTGTGAAAAAAAAATGTGGGTTGCGAGAATTGAGGAAACCTTGATGTAGGGTGACGGGTAATGGCAGAGTGAATGGGTGGGGTGATGGGTAATGGGTGTGGGGTGATGGGTGGGGGGTGATGGTAATGGGTGAGTGAATGGGTGGGGGGAATACATACATTTCTACATCCATGATTTCAGGAAAGTTAGAAGGGGCTATCTGGAGAGTCTGTGTTTGGTGGGCCGAAGGCCCACCAAACACAGGTGGTGGGCCAAAGGCCCACCAATAGCCCTAATAGGTGAGTGAATGGGTGGGGGGTGATGGGTAATGGGTGAGTGAATGGGTTGGGGTGATGTGAATGGGTTGGCGTTAATACATACATTTCTACATCCATGATTTCAGGAAAGCTAGAAGGGGCTATCTGGAGAGTTGTGTGTGGTGGGCCGAAGGCCCACCAATAGCCCTCCGCAGGAGCTAGCCAAAAAGGCCGCCCGGAGGGCGGCTTTGCGGCTAGTTGCTAATAATTGCAAGTGTTCTTAAAGTAATCGTCCAGACCATTTCATCATTCCATATTTAATGCAATCAAATCATGGCCATTAACGAGTATATCAACAATACGTCGTCACTTTTTGTATCCAGTCAGCCGTTTTTAAATAATCCGCAATCAAAATCTGCAAATTCCCCGTGTTTTCAAAACGCTCTCAAGGTTTCCAGACGCTCAGGCTCAGGCTCGGTGACGTAGCATCAGGGAGGCTCATCTTCCCGCGCTGATCAGAGAGGCACGTAAACACAGAGATAAATATAGTACTTGAAGATATTTGGGTGTTTCTGATATATTTTTTTTGCTATATGCCACATGCATGCATCCTTTATGGGTGTAGCAAGACAGCTGTGCCTTTCGAGAAAAGTTTCCACACGGAAAGGAGTGGCGTGTGTAGGGTGATACACGCCTATAGTGTGTTGGGGCGAGCAGTTGTGTTGAGAAACGGTGTGTAGTGAGGGTACACATCGGGTGAAAGACTGGGTGAGAGTGTGCAGCGCGACTAGTCGCCTACCCAGTGTGTGGGTTGGGACGACGAGTGTGAGGTGAGCCTGTGTACACGGGTGTGCTGGATAAGGGCGGCGCCCCCCCCCCCTCCCCCGTAAGACAGTGACTCAGTCCAACACCATACCAGACCAGGTGGCCCTGTTAGACAGGGACGCCAGGACTGGCAGCAGCGGTGGACCACCACGACTGTGAGGCTTTGCCTCTTAACAAGACCAAGTAAACCAAGTAAACCAGTTGTGGAGTGGGCGTGCCCTGTGGTGAGAGACCCTGTGGTGGTGTGGCTGTCACACTTTCTGCCTTCCCGCCCGCATATTTTCCAACTCTATGCTGTAGTTAATGCTAGTATGTGGTTTCCGAGTAATGACGTTTGACTGTAGCTCCAAAACTAACCATAGGATTTTCTCAAAAGTACCTTCATTGTGATTCCCACACACACATGGTTTAACCTTATTTACCAATCCATGTTTTGGAGAAGTGCCAGGTCCTCCTGCTGAACCTCAGGCTCTGCTAACACCTGTTCATCCACCTCGTACTCGGGCTCAAACATATAGGATCCCATGACAATCTGAGGTTCGTTTTCCTCATAGTATACGCGACCAGCGTCATTTCTTTCGGTGTCAGATTGAGCATCGTACTCTAAATCTGTCACAGCGACAGATTCACTGTCTGACACCGAAGTAATATCGCTCATCATAACATTTGCCGACAGGTGTCAGACAGAGTGTCTGCGGGCGTCCCTGTTCTGACGTCATCAATAACAATCGTAGCCCTGTTGGAGGGAAGATTTTTTTTTTCGCGCGCTTTTTACAAAAGTCGTGTTTTTACGGAAATAAGGCCTGGAAATCAATTATTTTTGGTGGATTAGGTGTTTTGAATGTACATTCAACATAATTCGGCAAAAAAAAATGGGTCTGGACGATTACTTTAAGTTTATTTCTTATCTTTGCAGGTAACACTTGTGAATGAGAAGCTAATCAGCCATGGATAAGACATTTCCTGTTTGTATTATCCACACAACTGATGAAGATCCTCATGCTGGCCTTACATCACTTCGGGATCTCGACTCCTGGAACACACTACTAAGGGCAGCCAGCCTCAGGCAGCATCAAGCTATCTTGACAGTTGCATAAAACCTGAGAGAGGGAGAACTGCCACAGATTCCGTATCATCTCAAGTGCCGTAAACTGTTCACGATGAAACGGGACTTGGATAAACTTGAAATGACTACTGCAGGTGCAGTTGTTACTAAGCGAAGAACATTGAGAAGACTACCTTCAAGCAGCTCAAGAGTAATGGAGAAAAACATGTATATTCTGCCCACCTGGACGATCCAAGTATATCAAAGGCACGAACACAAGAGAGAAGTTAACACAGTGTACTGAGTTGAGAGCAGATAATACTTTACGAGATATAGCAACAAAGAGACAAGATGAGCACATCCTCGCTGTCACATCGAGAAACATAGTTGCTGCTGAAGCATGGTATCATAGATCTTGTTACCGATCGTATACCAGTGTGAAAGATGCCATCATTGACCATACCAAAGATGATGCAAATGATGACCCTGATGCTAAATACAAGATTGCTGAAACAGAAGCCTACTTGCAACTTTTCCAGTATATCAGGCAAGAGCTGTTTCAGTATCCAAAGGTTGTCACATTGACTTATCTTGCTCATCTGCTATCAACGTACATGCATTCTGAAGGAATAACTGCTGTGAGGGACTCGACAAAGAAACACATACGGAGAAAGCTGGAAGCGGAGTTCAACGATACACTCCATATGTGTCCTGATGATAAAGGAAAGATATTGGTCTTCCCATATACTCTGACGATATACGATCTAGCCAAAGAGAACCATCAACTAAAGAAAGAACTTGAGTCAGCACAGATTCAGTCATCTGAAATTACATCTGTAATAAACAAGACGGCTTCACATCTGAGATCTGCTATCAAGTCCCAAGAGCATACTAAGCAATGGCCATTTCTACCATCAGCAATGAATGAGCCTACCTAGATCTTGGAGCTATGTGGGATGTCTCAGAATCACTTCTCAACAAGCTGGAGGCATTTACATGTCAAATGTATGCAACCAAAACGAGCGTTCGTAAAGTAAATGAACTGCGGTATCATCTTTTCAGCAGTAAGAAAGGCTGTGTTGAACCGCACCAGCTTCCACCATGCGCAAACGCCCTTCATAAACATGCATGTAGGGCCAACTACCAGGCTGGTGTTTGGCGAAGAAGTCTGGAAGCTTACCCAGAAGTACCATCACCTAGAGGTCGAGGTTGGAAAGTTGAAACAACAGATGACAAAGAGGAATTGGAAATTGACTGGCTGGATGGCGCTCCCGCACCCGATTCTGTTTTGGAACTCATGGCCTGCAACTGTTCAAGGTCATGTCGCCTCCCACAATGTACGTGCATGGTTAATAACATAAAGTGTTCCGAACTATGTAAGTTGAGAAACTGTGACAACCAGCCACAGGATGATGAAGACGATGACCCACAAGTGATGGACGATGATGTTGAAATGGAAGAACTTGACTTTGAATAACTCTAAAAGTAAAGCAAATGATAAGAATTACTGAGAACATTACGTAGACTGTTTGTACATTTTAATACTGTTTCTGGATTGAAGTGTCTAGTGCAATGAAACAATTAAATATTCAACTAAAAGATGGTGCCTAGTTCATTCATTCAAACCTCCTAAATTGTAAGCATTCAAGATATCAACTCAGCTTATCGTGAGATGACTAGAATACAGTCAGTTTTTGCAATCTTATTTTGGTATATATGTGTCACCATGGTCACCTATACTATACAGTCATAATTATATGCTGACTAATAATGGCTACATACGATCCTTCTGTCTGAATATGGAGGTATTGAATATGAAAACAATACTTATAAATATCAATAACTTATCTGATTGCAAAGATATAGCAATGCGTATATTATCGGCATTATAAGATTTTGGCTCAAAAAGTACAAAATCTTTTGATTTGACCAAACTTGTTACTACAATGGCATTATATGAACATAAAGCTATAAAGCTAAAAAAAACAAATGGCACTTGGCATACCTCTGTAGAACCATGACATGCAGTCCTAACATGAATGTACCCCTTACAGGTTTTACCGCATTTGGCGGGATTTGTTCGCCAATAGGTGGTCTGTTCAATAGGCGATACAAATATGAAAGCTGCTAAATCCAGACTGCTACCAGGGCAAAATGAGTTCCTGAATACCATAGCTTTCCAATGATACCAATGAGTCTTTGCCATCTTGATCTTGAGTTGGCTAAAAATGGGGGTTCACCTGACGGATTATAACCTAAGATGTGTGTATAAGCGTGTCATTACTTTCGGATCTTTGTGTTCAAAGTTGCGTTTAATGAAGCCCAACATCATATTCGCCTTTTTACTAATAGCTAAGCAATGCGTACTAGTATTAAGATCATTACTAATGATGATACCTAAATCCTTTTCCCGCTGTAGGCTACTTTAGTTAACGAGTTATTTTGCATTTGATAGTTATATTTGAGTTTATCGTTACCTACATGCATTACTAAATACGATTCGGAATTAAATTTTAAAAACCATTTGTCGCTCCAATCCGATAGTTTGTCTAGATCACGTTGTATAAGTTCACAGCCTTCTCTAGTATAGGCTTTACCGCGAAATTTGGTGTTATCAGCAAATTTCGATATTTTAGATACAAGCCCGCAGTCTAGATCATTGACATATATCAGGAAAAAAATTAGACAAAAAACCGAACAATACAAGAACCCTGAGGCACCCCACTAGTAACATCTAACCAATCTGATGTCTCACCATTGACTACTACACGTTCCTTACGGTTTGAAAGCCAGTCAGTCGCCTGGTCAGTCAGTCAACTCCTGGTTGACGATATTCAACAGGCATGAATTTGACGTCTGATCAGGCCATCTGATACTCAGACAAACGTGGTGTCCGTTCAGTCTTTTTGTTTAGGGCGGTAAATGACTAATATGAGTCTAACCTACATAGTGGTAAAAAACCCACTTTCTTAAAGGCTGACTTTCACCCAGGATCAAAATTCCCTTCAAATTCACGCTGACCTTTCCCCTAATTCTTACGTGCACTGTCTCTGAGCAGCATCCGTTGCCCCCCTAACGTGCCGAGGACTGAAAGGCTTGGCTTTCGTGAAGTCCCAGAAGAGTATTCCAAAACTGGCCAAGTCTGGCCTCAGCACATTAACCACCCGAGGACTGCAGCTGGCGGCTATGACGATCCCCAAAGCTTTTGATGATACTACCAAAACACGTGCTAGTCTAAACAGAAGTCTGATCAAAGGAAATAAAAGCAACATCTATAATGCCCCTTTCTGCAGGAAACCTGTGGCACCCAACATAGACGAATGCCACAAAAGCTCTGAGAAATGGAAGAATCCCGAGGTGTTTGATCGCACAGAATTTCCTTGATGCAATGGAGGAGTTAAAACACAGTGCTTCAATGCCCTTTCGGAGTAGGTAAGTTTAGTGCCCTAGTGGAGCCACAAGACAATGAGAGTGTGAAGAGAGGAGAGAGGAGAGGAGAGAGAGAGGAGATGAGAGAGAGAGGAGGAGAGGGGAGAGAGAGAGAGAGAGAGGGAGAGAGATGAGAGAGAGAGAGAAGAGAGAGAGGAGAGAGAGAGAGAGAGATGAGAGAGAAGAGAGAAGAGAGATGAGAGAGAGGAGAGGAGAGAGAGAGAGGAGAGGGATAGAGGAAGAGAGAGAGAGAGAGAGGGTGAGGAGAGAGAGAGAGTAGAGGAGAGAGAGAGAGAGAGAGAGAGAGAGGAGGGGAGAGAGGAGAGATAGAGAGAGAGAGAGAGAGAGAGAGAGAGAGAGAGAGAGAGAGAGAGAGAGAGAGAGAGAGAGAGAGAGAGAGAGAGAGAGAGAGAGAGAGTGTTTGTGGGTGCAACATCTTCACAAAGTAATCCTGGACACAGTCAATGTGCCTATACCGAGAGTCAAGAAACTCAAGATAAGGTTTAGGTCAACTCAAATTTCATTGCCTCTGTTCAGCCTACACGCTTGTTACCTTTGTGTTCATGCTGGCTAACCAACGGAAATGCTTTTCTCACCGACTCACTGCTGAGTTCCATGAAGTAGCTAAACAAACGTCATCTTTTCATGTTCAGAATTATACAACCGCATCATGTGCTTCTATTTCACCCTCAGGTAAACGATTGTGTGCCGGAGAGCCCCTAGCTAGGCTAGAAATCTTCCTGTTCTTCACTCATTTGTTCCAGCGCTTCTCCTTCACGCTGGGGGAGGAACGCAAGCCCATCTCAGAAGCCAACCCAGTTATGAACGCTCCACCAGAATTCACCACGAGTGTGAAGTGCCGCTCTAAGTAAATCACATTTGACTTCAGTAAGCAGGGTGACCACATTGTCTCTATAGCAGGAAGGGCGATACGTCTGTCTGTCTGTCTGTCATCAACGCGTCACCCTGAGAGCGGCTGGTGAGAGTGTAATACGTCTTATTAATACGAGGGGAGGCGGTAGCGGAGTGGTTAGCGTCTCCGACTGGCGTTCTCGGTGACCCGAGTTCGATCCCCGAAGAAAACCAAAACCTTTCTGCATCGTCGAGTGGCCTAAGAACACCCACATGCCCTGCCCATCATCTCTACCTTCGATTGCGAGTGCATCAGAGGACACAGGGGAGCGGCATGAGCCTCTAATCACAGGCGTCATTATAAGAATCCTGCCTGCGCCACCACGGGCGAGGACCAACCATTAGAGCCCTCAAGTGAACCTTCAGAGCCCGATCCGAGCCCTGGGTCACCACTGCCTACAGGCGCTTAGCCAATTAAAAAAAATATTTTTGATGCACTTAATCTTCTTCTTAATTATCTTGATTTTGGCTATTTTTGT